>CAIGQV010018081.1:665517-693395 GCA_903798115.1 Danio jaintianensis | reverse complement strand
TGGGTTTAGGGTTGGGGTTGGGGTAGGCGTTAATAAAATACAATTAACGGGAAATTGTATAATTTCATAAATAATCACGCGTGGCGGTATACACGCTTACCTCCATATGAATGGATTTTCCGCTGCTATCAGTTTCTCCAGTGGCTCACCGTGTACGTCAGCAGACTTGAGACGTGGAGCGGAGTTGACAGCGATGACTGGGTTCGAATCCGGTGAAAAACGGTTTCAGAAAGCAGCTAAAACAAAAGTTAATTATTTGTTTTTATTGCTTTTTTAAAAACAGACGGTTGGGTTTAGGGAAGGAGGAGGGCAGGTTAATCGCTGCTTTTGAAAAATAATCGCTGCTTTTGAAAAAATAATGACCGTTGGGTTTAGGGAAGGAGGAGGGCAGGTCAATCGGAGCGGCCTCTGCTGGATTTACGTGAGAACAGCAGATTAACCATGTGCATGGTTGATAACAGCCTTCTGAGCCTACCAGTAGGCGCAGTAGGCCCCTACTGGCCCATATCTATCAGCTGATAAACCACTGATAACGTCCATTCAATCGACTGACAACACTTGAATTCGCTGAACCTACACTAAGTTACACAAGTAACTTACTTGTGGAAGCTAGGAACACAGCTAGTTTTAAATGAAAGTAACCGAAAAATAGACTTTCAGCTGAAGAAATTAAATTATTTTAAAGATAAAAAGTAGTTTAAAATAGAAGGGATGCATTTAAACTTCATTTAAACTTTTTTGTGAAAGTTCAAATGCTTCATTTTAGTTTCCTTGAGCTTCACGATATGATCCACGTTGCCAATTTAACTTCATTATGCAGTTTGCTTGAGTTCATTCAGGATACGATTGATCTATAAATGGCTCTTATATAACATTCAGATTAATATGTTGACAAGTTTGAACATGCACTGCAACTCCATGACTCCAAAAAATATTTGTAATGCTGCATGCCTAATATGTTGAACAAAATCTTCTTATCACATTCAACTATGAATTACATAACATGAATAAATGATAGAGCGTGTTTAATTCAAAACAGCAATATCTCACACACACAAAAAACACTGCATCACTGGATGTTTCTGTCTGCCTTTAAAGTTTCTGTGACAAAATGCATTTCAAATATTAAATACTTACCTACTAAGCTACTTTGCAGTCTGAAGTCATATATTTGGTTTGAAGGTGAGGAAAAATTCCAATCCTGGTTCAAACACGGTATACTTTTGCAGCAGAAATGAAAGCCGATGCTCTCAGTGTTGTTTTCTGTTGTCTCCTTTCATGTTCATATGGATGTTGTGTGGGCTTATTTCACAACATTAGATCACAAAGATCAGAAAATGTCAATATATTCACCTGCCAGTAAATGAATACACTCAAAGACATCAGAAAAAAAAGATAATTCTGTTACTAATTACTCACCCTCATGTCGTTCCAATCCCCTGATACCTTCATTCGTCTTTGGAACACACATTAAGATAAAGACAGCAATGGTCCCAACTCAAAGTTCAAAGTCCAGAAAAGGAACCAAAAACATTGTCAAAACATTCCACGTGACATCAGTGGATCAACTGTAATCAGCAGCATAGCACATAAGCACTGCATTGCCTGCTGTACTGTAAATGTGACATATTGATGCTCTGTCAGGACCCCTTCTTGTTACTCTTTGATGCTCGGGGTATCCCTCCAATGTCATTTAAATGAGAAATCTTAGGCGTCGATATGTTGATTCCATGAAAGGCATCGGCATATTTATCGTTATGATTAAATGACATTAGAATAAGTTTGAATATTGTGAGTGAGAAAGAAGACAGGATCGGCAACTCAGGTAGAAAATAAATGTTATTTTATGGTTTTAAACAGACCAAACAAAACATTCATAAATGGTAGCTTCTAGGCTCTGCTCTCAATCTCTGTCTCTCTCTCTCTCTTTCTAGATTGTTGTCATTGTGTTATGAGTGAAGTGAAGTGAAGTGTAGTGTGGCCAAGTATGGTGTCCCATACTTGGAATTTGTGCTCTGCATTTAACCCATCCAAGTGCACACACACAGTTAGTGAACACACACATACCGTGAACACACACCCGGAGCAGTGGGCAGCCATGCTGCGGCGCCCGGGGAGCAGTTGGGGGGAACGGTGCCTTGCTCAAGGGACTCACCTCAGTCGTGGTATTGAGGGTGGTGGAGAGTGCTGGTCATTCACTCCCCCCACCCCCAATTCCCGCTGGTACCGAGTATCGAACCAGCAACCTTCGGATCACGAGTCCAACACTCTAACCACCAGGCCACGACTGCCCCCGTAAATATGTAGTGTTCTCTGCCTTGTCTCTCTTTAAATGTCGTTTCTCTGTCCCAATCATGTAAAAAACACAGTTGTTAGTAAGGTTTTTGATTGATCTACTTTTCAGCCACTGGTCTCATAGTGCACTCTAACCCATTTTGGGCCATTTGATCATGGCCCCTCGTGACAGACATATTGGGTAATATTTTTGGAGCTATTTGGATGTGAGTTATTCTAAGGTAAACAGTCAAAACTATTTTATTTACATCACACTATGTACACATTTATGAGCATGTAAGCCAGCTCCTAGCCCTGGGCAAAAGGGGGCATTGGTTGAAAGTATTATCTCCTATATTATTTCTTGCTGGTACGGAAATCTTGGAGCTAGAAGGAAGTATAAACTTGGAAAGATTGTTAACACAGCTAGTAAGATCATAATGGATCCCCAGAAGCAGCTTGTGGAACTGTATATAAACCAGACTAGACGGAAAGCTTCACAGATCGTTCAGGACCCCACTCATCCTCTTCATTATGAATTAGAAAAGCTTCCTTCTGGTAGACGATACAGAGTACCCATAGCAAAAACAAATATTTTTAAGAAATCTTTTATACCGTCTGCTATTACCATATTGAATAAATGACCATAAAGTAGTTTGTATGTTATTCTGTGGTTTCATAGCCAGGGTTGTGTGTTGGTAATCTGTGGTGTATGAAGCTTTGTGTTTGTGTTCTGTGTTTTGTATTTGTGATGTTTGAGAGGCCAAAAAAGAATTTCCACACGTGTGGACAATAAAGATTCATTCATTCATTCATTGCCTCATCAGAAAGAATTTGTGCCCCCTCAGTTTTCATAAAGGATTAGTTCACTCAGAAATTCTTTCTGTCATTAATTACTAACAATCCCGTCATTTCAACCTTCAGAACACAAATTTAGATATTTTATATTATGAAAAAGCAATTAAATTATGAAAATTGTGAAATTAAAGCAATAGTCCAAAGATCTGGTCCCTGTATAAACACACACGTGGAGGCGCACTCTAAACTCACACAGGAGAAAACTGGAAGACATGAAGACAAGCAGCCTAATTCACTACATGTTTTGGTTAATTAATTCTTTAAATATAACTCTCTTGAGCTCTAAAGGGAAAAAACGCAAAAGAAATTTTTCATTAAATCAATTTTAGCAGAGATGCAACTGCAGTCATTTTTGCATTAGTTTTTCAGTTAGGGGTTAATATGTAGTCTAGCCTAATAAAAATGTTTAGTTGGACACTGCACAGTCCCACAGTAGGCAATACTATAATTATTATTATAATTTATTATATTCATTATTATTAATATTATAAAAATGAAGCTATAAAATTGGCAAATCGCAGAACCTCTTTGAATGTTTGCTTTCATTTTGAAATCGCTAAAGCGCACTTTTACAGTTGTGAAAAGAAACATCCCATTATACAGCAGCAGTCTCAAGTTAGGGGTGACGCGGTGGCGCAGTGGGTAACGCTGTCGCCTCACAGCAAGAAGGTTGCTGGTTCGAGCCTCGGTTGGGTCAGTTGGCATTTCTGTGTGGAGTTTGCATGTTCTCCCCGTGTTGGCGTGGGTTTCCTCCGGGTGCTCCAAAGACATGCGCTATAGGTGAATTGGGTAAGCTAAAATTGTCTGTAGTGTATCTGTGTGAATGAGAGTGTATGGGTGTTTCCCAGTGATGGGTTGCAGCTGGAAGGGCATCCGCTGCGTAAAACATATGCTGGATAAGTTGGCGGTTCATTCCGCTGTGGCGACCCCAGATTAATAATGGGACTAAGCCGAAAATGAATGAATGAATGAATCTCAAGTTAGGACAAATGCCTGTTGAGTTTAAAGATGATCAGCCTGCGAAGTTAAGTTTACATTGTTATAAATGAAATATATAGTGCGTTAGTAAGTGGATTTGTCACGGATCAACCTCTTACATGCGCTGCAGGTAGGCTGAATGATAATTTTTTTTAAAATATGTAATTTAGGGTATACTGCTATTTGCTCATGCAAAATTAAACACCCGAAAATATATTGTAGGCCTATTTTAACGGCTAAAATACAGTTAGCATATCGATTTTATTTTGACTTGTAGCTCATGGCCCTAAAAATTCAAATGTAACCTGAAAACAAGTTATTAAAATAGGCAAAATAAATAAATAAAATGATGGGTAGGCCTAATAGCCTAATGGTTTATGGCGGTATTTCTACAAATGCCAACCGGACAATTTCACGAAAACACCCCCACTTATGATAGCCTAACATAAATCTTTATTTTTACCTTTAAAATTATAATAAAAGTTATATAGCCTATTGAGTTGCATGTTATCCATGCCAAAATGTAACAAATTTTCACGGTAATAACTGAATTTCTTTCTATTTTTTTTGACAGACAAAAAGACAGACTCTCTGTTTTTCTGGCTACACTAATGCCTTAAAATGTAACTAAGTAACACATTTAGCTACTATTTTTTTTAAATGACATTAGATTGTAACATTTACATTTTTCCTAACACTGATAAAGGATTGGTTGGGTAATAGGCTACGTGAAATGTGATTCGGTTATGCTGATTTCACTATATTTATTTACCGGTTATACGAAAAGTGTAACCGTGGGTTCGCTTGCGTGTGTAGGCATAGTTTGATGTCTTCACCTAAAACTTTAAACATTTATATTACTTGAAATAAAACGGAAAGAAATAAGGAGAATAAAATATAATTTAAACCACTCGTTTGGCGCTGAATCCATGATCCGTCTGCGTTTATGTAAACGGTATCATTGCATAATCTTCATTGATAAAATCAGTAATAGTGAAACTATGCATATTATTAATACTATAAAAAGTATATTACTGCCTTAAGCAACTCAGTAACTTAGGCAGTAATGCAAAGTAGTAATAAATAAGTGAATAAATAGCCTAAATGAAAGGAACAAGAGGGACCGAAATCAGTCACCAGGTCTAGTGCCCCCGTATGGGATTAAAATGCCCCCTCAGTTACGACATCCTGGTGCCGGGCCTGGGCAAATTGCTGCAGAGCTTTTTGAGTTGACTCAACTTAAATCAAGTCAAGTGCAGTACTTGGATTAAAAGTTGAGTCAACTTAAAAAAGCTGTGCAGCAAGTTGCCTTACAATTTTAAGTTGAGTCAACTTTGTTTTTTATAATGCAGTTGAACGACTGAAGTCACAGGAAATGGTTTGACAATGTTTTTGGCTCCTTTTCTAAACATCTTGAGACCGTAGCTGTTTATTTCATCTAAAATATCTTCATTTTTGTATTGTGAAGATCATCGAAGGTCAGAATGACATGAGGACATGAGTTCATGTTTTTGGGTGAACTAACCCTTTAATACCAGGTGTAAACAGGGTCAGCAGTCAGCACAATTTTGTCTTCTCTGCTGCATCTAAAACTGCTTGCCACTAAAATGCTTCTTTAATTTCTCAGTAGGCTGATTCTAGCTCCAGAGGAACTGGGAAAAAAACACAAAATAGTCATTTGGCTGACAACTGCAGCTCTATATAGGAGACAGTTCTTGTTGTTCATAAACTGATGATAACTGTAGGAGGGGGTGAGAGAGGAGTCAAAAAACATGTTAAGGGACGATGTTTGAACTGAAGAACGACTGCTCTTCCTGTATAGCATTCAAAATAGCCTTCGCATATCGTATGTGCATATAAAATACATTCAGCCAGCTTTACCTCTAATTTCATCAGAGTTTCGCTAGACGTTATTCATCTCAAATTACTTTTCTGCTTTACATCAGCATGTTCTGCGGTTATGCAGTGTTAAAAGGGGCTTTATTTCTCTTTGATCTCCAGAATTACACCAGTATAAATGAATATTGCCCAATCAGTGTGAGTGTAGAGCATGTGTGTGTGTGTGTGTGTATGTTACAGGGCGAGATCCAGCAGCTCCTGCTCGTGGATGATCCTCAGGCTGCGACTGACTACTGCCAAGATTACATTCCCGATTGTGACAGTCCTTTGCCCTACAGTACACAGAAACTGGATCCCGAGGAGGTTAGTGATTCCTCTGTGAGATGCAGTCAAAAAATATTCATCGTCTTTTTTCTTCAGTTTGATTTATGTTACACCTATTTGACATCCTGTTTTTCTGCCCAGATTTATTGTTCCATTGTGTTCTTCTTGTATTATCCACTAGTGTTTTAGTATCGTGTGTGAACAGAGTAAGAGACACTTGTTTTGCCAATGAATTTTGAGCAAGCAGCTTCAGAGTTTTTTAACTAAATTGCTGAAGTTTATGAGGACATAATTTGTTCCAGCTTGGCCAAAAATGTCTTTTCTTTGGAAGAAGACTGTCAAAAGTTTTTTTTTCTTTTTTTTTTCTTTTTTTTTGGGTGGTGCTTGAGCTGTCTTGGCTTCTCGGTTCCACATTTACATTTATCTGTTTGCACTTTTTACTGTTCTGGCTTCTGGGCTCGGCTCCCAGAGCACTCAGCTGAGCCAGCCAATAAACAGCACCGGCATGCATATGCATAAAATTGCTTGTCGCATAGTTCAGAAGCACTGGCACGTCAGTTGGCTCTAGGAAATGCCAGCTTTTTTTTTTGTGCTGGACCAAAAGAATAAAGACATTTTTATGTTTTTAGTTGTATTATTATTATTATTATTATTATTATTATTATTATTATTTCTTTTTTATTTAGTTTCCTCTGCTACAATAATAACAAAACAATCATTAGACTGCAACAATATATATATACAAATATGAATATATAATAGTATTAGTAATAATAATAACAACAATAATAATAATAATTATTATTATTATTATTGCTATTATTATTATTATTATTATTATTATTATTATTATTATTTCTAATAATAATAATAATAATAATAATAATAATAATGTTATTATTATTATTATTATTAGTAGTAACATCATAAATAATAATAATAATAATAATAATAATAATAAGTCTTCAGATCAGCTCTAGCGTTTATAAAAACAATTTTCCAATAATGAACTTTAAAAAAAATCTATGCATTTTAATTAAAGAATACACTTTTATATATTATATATTATTTATACAATCATGTATTTTAATACTCACAATATTTCCAAAGGTTTGCAGTCAGTAGGATGACTTTCCACAAACCCATTAAGCAGCATTACCATTGATAATATGCAGCAAATCATCATATTAGAATGATTTCTAAAGGATCATGTGACACTGAGTTTTTATGCTGAAAACTCAGCATGCAACCTACAGAAATAAATGACAAATTCAAATATATTTAGATTGAAACTAGTAACTTTTAATAAGTTATTTTAACTCATAATACTTTTTAAAAACATACCATTTATTTTTAAAAATGACTGCGTTAACTGTACTTTTGATCAAATACAATAAATAGGCTATAGCCTTAATCAGCATACTAAACATCTATCAAAAACGTTTAAAAAATCATACCAACCATAGATTTTTGAACATTATTACATTGATTTTATGCAGCTCCAGTCATATGTAGTTTACTTCACAGCTGACTGGCACAGAAAATCTGGTGTCATCTCGAGTGCTATCTTGTTAGCACTAACAGATAGCTTTCTAGGATGCAAGACAGTGACCCCTTAGACTGACCTAAATTTTTTTTTCATGATGTGATTTATTTATTTTTTTATGCGCATGTGCATGGACATGGTGAACATGTTTTTTCCATTTTGATGATTTGTGTTTGTTGTGAAGCTGCACGTGCGGGTGACTCAGCCCAGTGAGTAATCGAGTCAGTGGGTTAGCATTTCTCTGCGGCCTTCTGGGAGGAACGCTTAAGGTCATCGAACATTCGCTTCTCCTCACAAACTCCCACGCCCAGCTTTCTGCAAGTGTGCTGAATGTAAAATGTCTGCGTACGTCTCTCTCTCCAAGCTGGCTCTGGGGGAAAGTGTCTATCAGCAGCCGTTCAGATGCAAGAGCCAGTTGGCTTTCAGTTCCCACAACAGCTGAGAGAACGGGGGACTAATGGCGGGATTCATCAGCATTGCTCACATTACTGACCTATTACCAGAGCTCACACTGATCCGATTCTATCCTGCCCGACTTGGCATCTCAAACACCTCGCTTTGGTTCTCACATTATTCATATAATCTCCCTCCCCCCGACAGACCTCATCAAGCCCATTCATTCAGAGTCCTGCATAATAGCTTGTAAGCAGCTCAGCCTCGACCTCTTGAATCATGGGCTGGTGATGTAGCGAATATCCGAATTGAGAACAGGTTGAACTTTGACCTAATTTGCAAAGAGAGTTTAATACATTAGGGAAATCAGGCAGCGGGTTTAATTTAGATGAAATTACACAGAGATTGCCAGTGACAAATGTATCAGTATGATTTACAACAGTTTTCTGCCAGGAATTCTTATTCTTAAGGGGTAGTTCACACAAAATGTTTTATTGTAGTCATATTTTACTTTCCAGATGTTATAAGGAGGAGTTAAAAAAATCACTGCTCATGATTGTCCACATAATGACAGTGATTAGTGACAAAGACTATAGAATACACAAGACATGTCACTCATATAGTTTTGTATGGGGAAAAGTGTAATGGTCAATATGACGAATGAAGCCCGCCTTCTAGTACAGGAGCCAATCATTGATCGCTATAGACTGACAATTCTCTGGGGGAGGGGCTCGGACCAGATGTGAGTTTCTGCAGATTGTGTGATTCAAACGTTTAGAAATATAACTAAAGAGACAGTTGTTGTTTAATTTTACTGGTGATTCCTAATATGAAATTTAATCTTAAACTTGGCAAACAATTTTGGAGAATTTGATGTTTCCCCATTCAAATAGAATGCACGAGAGATGTTTCAAAGATGAGTCAAATGACTTGCCTTAAAGGGACTTTGTTAGTGACCATCACGTTTTTAAAAGAAAATATGTTAAAAAAATCTGAATATTCCCATGGGACACATAACATTCTGCCAAAACAAACTGAAATGTAATGTATTATTTAACAAAAATCCTAACCTTGATTGTTAGTCTTATGTACAGTATATCACCGCATGTTAATTGTGCTTTATTAGTGATACAGTTCTCGCCAACTCACCCACAAAAGTGTAAAACTTGCAAGATGTTGTGATTAATTAATTCGTGGCACAGTTTCTTATCCGAGGTGAATATATCTGATGTCATTTGGCAACCAGAATTGCAGTCAGGAGAGATTCAGCTCAGTGAGGAAATTAGATTTTGCTTTTTTTGTGGGGTTTTATAGTTGTGAACTGCAGCGCTAATAGATTTTCATGAACGCACAGTCATGCACAGAGACCAACAGCCAAGGCTGGGATTTTTGTTAAATAACATATTACGGTTTGCTTATCATTTATCATCAGAACACGTGGCATGTATGACTTTTGTTGCTTGGGATCATTATATGATAATCCTGTCTTTTTAATAAAAAGCTTGATGTTGGCCATTATCCACTCCCAATGTAGGTAAGTTAGAGCAGGATTTTTTTTTGTTATACTTCGGTATGTAGATGGATTTAAAGGATTTGTTAACCCAAAACTTTTAATTCTGTTATCAATAGCTCACCCTTATGTCCTTCCAAACCCCAGAGACCTAAAATATCTGAAGATGTATATCTGTGTTCTGAAGATGAACAAAGGTCTCAGGGGTTTGGAACAACATGAGGACAATTATTGACAGAAATTTACATTTTCGATGAACTATTCCCTTAAGATAAATTTTGGGGTGAACTGTCTTTTTAACAATTTTTATTCTGTTCGTCCATACCCAACCTTTTGCCAACCATCTACAAAAGATCAGTCCCATCCATAACCTTGATGACGTCATGCAGGGAGATGAGCCTGTGGAACCAAAGAAGCGCTCCAAAAAAGGCCGCAAAGGCAAAAAGAACAAAAAAAAGAAAGGCAAAAAAGGAAAAAAAGAATCTCGTAAGAAGAAAAAGGAGGACAAAACTCTTGAAGAAGGCTTCCTCGAGGTGTCTTCTAAGCTGCCGGAATATTTGGCTCAAGAACCTGTTCGAGAAACTACACCAGCTTCAACAAAGCAGCCAGATCCACCTACGACCGAGCAGACAAAGACGCCAGTAGAGTCTCCAACAGTAATAGTGGATCTGATGGACTCCATACCTGACATGCCCACTCATGAACCTGACACCTACCTGGACAGCAGTCCCACTACAAGGCCTGGAACAGATCTTGGGGACCAATCCGTTTTGATACCTGCATTTTCTGAATCCACAAAGATGAAGGAGGAGGTAGACCCTAAAGTCCCTGTGTGGTTGCGCATACTTTATCCTCCCTCCCCATCATCCTCCTGACCAGTCACTCACTCACTCCCCCTCACAAACTTTAACCACCAGCCATCCATTGTACTAACCAGTCTCCTCTGCCAATCTAACCTTCCCAGTAACTGCACCAAAAATCCAAATTTTGATGGTCGCCTTTAGACTGTTGACTATATAAGTACATTTTCATCAACTGTACATGTTGACTGACTCTCTTTAGAGAAGAAGTCACCAACCCTGTTCCTGGAGAGCTACCTTCCTGCAGATTTCAGTTGCAACCCTGACCAAACCCACCAGTCTCTAATTATCAAGTGCTGCTTCAGGTTCTAATTAATTGGTTCAGGTGTGTTTGATCAGAATTGGAGCTGAATTCTGCAGGAAGGTAGCTCTCCAGGAACAGGGTTGGTGACCCCTGCTTTAGCGCATTAAGCTGCTTTTCCACTGTACGGTATGGTTCACCAAGGCTTGGCTTGCTTTGGTTCAGTTTTGCTCGGCTCAGTTTGCATTTACACTTCAGTTTAGTACAGCTTAAAGTGGGTGGGATTATCACTATAGTTGAGCCGCCTCAACTGCCGTGACATAAACATTCTTATTCTGGGATGTCCCATACAGCTCTTGCTCAATCCACTCTTTGGCTACGTGTTTACCTCTTCTATCAAACGTAATGGAGCCACTTCAGGTATCTGTTTCTTGCAGGTATAACAATGGTTTAGTCCTACAAACCAACAATACAGCAGTGGATGCTACTGATTACTTAAATATACTGTAGCAGGTTTGGTGTTTTATGTCACAAATCCCATGACACTGGAAGTAGCACTGGTTATGTTAATTTTCTAAGGCCAATCGGTGTGACCAAGCAGTGTGCATTCATCACAGTTTGGTAACATTATAGCTTGTTTGGAACCTCACCTTAGGTGGTACTAAAAAGAGTACCAGGTACTAGGTATGGAACTCAATGGAAAAAACCCAAAAGTGAGCCGTACCAAACCAAAATGCTCTGTCATGCAGTGGAAAAGTGCCTTTAGTTGACTAGGATTCAATTTAGTAGGATACTTGACATGTACTTGCAAAGTTTATTTTTGTTGAAGTAAGTGTTAATAGTATTAAGCATACTGTTTACTGAAACTCCAATGAGAGTTGATATTTAGTTGCAAGTTATCTTACGATGTACAGAACATCTAAAAGGGACCATCAGAATAAAGTGTTATCCACTGCCTATAGATGTGGGCTTAAAAAATTACACTGTAGTCATAGTTTGTAGACTCAAAATGCATATGTATCATGGCTCATTTCAACAGTGACACATTTGATAAGTTGAATGTGAGACATGATATGTATTTTATTCAGGTTTTGGCGTAGTGTTACATTTGGAGTGTACTTTTAGTTGTTGACTTGGCACGCTTTATATATTGAATCAGAATGATGCCCTCCAAGCCAGAATGAAAAAGAGGACCGTGTCTGACATCAATTCATTTTCATGCATCTTTCTGATACATTTACCTCTGACAGTTCTGATAGATGTGGTTTTTACTGTATGAATCAAGCTTTTGCTGAGGTAGAATTCGGATGCCAATATCAGTGTGCCAAGTTTGCTCACCCCTTTCATGCTGTTATGGCTGCCACCAGAACATACGGCTTTCGCACTGACATCTCCTCTTGTTAATAAAACCTCCTACCCCACACTCACCAGCTCAGCAGTATTCATGCCTTGAACCTGGCTTTATAACCAGAATGTTTTTGAAAATCCGCACTTGTGAATTGCGCTAACATTTTAATTAGTCAACCTTGAGTTGGAGATGTGGAGCACAGTCAGGCCAGAAATAAATTCTATGCAAATACACAAATGCAGTTGCAAATTCTTGGCTGCTACATTGCAAGTGGCATCGCAATAGCTATGTTTCCATCCAAAGATGCGAATTAGACTCGGGCCAAACTGGAATATTGCATAAAGCAAGTCTTCAGTTCTTGATAAACTGGTGCCAAATTTCAAAATGAAAAATAGCCTTTTTTCTTATATAATAAGAAAAAGCACAGCTGCACAGGAGGTAAGGCAAGTTCTGGGAGGTAATCATACCAAACCACTTTGTTGACAGACTTTGGTTAAGGCATTTTAGAATGACCAAAAGTAACATTACAGATGTTCTGCAATGTGGTCTGTCTGCTGGTTTGTTCATAAATGCCATTCAATCGCACACATTTTTGTTATCACATGATCTGTTAAAACAAAATAAAACGTTTTTTGATGTGCATGCTGTAATTTATTCAGTAAATGTGTTTCTATCTTAGTTTTTGTGCATTTTCTCTTATTGGATAAAAAGTTTATACTAAGTTTATAGTTGTGCACAAACGTTTTTTTAATGCACATTTTCAAGATGTATACGCATCTTAGTGTTTCAATGAAGCATTTTTAATGCAATATTTCAAAATGCGCATCAAAATAGGTGGATGGAAACAGTTAATGTCCAGCCATTACAACATAAACATGCATTTTTGCATTACAAAAAAACCTTGGTAATAAAGTAGTCTGTACTGAAATACTTTGAAAAAATACTTAATTATTTATGTACTTGGTACTTAAATTTCAGTGAAGGTACTCAAGTATGTGATACTCAAATCTGAGTGAAATAAGTGTGCGCTCTTGTATTACATACACATCTTGGTACTCAAGTACTCAGTGACTTATTTAACACACTTATTTCACTCAGATTTGAGTATCACATACGTGAGTACTGAGTACCTTCACTGAAATTTAAGTGAAGTCACGTGTAAATTTAAATTTCACTGAAATTTAAGATTTGAGTGCCATGTACTTGAGTACCATTATTTGCTGGTAATGCGCAAACACAAATTTCTTTCATTGATATTTTAGTCATACTTGGGAAGAAATTTGTGTTTGCGCATTACTAGCAAATAATGGTACTCAAGTACACGGCACTCAAATCTCAGTCAAGGAAAATTTGCGTTCTTGCACTGTAAACAAATCTTGGTAAAAGTACATTACTTGGTACTCAAGTATTCAGTACTCAAAGGGTTGCATTCAAGCATGAGTTAAGGGCTGTTCACACTAGGAACAACAATTATGATGTGAACAACTATCAAGTGTTGCCAAGCCATGGCACTAGCTGAATTTGAAGGCATAAAAGCATTGATAAAGAAATATTTATGCTAACATTCACTGTATAACATTACTAAACAATACATTGCTTTTTGTCGAATTGCACTCTCATACATTTCGCATTCACACTCATGCACTTGTGTGGACTATATTTCGGGCTTTAGTGTAGATTGGAAGTGACTGGCTGTGCTCAGTATCTCCATGGTTGCAGTTGCCATGGCTGTGTCCTATCTGACTGCTGCTCTGTCGGTGTGCAGCAGGAGAGGCCGATTAAAACACCAGAGGTCGAGGAGTTTAGTGATGACCTTTACGGCGATCAGCACAATGAGCTCTCGGTCTCCACAGTGACAGTCGGCCACAATATCACTGATTATGAGGTATGAGCGCACCTTTCGGCTTCTGGGCCTGGGCCATTGTGAGGTGAAACCCTGATGTTGGTATGTTTTGTGCATTTGCAGATCTTGGAGTACGAGGAGTTAAAAAATGCCTCAGACAGCCACGAACAGGAATATGAGGAGTATGAGATTTATGAGGACCGATATGACCACGCAGAGAGGGAGAGGCCAGACACATGGGGTGGAGAGGTACTCTTTTGTAACTCTATAATAAATGACCTGAAAACACAAATACATTCCCTCTTCATCTGAACTAACGAAGCCCAAAGTACCGTTACATGTACATTGATTAATATAAGTTTTAACTTACATTAAAAATTAACAGTAGTCCAAAACTAAATAAATAAGTAAATAAGTAAATAATAAAAAAATAAGTAAATAAATAAACAAGTAAATAAATAAATGAATAATTAAATAAGTAAATAAATAAGCAAATAAGTAAATAGATAAATTAATGAATGAGTAAATAAATAAGTAAATAAATATTAAATATACTATTTATTATTTATGTTTTATGTTTACTTACATAAACAGTGCTGTTTACGTAGACCTTAAAAAGATGTTTACTTAATGCTGGAATCTAAAGAATCTTTTTATGTCAAATTTTAATTATATAACATTTTATATAATAACATTTTTCATTTTATACAATAACAATTTAAATTTGTTAATATTCTTTAAAACACATGATCCCTTTCCATCAGCTTGACTAATTTATTTAATTGTTTCTTTGTTTCTTTATCTTCAGTGTTAAATAAATATGCATAGTTCAAATCCATTAACTGAATTTCAATATTCATAATCTTTTTTTTACTTAAAAAAATATGTCACATTTTCAAAAACAAATTTGCATGTTTCATTAGACCATTCAGTAGTCCTAAAATCTTTTAAAATGTATCATAACATTTTTAAACTCAACTTCTTGTAACCAGGATCTCAACTAATCTCAATCCGTTCTTCCTCCATCAGGGTGTGCGATTTGCGAAAGGACAGAAGGGAGAGCCAGCTGTCGTTGAACCTGTTAGTGCTGAAGTGTGAAACTCACACACACTCACTCACACACCTACACACACTGATGCATTTTGGCTACAGCAATCTGATGCTAATCTCCTTGTGTTTCATACTAACCAGGGCACATTTTTTCAAGGACCTCCCGGCCCACCAGGCCCACAGGTAAGTCAGAATATTATTATGATATGGTCACCATATACTAAGAACGACAGAAAAGGAAAAGTTGCCATTTTCTAGGACAATAGGGATAGGAACTATACAGATTCTAACTGGTGGTGCAAGTGCAGGGCTTGGTTCTGGGGACAGTTTTTAGTTTCTGTGTAATATCCCTGTGCGTGGTACAGCCATGGTACGTCAGCAAAGTTCCTTGATTAATACGCCAGAGTGTAAGTATAGTTCCTACCCATATTGGCCTAGAAAATAGCAACTTTTTATTTTCTGTTTGCCTCAGTATACTACAGAAGAGTCAAGCTTTACATAGAAAAACTATTGAAATTTGGACATTTTTAACAAGATGCTAATGGTCTAATGCGATTCCATGATCTATGCTAAGCTAAAAGTGCTCCCACCAGACTGGAGATCAGCTGAATAGTATTAATAAGTAATATTAGTGAATGGTACAATTGTTTAACTCTAGGGGGCTTGTAAAATGAGCCTTATTTAAAAAAAAATGTCTTCATTTAATAAAAAAAAAAAAAGAGTTATTGTGAAAGGAATGGAAATTAGCCATTTTTTTTTAGATTAATTTGCAAAACAAATAGGACATGATGAAAGAGATATTCTAAAGTGATTCCATGTGGTTTTTAATTTGTGTGCCTGTTTGTTCCCCAGGGTCTTCCAGGAATTCCTGGCATCACAGGACCCTCGGGATCCAGCGGAGACCCAGGTGATGTGGTGAGTGTCCTCATAATCACCTGACCCGGCATGAACCTTGAGTCGAGGACATACAAGACACGTTTCGGGGGAGATTATTGGACTAATTTGCGGATGGAGCAAACCTCAGCGATGACTCAGAGCCGCTCGAAGGGACCACCAACCTCTACCAAGACCTTAGGCATCAGGGAGCCGTGACTCATCTGATAATTTGACCTAATTTCCTCCGGACAGTGCGTCTGTTTTTGTAGCGTGACTCACTCTTTATATACGATCCCTTAGCAGGGTGGGACTTCCTACTGCAGTAAAGCGCCTAAATTCATCATTTACCTCTGACAGTGCAGATGGAGATAGATTATTCTTTTGTCTTCGCTCAGTTTAGCACCTCTGGCCGGTTGTGAATCAACTTCTCTGGGGTGTCAGTTTCACAAAAGGGTTGAGATTTAACAAAAATCTCAAGACTAGGCTAAGAAAGTGCGTTCACTTGAGATGTAGGCTTTTTTGCCCTACTGTTTCTGTAGAGGTCTTTTAATATTTCTGAAACGGAAATGCAAACTGAAAGTTAGAACTATGATATATGGCAATATATGCAAATTACATTTATGACATACAAGCTTATTTTTGGATTTCACATATATAAAGCATGTTTTATATGCAACATATACCTCAAAATAGTGCAAAAAAAGGATCATTTACATTTATATATTTTGATAAATTATATTAATTATTGAATATATATTGAATCATTTTCCAAAATTGTCCTAAGATAAGATGTCTTAGGTGTAGTTCAATAGTTTGACAACTACATCTGTATGTATATTTGAACATATATGGCCATTTATAAACATATATGCAACAGTTATATAAAAATATTGCTCAAAATACATGTAATATATTTATATGAAAATATATTTTGATCATTTACATTTATATATTTTGATAAATTATATTAATTATTGATGCGACGCAGTGGCGCAGTGGGTAGCACGTTCGCCTCACAGCAAGAAGGTCGCTGGTTCGAGCCTCGGCTGGGTCAGTTGGCATTTCTGTGTGGAGTTTGCATGTTCTCCCTGTGTTCGCGTGGGTTTCCTCCGGGTGCTCCGGTTTCCCCCACAAGTCCAAAGACATGCGCTATAGGTGAATTGGGTAGGATAAATTGTCCGTAGTGTATGTGTGTGAATGAGTGTGTATGAATGTTTCCCAGTGATGGGTTGCAGCTGGAAGGGCATCCGCTGCGTAAAAAATATGCTGGATAAGTTGGCGGTTCATCCCGCTGTGGTGACCCCAGATTAATAAAGGGACTAAGCCGAAAAGAAAATGAATGAATGAATATTAATTATTGAATATATATTGAATCATTTTCCAAAATTGTCCTAAGATAAGATGTCTTAGGTGTAGTTCAATAGTTTGACAACTATATCTGTATGTATATTTGAACATATATGGCCATTTATAAACATATATGCAACAGTTATATAAAAATATTGCACAAAATACATGTAATATATTTATATGAAAATATATTTTGCAATATATATATTGAATATTTGACATGTTTTATATATGTAAAATACAAATATGAACTTGCACCAGACATGGAGAAAATTGTTGGTACTCTTTTTTGGTTTTTCTTTTGTCCAGGCCAGTTCCATTAGTTTAATTTTTTTTTTATGTTTCTGTTGAACCACAATGCCAAATCAAAATCTGATTTTCTTTAGTCAATTTTCAGTAAGTTTTGAATAATCATTACTTTTTTTCACTTTCAAGTTATTTCAGTGACCACTGAAGTTTTCTTTCTTCCCAACAATTCTGTCCACATCTGTTTATGTAATTTGCATATATTTCTATCAGATTTTGCTATCGGTGAAGAGTTGCTATGATGATAGCTTGATAAGCTGTGTTTTACACAGCTGTCAAATTAACACGATGCACTTTGATTCAGGTAACACTTAAAAAAAAAATCATTAGGTGTTATACTGCATTCAGGAAACAAGCCAATGGATAGGGAATAACTGAGGAATGCTGTTGCTCATGCGTTTGTTTAGTCAATTGTGTATTGCTAACACAATTGTGTACACAGAAATGCTCCATCGATAAATTGAGCTAATTGTTTGTCTTCTCACAAAGGGTCCGGAGGGACGTCCTGGGCTGCCAGGTGCTGATGGGATACCGGGTCCTCCAGGCACTATGCTCATGTTACCCGTAAGATGAAGTCATTCCATTTAAACCACATTAGCGAGAGTTGTTTGCCAGAGGAAAATAATAAAACATTAACATCACAAAGCATGATGCTAAGGCCTCAATAGCATATTTGGGCCACATGGTGGAGCTGTGATGTAATCAGACTCAATGGCATGCAGTATTTTTCCGTTTATTTGTGTGCTAATGTGTTTAAGTAGCGAGTTACTTGATGCATGTGACATATTTAGATCTCTTTTTATGCTTTCAGTTCCAGTATGGAGGAGACTCCCAGAAAGGACCTGTGATTTCAGCTCAGGAGGCACAGGCTCAAGCCATCTTACAACAGACCAAAGTAAGCATTTCACCAATGCTCATGTTTTGGTTTGTGTCCCTCATTTGTAGGCTGCTTTGGATAAAAAGAGTCTGCTTAATGAATGAATGTAAATTTAATGTAACTGTACGTTTAGGGACTGGATCAAACCATTGTCCACCTAAATATTGAGGTTTTAGTGCATAAACCATCCTTATGCATCCATCCAACCAAACTTATGATACAGATTTGATTGAGACCTCAAATTACGTGACTGTTAATTTACTTTAAAATCAGATGAATAATTAGATTCAGATTAATGTTATTTCACTCTGAGGAATATCAAATGGATGGAAGAATCCCGTAAACTTGCTCTGAAGTATTTGAGCCATATACTGTATAAGGAGCAGTTTTATTAACTTTAAAAAAATGTGCTTCATATAGTTTTATTTGTCTTATGCTCACTTAATCTACATTTTGCTTAAAGACAGAGCAATAAAGTGTATTGTGAATATTATTGCAATATGTCTGTTCAAATGTTTCAAATGTGAAAAAAATAATGATTAAAAATAATAGTTTTATTTAATAATAATTTATTATTATTATTATTATTATTATTATTATTTAGGACAGTTTTGATGAAAGTTTTTGATCCACAACAAATGCTGAGTACTATACATTAATGATGAGATAAAAAACACTGTTTTAATGCAAAAGATTGGCAAACATTTTGAAGGAACGTAATTTATTTGAAATTAATGTTTTATAATAACTTAAAGCTATCACTTTTGATGAATTTGGATCAATACGTCCTTGGCTTGCTGATCTTATTATATTTTGTATGAGCTGTCCTCATACTTTTGAACGATAGTGCACTGTTGTTTTTATGCAAAATAAATAAATAAAAAAGAAACCTACGTGATTCTTTATCTGAACTCAGTTAGTTATACTCTTAAATAGCTGATAGTAAAATAAACATAGAGAAAAATTCTGAAACAAGTATACTGTACTAATGTGCATTCTTATAAGCAACTAGTAAACAGTGAATATTTTTAGGTTATCTAATGTGTTGCTAAATAATCATATTCATGTACACTCAAAAAAAGATTTTTGCTGCTTGTTTAAACCACTTATTTTTTGGGGGACAACTTAATTTTTTTATGTTCAATCCACTTAAATTTGTAAAATTGATTAAGTTAACCTAATTGATTTGTGACAACATGAAGGAACTGTGTGGAACCCAGCATTTTTTACAGTGTAAATTATTGGTTTACTAACATTATCAGATACTTTTGATTGTCAATGATAGATTAGTAATGGTTGGAAATATGATCAAACAATATATGCTGTAGATATACAAACACCTGGTACCGGTAGGGGACCAGGACAGTTTTGTAATTTTTTTTTGTCTGTGTTTTTGCTTTACTTTGCTTCTAGCTTTCACTGAAGGGCCCTCCAGGTCCATTAGGTCTCACAGGGAGGCCAGGCCCAGTGGTAGGAAACCTTTGTGATATCTTCTCTGGTTTATTTCAGTCTACAAAATCTACTTAAAATTCAGAACGGTTCTGAGGTTTATTGGGTTCAGTGGATACTTTCCGTCTTTGAAAATGTATGTTTGTTTCAGGGTCTTCCAGGTCCCAGTGGACTGAAAGGGGACATTGGAGAGAACGGGCCTCCGGTGAGGATATTTCCTTTTATATTTCCTTTTTTGCATTTAAAACCCATTTCCATCTGCCTGCATTTTACTTATTGCGCTCTTTTAAGGGGCCACGGGGGTTGCCTGGTTCTGCTGGTCCTAATGGGAAACCAGGGAAGAGGGTAAGACTGAACATCTCACACATGGTGTTAAAAAAAATCAATGATCAAAGTTCAAGTGTGATCCATTTTAATTAACTTCATCATGAATATGAATTGGGCGACAGCAGTTTCTATATTGATGTGCTGTGTTTTTTGGGGGGGGGTTTATGAATATTGCATAAGCAGCGCACACAGTGCTGCATAGAATATGATGAGCAAGTGATATTCTGTGTTTCACCTTGCAGGGCCGGTCAGGGGCGGATGGAGGGCGAGGGGCGCCTGGAGAGACAGGAGCAAAGGTGAGTCACCGTATAGTCCCTTTAGGACAGGCCGTGCACAATAATAAGGGCTGTGACTCTGTGTTACCATATGCATCGGCTTCTTCTCTAATTCGTTTTTTTTTCTGTGCTTCTGATTTTAACTTATGATAATTAGTGATAAAGCAGTCACTTCTACTATTGCTCACATTCAAATAAGGGATTTGAATAAACCGCAAAGACTAAATATTAAACCTCTGTACAAATTTAGTTTTACAAAGCAGAAAGCCAGAAATTCTGTTGAAACTGCATTGCAACATGGTAAAGAATACCTTAAAATTAGGAAAGTAGCAAAATAGTCAAAAAAAAAGAAGTTTTGCTCTCCCTCCAGCCGTCATCACTGTTGCTCAGACTTTGGGTCAATATCCACTCCACTCCCCTCATATATTTATGTATGAAATGGACATTTTTGTGTAGTATACCTGTTTCTGCTGCTTCTGTTGCATAGAACTGATAATATATTGATAATTAAAATGAACACCGTGGTGACCAAAATTATTAGAACACCTGACAGATCTGAAAATATGGGCATTTTTTTTGCCTCCGAAACATGATTTGATTTAATAATTTTCAGTGCCAATATATTTACTGGTTTACAGAGTATACTGATGACTTTGTAGATATTTGATTTTTAGGGGTATTGTAAAGGCCAAATTAAAAACAATAAATAATATAAATACATAAACTGAAACCTCTAAAATATGACAAGTGTTCTAATAACCGTGGCCACTGTATTTTTTCTTTCAGATTTTATGTTACTATGTTATGTTATGTGAATAAAATGTGGCTATTTTATTGGCTTATGTTTTTTTTTTATCTGTATAATTTAAGTTATTGAGTTTTCAATCTAAAAATCTTACAGAATTACCTTATATTATTTCATAAAATAATAAAGAATGATTTATTAAGTATTTAATATTAAGCAGTTTCAGTTTTTGACCAAGTGCATCCAGAATTTTCGGTTTCGGATGAGATTTTTTCTTTCGGTGCATCCCTATTTAAAATAAAACTACTGACTGCATGGCAATACCTTGTCAATCACCTACAGAATAAGGGATGATGTATTTTTGAGTGATTTTGCATCACCAGGGTTCTCACAACAAAAATCCAAAAAGATTTTCCACTAGTATTTGGATAACACCAAAAATTAAGCTCTGTTGATAACAAAAATAATTATTTGATCCTTGAAGACAGTCCTCACAAATGAACACAACTTAGATAAACCCAATATACTAAAAGTTAAATTCTAAACTACTGTACACCTTGGACTTCAGCGTCCTCAACACTAAGCTTCTGACAGCCCTTTGAATCTTTATTTACTATTTACAAGTAAAAAATATATATATATAGTTAGTATAGTTTGCAAGAAGCTAAAGCCCTGGTCAGATCACACGATTTTGTCACGATTTCCTTGACGTAGGGTGTCGTGGGGAGTCGTAAACGACAAATGGGCATCGTGACACAAGATTCAATCATTTTTTCTGTTGTAATGTGGCATAGTTCACAACAACCGATACCATGTCTGCGACGCCTCACGACACCATCGCAGAAAGTCTAGCATGTTTAATTTTTTCTCCGATCTTCACGATGAGTTCCGTCACGTGGGTGACACTGGACAATAGGAGCACATAATTTCTCAGTTATATCCGCCATTAATCTGTGGGTCAGGTAATCAAAAAATAGGCTGCATATTTACTTGGGTCTCAGGTGGATAAGATCAATCATTGGTTATGCAAATTTTTATTACTTTTTCTAAAATATTAAAGTGTTTTTGTATTAAAATCTTCATTCTCACGAGTTTCTGAGTTCTCTCAGCCTGCCAACCGAGTTTGTTCTTCCGAGGTAATCTGGAAACATGTTCAATGCTGCTAATACATTGTAAAAGCCTCTCTTGCTTATTTAAATTACTTGATTAAACTAATTAAATTTAAACTCACCAGCAATGGATGATTTTGTTATTAAAAATAAAAACAGTTTAATATAAGAAGATAAAAATCATACCAAATGAAATTAATTTCAAAAATATATTTTTTTCCAAGAAAAATATACGAATTATATTTTTGTTTGTGCCCATCCACTACTCAGCTGTGCGGGTGTATGATTTGTTTCGCTCTGTGGAAAATAAGGATTTAATTAATGCTTCACTGTAATTGTTGTATCACAAACCTCTGTCCTTCATTCTTTAATTTTTGGCTTAGTCCCTTTATTAATTTGGGGTCGCCACAGCGGAATGAACCGCCAACTTATCCAGCATATGTTTTACACAGCGGATGCCCTTCCAGCTGCAACCCATCACTGGGAAACATCCATACACACTCATTCACACACATGGACAATTTAGCTTACCCAATTCACCTATACCACATGTCTTTGGACTGGTGGGGGAAACCGGAGCACCCGGAGGAAACCCACACGAACACGGGGAGAACATGCAAACTCCACACAGAAATGCCAACTAACCCAGCCGAGGCTCGAACCAGCGACCTTCTTGCTGTGAGGCGATTGTGCTACCCACTGCACCACCATGTGACGCCCACCTCTGTCATATATTTGCTATTTTTTAATATGTCATTATTTTGTTTTGAGCATCTGATTTTTTTTTTACTTGGTGCTGATGTGCTTTCATTTTCTCCGTTTCACTCGTGGCGAGTTCAGGCCAGAGAGTGTTTAATAAGCAACCCTGGCTGGAAAATAAACATTTAGATTTAAAAGAAAATATCATAATATTAAAAAGGAAATATACGTTTGATCCTATCAATGTCATAACGAATGCCCTTAAATAATGTAGCCTAGTTATCAGCAAGCATCAGTGTTTATTGAGATTGACTTAAGAAAAAAAAAACATTGAAATTAATACGATAAGAAATATTATTATAGCAACAATTGTGACTGCTTTGGGAAATAACGCTCATCGTAGACATCACAGGATGACTGATCGTGAAGGAACGTGTAGTCTGGCACATTTGTTACCCACGACAAGTCAAGATTTTATCAAGACAAAATCACATAATCTGACATAGTGACTTCCGTAACCGACAATAAAAATCATGTGATCTGACCGGGGCTTAAGTTTGACAAGGTTCTACAAGTGAATAAATGAGTAGATGAGTTCAACATGATAATGATTCTAGTCCGTAACAACTTCTATAGTCCAGTTTATCTGCATGTACAAAAGTGTTGTTAGGGTAATACAAATATATGGAAATACATGCACATAAATTTACCTTAGAGACTTATTTCAGACATATAACCAGCAACTCCTTAAAAAGCAATGACTTTGGGATGAAAGAACCAGAAAAATGCAAAAAATACAAATTTCTAGGTTTTAGGACTAATTCCTGCAGTACTCTATACTGTATGTTGGCAGGTTTTTGACTAAACAACCACACCACAAATATCCAGTTTTATTTTGTGGTTAGTTCATACACTCAAACTGTAGATTCAGCTGCCAGACTGAAAAGGAACACCGGAAACGTTAATTTGACCCTAATAGTTTGAGCCATTGAGCCGTTTGCTATTGGAGGCTTTGTTTTATTGTGTGTGTTGACAATAGCAAGCATTCAGCCCTGTCCAGCTGCAGGACCCGTCAGTAAATAAATCACGCAGAGCTATTTAGCACAACAGCAGCGTGTTTGATGAGGAAGTGTGAGGTAGTCCCGCAGCTCTCCGAGTCCCAGCACCGGATGCAGGCTGAGAATCACAGCAGATGGGAAGGTTTCCTCTGAGGCGGCCTGTCAAACCCTGCCACATGCCACACACACCTCTGCCCCACAGTTACCGCTCACGTCTGTTTGTTTGTGTGTTTCCAAGCAAAGCACATGACATCGTGAGTTCTGTTTAGCTAATGAACTGTGCTGTGGAGTGTGTGTTCAAAAAGGCCGTTTTACCAATCATGCTTATGGATCTTTTTTTTTTGCAGGGTGACAGGGGCTTTGATGGACTACCTGGCCTTCCAGGGAACAAAGGACACAGAGTGCGTAGAGAACACCGAATTGGTTAATCAAATCACACAGTCTGTTTACTGCTCAGTCAAGAGTGGCTTTTAGATGCGTCTAAATGCCTCGTTTCACTTTTAATAGATCCTCAGATCTAATTTTGGTTTATATATATTGTGCGCTCGAATGTGACTCTCATTCCTCAGGGAGACAGGGGCAAACCGGGACCCCAAGGTCCACATGGAGAGCCTGGTCACAAGGTAATATACATTTTTCTTTTCTTTTATTCAGGTTTTGGAGCTTTGTGCAACTCCCTAAATGAGTCTTTTATCAGATTACTAATAATCTGTTTAAAGATCCCCTGCACTGCCCCAGGTGTGTACTTGCAAATCGCATGAAAGAGACAAGCCGTGCGCTGTGTGGGATGTTCTCATTATGCAAAGTTGAAAAATGTATGCAGCAGCGATTCACATTGATCACTGCTTTCAAGAATGAGAATATTTTTGCATACATAACCCTTCTGACATCTTTCCTCAAAGACTGCTCATATTAAAAAAAATCATTATTTTGCCAAACGTTGATCAACATTTCCTATTAAAGGGTTCGGATGGAGTTGTTGGACCAAGAGGGCAACCAGGAGAACCTGTAAGTAACATGATCCTTAAACATGAGCACATAAACACATACACGTCTCTGGCGTCCCACGGGCAGACCCGTGTTCCCGCTTGGCACAGTCTGATTAACAGTGGCTTGAGCGCCATTTAGGTCTCGGCAGGTGAGCTGTGATCCATTGGGGTGCTGGTTGTTTAAATGGATCACCCAGAGCAGTAAGGGACTTGAGCGCTATTACAGTGCGGAGCCTGCTGAGAGAGTGAGAGATGCCGTGGAGATAAATTCGGGGATGGAGATAGATGAGCTGGGAGATTGGTGAAGGGAAGAGATGAAATCCTGGCCTGCGTGATTATATTTCCATATCAATCACCTCCCTGGAGATCACAGATGTGGCTCTGGAACAGGTGGCTTGGCCGGTGTACAAAGACCAAGACTGACAAAAACAAAACATACACGCCAGCTACGTACACACACACACACACACACACACACACACACACACACACACACACACACACACACTCATACTAGAGGAAAGAGGACGTATGTCAGCACATATATAAACATCAGCACAAACCTAAACAGATGTGCATTCTGTAGTAGTATACTGTTTGGTCATTAACCTTGGTGATGTTAATGGAAGTTTCTGATGAGTTTCTTATTTCTTTACAGGGGATAAGAGGACTTGTGGGGCCAAGAGGGCCACCTGGACCACCTGGGCAGCAGGTAGGACAATTATCTATCCATCAGATTTACATAATGTTTGGTTTGCATGCACAGCATAAATAGAGATTTGTGGTGTTTTTTTAGAAGTGTTTTTGTGCAACAACATTTTCTGTTTTGCTTTTAGGGAATTCAAGGCGTTGATGGTATTCAAGGGCCAAAGGGCAACTTGGTGGGTCTTCTGTGAAGTTTTCCATGCATGTATTACACAGTGTCTGCAGATAAATGCATTCCAGAAAAGAGCAACAAGAGCTGCAGTGCAGTTGTTTGAAACAACATGTCAGATGTTGTCAGATATAACCGTTGAGAAATAACCCGTTAAGGGTCTGTTGCACCGAGTAGAAGAGCCCTTGAGATCTGTAGAGCAAAGTTGACTGCATCTATTCGACTGACATATTCTGCCTTCAAGTCACATTTGAATGATAGTATTTGCAAGATGATTGCACATCAATGGCACCACAATGGTTTAATTAACAGCCCGATATTCAGCATTGGTGGCATGTCAAATTTAAAAATCATAAGAGAAGCTAATTGATATCGGTTATAAATAAAGTGTTTAAGTTAAAGACAATTTAAGCTTCATGGACAACATCTGTGGCGTACCACAGAAACATTGGACTCATTTCCAATTAAAAGAAATCCGTTGACAGAAATGTACTTTTTAATGAAAGTATATGGATATGGTCTATTACCCATATGTAGACCCACATGTAATCTACGCACACAGAAATCCACAGATTTCTTATGTAAATGTGTGTAAATATGTATGTATTCAGTTATCATATCAATTTCTGTAATATTATTGACTAATATGCTAATCTTTTTAGTGGATGTATTATATGAGAGAGTTGCTGTTGCTTTGTTTACCAAACAAATGATTCTTATTGGATTTGTATTATAAAAGTATGTATGTATGTAGTGAATGTATGTATGTATGAATTAATTTTCTTTTTATTTTGTGTTAAGGTTTCAGCTCCTACACTCTCCTCCTTATATACATTTATTATTATTATTTTTTTTTTTATTATTATTGTTTACAGAAATAGCCCCCCCCAAAAAAGTGTACAGATTCTGTCTGGCCTTACCAATATGGATGCAACATGCAACTTTTTTTTTTTCTTTTTTCAAACTGTGGTAATCGACAGCGTTCCAGAGATAACTGTTGATAAAGCACAAGTTATGAAGCCTAAAAAATTCCTTTACATTTTAGTTCGTATCCACTTTGCTTGTTGTTGATTAAATCTGCTATAAAGCTTTGGCAGAAAATAACTCTCGTTTAGCCAGTTTATGAGGCAACAGCCTTGTGCAACAAAACTATATTTCCTATCGTTCACTGTGGCAGCCGAGAGCGATAAAACACATAGTTAAAGCACCAATAATGCACATATTTTGGCTTAATTTTGTGATGCTGGTGCTACAAATCCTTTTCAGAAAGTTAAAAAGAGTATAAACATGAAATTTCCCACCGTGTCTTTTTTAAATAACTTGGGCTCACATAGTCATGATTAGACTTGCAAACTAAGTAGGAACTTCCCAGGAGGAAGTCCTAATTTAACTTCTTTACAAAATGATGATTATCTTCATGCATAGCTGATTGCTCAGATTTCTCACCATTTCGCAGGGACCCCTTGGAGAACCCGGACCTCCAGGTCAACAGGGGAACCCAGGCATTCAAGTAAGCATCCGTCTTACTGACAGTCCAATACTGTCAACTGAAACCTTGCCAGCAATGTAAATGTGCACTGTTACGTCTAAAAACTTTTGAATAAAGAAGTTGCATTCTGTTTCAGGGTTTTCCTGGTCCACAGGGGCCTATAGGTCTACCAGGAGAGAAGGTAAACTCCTTAAGTCTTGCTTTATTTCGGTATTAAACCACTGACCTTTGACTCTTTAGTAGATGAGAATTTGCAAAGAATTGTCGAGTGTGGGCAAGTTTGTGCATCTTTATTCAGATTTCCATATGAAGCTAGACAGATGATCAATAGCAAACTTTGCATGCACACACACACACACACACACACACACACACACACACACACACACAC
>CAIGQV010018081.1:616634-665507 GCA_903798115.1 Danio jaintianensis | reverse complement strand
ACACACACACACACACACACACACACACACACACACACACACACACACGCACATACACGCACACACACACATACACTCTCATCTCTCAAATGTGGCTGAGCATATTATAGATATTGATTGCAGTTAACAAGCTGGGCATGCTGGGTACAAAGAAGTTTTTGGTTTGTGGTTTGGATTAGAGGTTTGAATATTGAGCGTGTGTTTGTTTGTGTGCGCTTTTTCAAACAGGGCCCTGAGGGCAAACCTGGAATGCAGGGCCTTCCTGGGATTGATGGTCCTCCTGTAAGTAGTGTTGTTCAAAACCACTAGAGGGGTGAATTTTATTTATTTCAATTTTTTTAATATCCCCACCAGCCAGTAGGGGGCACTATGGTGCATACAGAGACATATCTATTTGATACTGGAAACATTTAACCCAATAAATCTTCACAGCACAATTTTCATGCATAGAATGCTGAAAAAGCGATGATGCAGAGTCCTTAGTCCAGGCCTGGCCTTTTGTGTTGGCTCATTAGCGCTCTCACAGAAACAGGATGTCCCCTAATCAGCCCGCTGTCATGCTAACACCTGGTTATCCTGTTCAAATCACAGGGTCATCCTGGAAGAGAGGGACCCCCTGGGGAGAAGGGACACCAGGTGGGTTACAATCACAGACACACATACACATTGCTGCTCCACTGACCCGAATAAGCAGTGAAATTTTGAAGAGGAAACAGAGGGAGCCAAGAGTCTAAATGCAGCACCACATAGAAAAGTGCTGCCCTGTTCATGGTCCCCTCTGTCTGGAGCCTTTGTTACAGGCGCTCCAGCTGCAGTCTCTAAATTATCACCGTTCACAAAGCATAACAGTGTGCTTTTATGCACTCTATTGCAGTAATTGCACACTTAAATCAATCCATCGGCATTGTGTAGTCATTGTTTCGTTTTCACTGTGAACACTGCTTTATGCTAACACATTGCTATTGCACACATGGGCAGTGATTGTTGAAATCCTATATTAAAGCTGCCATAGAGTGCATTGATTGCATACGTTAAAAATTGCTTTCTGATATCTACTGCACATAGTTGGTATGTGGTTTAAGTATGTTTGAATATTCTACAGAAATGGTTATATATGCTCACTTGTAACCACAGAAATTAACCATAGAATGAAAAGCTCCCTTTTGACCATATTTGGAATGGTTGTGAATATTAATGAGTTCTGCTCTGATGTTCCTCAGCTCCTGTCAGTGTCTGCTTTTTTACACATACTCTGGAATAAACATGTGCAAAATAATCACATTTAAACAGACTTTATGCCTTTTTTAGGGGATACTAAATAAATGTTTAATCTGTATATCCTGCATTTTGTGTTCTGACATGCTGTAAACAGATGGCTGGCTGAGAACTGCTCCAAAGCCCATCACACACTGGATTCGCATTGGCACATCGCATGTTTTAAAATTCGAAACATTATTTTGTACGAGTTGCACAAACCATTTGGCGTCTGTCTGCATCACATAGCAGTGTATTAAAAACAATGTAAAGATGTGGCATGGCAGACTACTCGAGTATGTACTACATTTGAATTTGAATCTACTGATTGACCCTTAGAAAAGTACGTTTTATATAGTTTGAATGTGAGTAGTATGAATGGAACTCGGACGTATTACATCCGCCATTTGTCATGCGCAGATTTGGGTGTAATGCGTTCCACAGTAATTCAGTATTCTAATTACATTTTTAGGGAACACAGTAATGTAACGAATTACATTTTAAATTTGTGTAATTTGATTACAGTTACTAAAGTCAATGTAATTGCGTTACTTACATTACAAATATAGTTTTTAGAAGAAAAAAAGCTTCTTTTAAATAACGTGTTTTGCTGCAACGTCAGTTAATAAGCATGCACTTTTAAATTGCTGGAGAACGCGAGCTGAAATGGTTGCTGATGAGAGTGGTTGCTTCTTCAAGTGGAAATACAGACATTACTTTGATTTCATTGAGCGTAAAAACAAAAATATTGCTGTGAAATGCAGTCTATGTCCAGTCTCTAAAGAACTTTTGACTGCTTTTATCTCGACCAGCAACTTGTTCAAGCGCTTGAACAGAAAGCATTCTACACAATACTTGTCGCCGAGGAGGACATCGGCACCCAAAAACACACCTAAACAGGCTAAATTGGATTTTTGTGCAGGTCTGGGAGTGAAGGTATCTTTTGAATGTGAAGAGAAGCATAGCTGCTTATGGGGCCATTCACATATCGTGTCTTTTGCATGCACATATTAGGAGTGCATATTGCACGCGCGCTTATTTTCCAGGCGCACCAAGTTGAAAACCAGAGTCACATGACAAGAACTGACCGATCAGCTTCATACTTTGTATAGAATATACACATATCGGTAGACTAATTACTTCAGACAAACACAAAGCACCCAAACACTGCAGTGCTTTTTCATACTATGTATGTCAATGGTTATCCTGTTTTCTTCCAAATGTCTTCTTTTGTGTTAAAAAAAAGAAAAGACAAACAGGTTTGGAACAAGTGAGTGATGACAGAAGTTTAAGTTTTGGGCGAACTATCTCTTTAAATCTTTTGAATTTGCCAACCATTGTAATGTTTTTCAGTGAATATTGAATTACTGAAAGAGCTGCAGTTTACTTTATATTTTTATAGGTTTTATATGTTTTAAAAGTAACTTTTTACATTAAGCAATTAGTAATGTAATCAAATTACAATTTTCCAGTAGTAGTCAGTAATTTGTGATCTATTACTTTTTAAAAGTAACTTACCCAGCACTGGTCATGTGTCACCTGACCTACCCACGTCAGTTGCATCGCTTCACTCCCATTCATGAATTCTCTGGCATGGCATCACATGACATCTCTTGCGTACTGTCCATCAGATGCGCACTTCAGAATCTTAGAAGTAGTAGGTCATCCGGGTACTTCTCGCATACTGTTTTTCGAATACTATGCATTTGGACATACTACTCGGCTCACATACTGTTTTTAACATACTATATAGTATGGAAGTATGCGATTTTAGACACAGCCTTAGTCTCTTGCTGCAACATTCATCAACATTTTCTCGTTTTTAAAATAAGAGTCCTACATACTATACATACACAGTAATTTTAATATAAACTTAAAAATAAGGGAAAAAGGTCATTGATGTGATTTCACTAGGAAACGTTGTGGCCAATCAAATACAGCATTAGGCAATATATTATTGATCCCATGTGCAATGTAAGAGTCAGTGTTTTGTTCTGATTGACCTGTTTTCACCGGGAATTTATACTTGTGGGATAAACATGAGCAAACGATGGTGTGTGAGGATCACTGCATGTCATTTCCATGTACTGAACACTTATTATTCAGGTATGCCTAGGTATACCTTTAATGACAAGTAATGTTAGTGTTGTGTTTTCTCCTTCACTGCCTGAACACTAAACTGATATTGTTTGTTCCTCTATACAGGGTTTATCAGGAGCACAAGGGCCGGTTGGATATCCTGGGCCTCGTGGAGTGAAGGTGAGTAGTCTGCTTGTTCGGTTTGCTCCAAAGACACCCAAAGACTTTTGGTCTAGGATTGGTGGACTTTTGATTGACAGTCCGACTGTGTGTGAATGGCAGACGACTGGCTCAGGTAGATCAGTTTAATTCTCCCCGGAAAAACCTTGACAGCGTGAAGCACTCGTGATGGACAGTCGAAAACCCAACAAGCAGGATAGCAAAACCTGTCTGAGCTTGTTTGTGTAGAAGTGCGTGATGTGGTCAAAGAACAAAAAACGGATTTATCTTGCTAGCACACAAATCCACTCTGATGGTGTCGTATAGATTATTATCTTCTTTGTCTATATCTTGTCACAGCTCTTTATATTTGTTGCCGTATGTCTTACCTCCAGCATTTTGCAAGCCATGGCTTTTATTACTTTAAACAGTCAGTGATGGTGCTCACGTCAAGACTTCATATCGGAGATTCTGTCTTTTAGGTGAACATCCCTCACCCAAGGTTTGGAGATTGTGCAGAGATCCCTGCGGCACACTCTGATATATTTTGTTCTTTTCAAACAGGGCGCAGATGGGGTGAGGGGGCTGAAGGGTAGCAAGGGGGAGAAGGTGAGAGAAAATAATAATAATATTACACTTGTTTTTTTTTTTATAAAGAAGCCAAGAGAAGACAACACTTTCGGTTATCAATGTGGAGATAAGACATTGTGGTTTACAGAAAGTGGCTTCACATGATGTATGGTTTTCTTTACGGCTTCTATGTTTTCCTGCTGCACATCTATGTGGAGCAATATGAAGGTGTTTCTGGTTGACTGAATTCCTTTTTTCTGTTACAGGGTGAGGATGGTTTCCCTGGGACCAAAGGTGAAATGGGCGTCAAAGGAGACAGAGTGAGTTTATCCAAAATGTGTAATGTGGAATTCATTCTACGTTTTTTGTTGTACATTTAAAGCTGGGTAAATTTCTTATTAATTGTAACCAGTTACTGATTACAAATTACGTGACAAAATTTGACATACTCTCTGACTGCTTTTGGATTATATTTAGATTACTTTGTGCTGGCCCTTATTTAATGTCACATGCTGAAGAAGGACAATTTGCTAAACGAGACACAAAAATAAATATACAGTAGTCAACATTTGAAGTGGATCAAAAAAGATTTACCAAATTGTCCTAAGACAAGAATGTGTTTTGTTCAGTGTTTTAGGACAACTTTGATGAGATGTTTTGGTCAACTTTAAATGTTGACTACTGCATTTATTCTTTATTAACAAGAACCTCAAAAGCTTATTTTTAAAGTGCAATGTATGGGTAATTAATAATGCGAATATTCCTGGCTGTTAGTGTTTGCTGATTGTAGAAAATCATATTTTATGATTTTAAAATATAAGTAACATATATAAGTAAATCTAAAAAAAACAGCACAATTACAAAAACAGTACTGAAAAAAATATGAATTCACAATATCACTGCTACATCAAATATTTATTCGAAAAACCCCCAAAAACGAACAAACACTAGAAGTGCATATGACAGTATCAGTGTCATATAACCTCTCTCTGCTATAATAATTACAACTATATTAAAAAGAAGTATTCTCTATTTACAAGTACTTGATTTTTGGAATCTGATTACATATAATCCAGTACTACCCAGCTCTGTCTACAGTGATACATTCTGTAATACTTCATAACATGCAGCTTGATGAGAAAGGCATGTTCAGTTTAACAATTCAAGGCAAACAAGGAAGCTTAAAACACCCCAATCCATATCCATGGATATAATATAATAATTGTAATATCATTACCTTGAGCTGAGCAAAGGTCTATTTAACTAATCAGAACACATTAGCAACCACCCAGTACACCCCAACAGCCAAAAAGCTACACTCAGAGCACTTTAGAAGCTGCATAGCAATCATCCCCATATAGAAATCTGATACCTTTACATGGAAATATATGCAAATTACATATATAACATACAAACCCTATTTGGATTTTACATATATAAAATATATGCCATATATAAATATATATATTTGCCATATATATAAGATTGTCCTGCAGGGTTTAGCTCTAAAACTAATTTTACATACCTGGACCATTGAATCAATGGCTACATTTGCATGGACATCAGTAATCGAATTATTTGCCTCAATCTGAATAGGACAATAATATGATTAAGGTGTTTACATGAGTTGCTTTTTGAATGTTCCTTTTTATGATCCCGTTTTACATGTTATAGTACATAATTCGATTAACGTCATTGTGTCACCACGCTATCCACATTTCCTCCGGAGTTTCATGTAATTTCGGGTGTTTCCTTTTTAATTTGTTGACTTTAACTGCAGTTTGGCACTTTCACTTTCATCCAGGAACATTTCATGCATGCCCCTCGTGACAAACTAGATATTGGATGCGAGTTTGAACTGCTGGAAGAGTGTAGTTTCAATGAAATTTGATAACGCACACCCTATGGGGAAAAAACCCTCTGCATTTCGTGATGCGGGTATCTGTGGTCCTTAACTTACTCAGTAGGTGCAAAGAATAGTGTCAAACAGCCGTGTGTGTATAGACTGTCCTGTCGCAAAATGTGGTAAAAATCCTACAAGACGGTAATAGTTTGATTAAGGTGTTTACATGTCTGTACTGCACTTCAATAATGCGACTAAAATCGGCATACTCCACGTCTTAATTCAATTTCTGTTTAGTTCGATTATGACCTTAATCGGATTAAATTAATCAAAAATCGCTGTTTACATGGTAGACTCTTAATCAGAGTATTGTCTTAATCATATTAAAATCGGATTATTGGTGTTTATGTAAACGTACTCAATGTCTCAGACTCACTAAAGTGTTCTATTCAAGTTTGTTTGGGCAAATTGCAGCTAAAACTAGCAGGACATTGGCCTTTGAGGAGCAAGACTGGTCACCTGGGCCTAGCAGAACATAGTTACATAGCTGCCTAAAAGACTTTTAAAAGACATTTTACAACACATTAGCAATACTAAGAACACAAACTACTCATTGTTAATAGTAACTTTGTTTTTTAATTTTTGCTCAGGGTGATAATGGTTCTCCTGGAAGTCGTGGTGAAGATGGGCCAGAGGGGCCGAAGGGTCAGTCAGGACCTCTAGGAGAACCTGGATCTGCAGGCATTGCTGGAGAAAAGGTTATTTCTGCTTCTATACCAACAGTCTGTTGGGTATTGTTTATATTCCGAGTATTTTTGTTGTGCTTAATTTTCACATTCCATATACAGGGAAAACTTGGTGTTCCAGGATTGCCTGGTTATCCTGGCAGGCAGGGCTCAAAGGTAAAGCATTATTACTGAAATAACAATAACCTGATTTTATATCAAATTCTGTGAGTCGCAGGTCTCAGTCATGCTATGTTAGTATTTGAATATTATATTTTTACTAAGGATGATTAATGGCCATTTACAGCCTGTTTTATTAATAGCTTATCTGAGGCTACAATTATTATTTGGCTTATTTATGGTAATGGGACTTCAGAGGTTAATTTGTGGTTAATTAAATGTAGAGGTTGATTAATGAATGGAATGTGGTAATTGATTAACCTTCGCGTTGGTCCACAGGGATCAGTGGGCTTTCCTGGAACAGCTGGGTTGGAAGGAGAGAAAGGAAAGAGGGTGAGAGGCCGGTGCCATAGTACACTGTCCGAGGGATTGCACACATACTGTTGAATCAATGTGTGTGTGTGTTTAATTTTTAATATGTTTTCTTTATAGGGACCTGCTGGACAGGCCGGTGTGGATGGTGAAAGAGGTCCAAATGTAAGTCAAAAACATGCTAATAAAAGGAAAGACCTCAGTGGTTTTACTACATACACATGCAAGGTTTAATGATGAAACAGCCAATAATAATTGATTGTACAATTAGTTCAATTATTCATATTTTATAAGCATATTTGTGCGTTTGGTTCTTGTTAATTGCAGGGCGCACGTGGGGGAAGAGGAGCACGAGGTCCAACAGGGAAGCCTGGAGCCAAGGTAAGATATCCATCCTTATACAGATAATGATCCTATAGAATCCTTTTAAACAGGCTGTACGGTGTGTGTTTAAATTCATGTGACTTCCCTTTCTTTGTCTTTTGCTCAGGGCTCTGCTGGTCATGACGGCCCACCAGGTGCCACAGGAGAGAGAGTATGTGTTATTTATTACAATTCTCCTCATATTACATGGTCAATCTACCAGACTAATGTGAGATTTCACATTTCTTTTCATTGCTGGAGATAAATGAATAATCGCGTTTCTTACTCTCACCTTCAGGGCCCTCAAGGACCGCAAGGACGCAATGGAGAGGCTGGGCCAAAGGGACCAAATGTAAGTGAACATAAAATAAAATAAATTCTTTTGAGGGAGTGAAAAAATATATCTTAGTTTTTTTGTTCTTTCTTTTCAGGGCCCTCCAGGAAAGGATGGGTTGCCAGGTCACCCAGGCCAACGGGGAGAGCCAGTGAGTCAATTCACATTTTAAAAAGAGTTGTTTTCGATAAAGGTGACCACACTTGTGTCCCCAATGGCACCCTTGATGTGAACTGTGAGCACCCATCTGAATCCTAAAATGTTTTAAGACACTCTATGCATGTTGTGGATTTTAGCAATGATGAAGTTTGTCAATTAATGACTCAAAAATGCTTGGAAGAGCCACTTTATGCCATCAGTGCCAAGCTAGACTAGACCTCTTACTACCAGAATATCTATGCAGCAACACCCACACTGCAAAAAAATGCTTTTCTTACTTAGATTTTTTGTCTTGTTTCTAGTCCAAATATCAAAAAAATCTGATATCAAGAAGCTTTTTGTAGGTAAGCAAAACATAATGTCTTGTTTTAAGAAATAATATGCCAAAAAATTGAGTTTTTCCTTAAAACAAGCTAAATAATCTGCCAATGGGGTAAGCAAAAATAATCTTGTTTTTCCTTTTGACATAAGATTATTTTGCTTACCCCATTGGCAGAGTATTTTGCTTGTTTTAAGGAAAAACTAAATTTTGGCATATTATTTCTTAAAACAAGACTATGTTTTGCTTGTCTAGAAAATTCTTCTTGATTTAAGAATTTTTAGATATTTGGACTAGAAACAAGACAAAAAATCCAAGTAAGAAAATCTTTTTTTTGCAGTGCAAATATGCAAAAATTGAAGGATTGAAGCCTGCCTATAGGGGAGTGTTTAAACTTACAGGTCTAAATTAATTTACATAATTTGAAATACTGAATACATATTTGATTTTATAAATGGTAGAAAAGCAATTCTGCAAAATAATACAGTTGTATGTTGTCAGACAGTTTATTTGAATGCTCACATTCAAGTTTTTTCATACAGGGATTCCAAGGAAAGACTGGTCCCCCTGGGCCCGCTGGAGTGGTTGGACCACAGGTGGGTCAATCCTGCAGGCTTGGATGAACAGTGTCTTTCTGATGCATGGTCTTTATTCACTTCTATGAAACTATGCAACATTTGTGAATCTTTGATCTGGTTCAATAAAGCTCTTTCAATTATCTCTTATTCCAGGGAAAAACTGGGGAGACTGGACCCACCGGTGACAGGGGCCACCCAGGTGCCCCAGGACCTCCTGGAGAGCAAGGTCTGCCAGGAGCTGCAGGCAAAGAAGGAACCAAGGTTAGATATCAGCATTAGAATCATCATCATCATGAAACACACCAAACACATTCATCTAGTAATAAGTTACATTGCTTATTACAAGCCATATGTTTCTGCTCATTCAATATGAATAGAGCTCCCAGTGCCTATAAAGAGTGATGGATGACTCCTAATGAGTGAGAGAGTTGTGGAAACAGAGATCCATCTTTCTGTGTTCTCTGGTCTCCAGGGAGATCCAGGCCCCGCAGGGCAGCCCGGGAAGAGTGGTCCTACTGGGCGTCATGGATTCAGAGGAGAAAGAGGCTTACCTGGCATTCTGGTAACACACCTCAAAGCATCTGAGAGAATATCTTCTTATAATCCCCGCTGTGATGAATGCTGCCTTTACATAACCGGCGACTGTTCCAATAAGAAAGCTGACTTTGTGCAAAAAGGCAGATTGTGGTTGCTGTACGATTGACATGGATTCTCATCTTTATTTTCTTATTTTTATGCTTTATTAGGGCTCTTCTGGTCTGAAGGGTGGAGAGGGCCCCCTTGGTGTTGCAGGGTCAATTGTAAATGATTTTTCTATTGTCTTACACAGTTTTCCCCGTTTGTATGATTCAAAATACAGTTGACTTTACTAAAATGTTCTGCACAGGGTGCCACAGGAGAGAGAGGATCCTCTGGACCTGCAGGTGCCATTGGCCAGCCTGGTCGTCAGGGAGGTGTCGGCCCTGCTGGGCCAATGGGAGAGAAGGGCGAGCCGGTGAGAGTGAACATAATATTGCATTTTGTTGCATTGCTAGAGTAACTTCAAGAGTAACGATCAATTACCACTTCTCCTCTTCAGGGTGAAAAAGGTTCAATTGGTCCTGCTGGGCGAGATGGAGAACAAGGGCCTGTGGGATTACCTGGACCTGCTGGGCCGCCAGGTCCACCTGGAGACGACGGAGACAAGGTACAGTTTAAAAAAAATTTTTTGCCCTTGCTAATACTGTTTTTTATTTATGGGCTTCATGTGTTTTTAAGGGGGAGACAGGTGGACCAGGGCAGAAAGGCAGCAAAGGAGACAAAGGAGAAGGGGTGAGTGTCTATCTCTGCCTTGTCATAAACACTGAATATTGCATGAACTTTCATTCGAGGTATGTAACACCATATCCCTGTATCTTATCTCACAGGGTCCCCCCGGGCCACATGGGAGCCAAGGACCCGCTGGACAGCCAGGACCACCAGTATGTATGAGTGTGGTCTGAGTGACTCAGTGTGTAGGAGTTTGTTTTTGAATTTTGTATGTGTTTACAGTTTAGCACTGATGTCTCTTTCAGGGTCTGGATGGAGAGCCAGGGCTCCGAGGACAGCAAGGGATGTATGGCCCTAAAGGTGATGAAGGTGCACGTGGTTTTAAAGGGGCAACTGGACCACCAGGGTTGCAGGTACAGCATATGACACATACATTTGTCTTTTCAAGGTTGAACAAATATAAACCCATGAAAATGCTTATAAATATCTTTAAAAAGTAAAAAACAAAACAAAACAGAAGGATGATGATTTAATGGAATATTTTGTAACTAGACTGCTATTTTAAACCTGCATCCATGAGCTGTTGCACGTCATATTGGGCATTCTGACAGTTCCAGATGTCCTTACCTATTCACTGCATGCATGATTGCACTGTGTTTGCAAAATCTTAGTTCATTTTCATCCAGATGGGACATAGATTTCTCAGTTCACTGAGGGGGTTAATCTACCTTAATTCTGAAAATGCATGGCTCTAAATTTGGGTTTTATTTAGGGAATGCCAGGACCCCCTGGAGAGAAGGGAGAAAGTGGTCATGTTGGATCTATGGTAAGATTTGCCTTAAACATAAAACTCCTCATACGAATAATCAGTTTTATTTTCCTTAATACCAGTAGCAGTGTCTATTTCAAAAGCCCCCTAACATTGCACATTTCAAATATCTATTTTGTTTGAGTCATCAATTTTCAGGTTTTGATGAGAAAATGGGAGACATAAATGTGTGGGAAAAAAATCTTACATCTAGGCATCAATACACCATTATATTATAATTTATCATAAGATATTTGTATTGGAAGTGCTCTGGGAACAACCAGTACACATACCTGCATACTGCCACAGAGACAGCGTTAACATTAGCCGCTATGCTTTATAGGTTAATCATGCTTAATAGGTTAATCACAAACCCTTATTAACCCTTACAAAGGTTGCTCTAGCATCATTCCAGACAGGCACTACTTACACTTATTAGCACTTAAATACAAATTTTTTTTTTTTAATTTAAAAAAAAAAAAAAAAAAAAAATAGGTAGTAGTAGTGGTAATTGTAAGTAATGTTAATAGTAACACAATAGTATTTGTGGTTCATACTTGTTCATGAACAAAGTATCATGGTCAGTCCACCATTCCAAACCTATGCAGCTTTGCTCTTAACAGGACTGTGTGAGTAGGATGAGAGTCAGTAGAGAGCTATAATACAGTGAGAAATGAGGAAAGCATTAGAGAAACTGTGTGATACTGAGGCATCATTCATGTGTTTTAGTGTATAAGTGTCAGGCCTGTGTGAGGCGAGAGTGACAGAAGAGAGAGAGAGAGTGATGTTGGTTCTGAAGTGGTAGGCAGCGTGACAGCTGCTAATCAGATTACCGTGAGCTTGGGCTGTCTAATGAGAGCGCTCCTTTGTGACAGTCTTCTCGCAGCTCTGTCAACCATGAAGGAATGCAAAACAAGATTCTCAACGGTTCCACACACTTGCACGATTAGATGAAGTGCATCAAAACTAAGCAAAAACAAAGCCACAAGGCTTCTCTGGGAAGCTCTTATCCATGAGCGAATGCTGTGGATCATGGGATTTCCAGACCCTAAGGCATAGCCACTGAATTTCCCAGTTTTGCTATAAAGCGTTGTCTTAGATTCTGGACTGTGGGGTGTTGTATATTTTTGAGACTACACATTCAGCCTTGGTGTTGATCCTCGCTGTAGTTTATCCTGCTAGATGCCTCACGCAGCACTAATATCTCTCAGTGGAGATTGCGTATGGTGCACTAGCAATAGGTTTTGGCCCGTTTGATTAATGGCTTATGTTCCACCCTCCACAGCAATACGAGGTATGCCTCAGGAGTTGAGAATTCATGCAGTGTAACCAGAGAATGAAAAAGTGAGATAGTCCTCATTAAAACCCAGACACTGCCCACAGAGAGGAAATCAGCCCGCCTGTAATAGCCTGTCACCACCATGTCAGAGATGTACAAAAAACACCTCTCGGACACAAGGAAAGGTGCTGATTGTACAAAAAGAGGAGGAGGAAATCTGTCTAATGATATGTAGGAAGTGCTTAATCTTTCTGCTTCTCACCAGGGTCCTCCAGGACAACATGGTCCACGCGGCCCCCAGGGACCCGTTGGAGGAGAGGTAAGTGTCTTAGTGTTTTCCTTCCTGTCTATCACCCTGCTGTGCTGTAGGGTTCAAGTGCAGGACAGTAGATTAGTGCTGATTAGGGCTTGTGTTGTAGTTAAACATCCAAGTGCTGCAGAGACATAATAATGAGTTTTTGTTTCGCGACTCCAAAGGATGTGTTCTGTGTTTCCACACTGGCATACTGAGAATAGTAACCCCCAGGCTGTTATGAGGTCACATACGACATCTCATTTCTCTTTCCTCAGTCTTTTATCCTCCCTGTATCTCTTTCTGCCCACCCTCTGCTGATTTTTAGTATTAAATTATTAACAAGATGTGGGATGTGATCCTTCTGCAAGAGTTATATTTACTTCTCTATGAATGATTAAGGAATATTAGAGTATCATCCCTGAGAGAGTTATATTTACCTCTATTAATGGCCACCTTTGAACATCTCCCATGTGTTAATAATTGAAAAGTGAGAGAACAGAGATAGACATGACAGTGACCCATACACAAGCACTCTTACAGAGCTGAAGAGGAAAGGAGATGTGCACCGGGGTTGATTGTGGGCATCTTATGAACATAGCAGATAAGACAGGATAAGAGACGAAGAAAAGCGGCTGGTGTAGGCATGCTGGTCATCCATTTGGCTTCACACGTGCACCTCACTTAAAGGCACTCAGCAGAAAGACTCCAGAGACCAGGGCAGCCACTTCAGTTTAGACTCATCTGAGACATTCATACTCAGCTACTACAGCCATAAACGCCTCAGCCAGGAGGAAGCTGAACAATATGGCGTTTTAGTTTAATAAAATGTGATTACATATACACACAGTCTGTGCTTTGGTAGTCCGTAATCTCATCACTCTAATGTCAACAGTCTGCAAGTAGAGGAGACAGTCTTGCATGCATTATGTATGAAACTGACTCGGTTTTGTTCTATGTGGCAAGGGTCCTCAGGGCATGCCGGGCGCAGTGGGCCAGCCAGGAGTGGTGGGAGAAAAGGTAGAGCACTCTCTCATTCTGTATATATACACAAGTGTTATGTGATTTATGGGGGAGGTTGTGTTTATTTGTTGGAGGGCACTGCCTCTGTAACTACGTAAACATGTAAGCCTAACTATGATGGATGATCGCTTTCTTTTTGCTTTCTTCTTTTTGTCTGTCTCCTTCATTCCCATTCTAGGGTGAGGATGGGGAAGCAGGGAATCCAGGAAATGTGGGGGAAACTGGCCTGCTTGTAAGTAATTTTGTTTCAGTTTTTTTCCCTTTTATTCAAGCTTTTGTTTCATCCCCCAATGTATTTTTAAATTCATTGTTGCTTCTATGTCAAGGGAGAGAAAGGTGAGGTGGGTGAGAAGGGGGATACCGGCCCCTCTGGGGCTGCAGGACCCCCCGGAATCAGAGGCATACCTGGATCAGATGGACCCAAAGGAAACCCAGTGAGTAACGATTTCCCTAGTTAAAACTGTGATTATAATTTTACTCTGACACTATTCATTTCCCTCAATAGGGCCCCCTTGGATTTCCTGGTGACTCTGGACCCTCTGGGGAGCCAGGTGTTAATGTAAGTGAACACCTGCTTTAGTTCAGATTTCAAGTTTGACACATTTTGAAGGTGAAATCACATGGTTATTTGAATAAATGTTGTTTAGGGCATTGATGGTGTACCTGGAGCTAAAGGGGATAATGGCGAACCTGGTAAATCTGTGAGTAAACAAACACTTAGTGATATCGATGTAAGGGTAGATTGCTGAAACTAATTTAAAATACTATTCTGTTAACAGGGACCCCAAGGCGCCTCCGGAGAGCCTGGCCCTCCAGGACCACCAGGACGAAGGGTCGGTTTGGCCACTGTTTTGATTGTGTCATGGATTATTTCCATACCGGAAACTTATCTAGCTATCTGTCTTCTTCCACACAGGGTCATGTAGGTCCTGAGGGAAAAGAAGGAAAACAAGGAAAAAAGGGGGCAAAGGTGAGTCATCTTTAATAATCTGAGCCTCTAAACTCTTGTGTGTTTTTGTACTCTAACTGTCATTGCTATCTTTCTCAGGGCTCTGCTGGTGCTGAAGGTCCGATGGGAAAGACAGGGCCTGTTGGACCACAGGGACACCCAGGAAACCCAGGTCCAGAGGGCTTGCGTGGAATTCCAGGCTCTGCTGTGAGTTTGAGGGAATCTATTTTACAGTGCATACATCTGCTCTGGATAGCAGATATCTAACCATGTGACTCATCCACGGTTATTACTGACCTCTCTGAACGCTTAATCTGTCTTGAACTTATCACACTGTCTGGTTCATCTCTAGGGGGAGCAGGGGTTAAATGGACCCCCTGGGCAAACGGGACCTCCAGGACCTATGGTACGGTTTCTACCAATTCTTTTTCTCCCATATCGATCTCCAGCTGTATCAAATACTGCTCTTGGAAGAGAAGACTAATGATTTTGAACTTGCAGCAAATACTTCCTCCCAGAGAAATTGAACTATGCAACTGGCTTTGTTTTATATAGGGACCAGCTGGATTACCTGGACTGAAAGGAGATCCAGGCATTAAAGGAGATAAGGTATGAGAGCATCATAAACACTTGATAGTGATTGTTATGGTACCTGACTGCATCATAGATGTTCATATTTCACATAACACCCAAACAATATAGCCTGAGAGAGCTAAGAATGTAACTGATCATCTTCAAACCGAATATTACATCTTTCACTAAAGTGTAGCATAAAACTCTCAAAGTTCAACTTCCTATCCTGGCACTGTGCTGATGGTGAAATATCATAAAGAATGTGTGCTTGTGATATTATGTCTTGTAGTAATTGTAATGGTTCATTGCACTAGTCATATATATTTAGTTCTGTTGTTCTTTGTGTTGTCTAGGGTCATGGTGGGCTGATTGGTCTAATTGGAACACCAGGAGAAATAGGAGAGAAAGGAGATCGAGGCCTGCCTGGGATTCAGGGAATACAAGGAACCAAAGGAGATGGTGTATGTATACATCACTGCAATTATAATCCATATTTAGCTTTAGATTTTTTTCTGAGGTTTTTAAATGTGCATGTATAAATAGAGTTGGCAGTTGCCATATTCAAAATCACACAAAGCCAGTAACAAACACACTGAGCCCATGTTAAGAAATCTTCAAATGTAGGATAATGATTAGAAAACTAGAAACTAGAAAACAATGTTAAAAGTACTTGAATTAAAATGTACATTGTCTCAAAATTCTTGGTTAAATGTTACTCAGTGAAAAATACTAACCTTAGTACCACATAGAAATAGTATCTTGGTTGTGCATGTTTTATTCACACAACTAAACCACTTGCATCAATTCAAGGCTATGGTGTTTGCCACTGGCTCTGCCTTCAAGTTGCTCAGCTCACTAATTCAGACTTATGTTCCCTGCAGAAGATTGTTCTCTACAATGAGTGGTATATTGTAGTGTCATTCCAAAGAGACAGAAAATCAATTTTCCCTGCTGGAGGAATGGCTAACCTATCTCAACTTAAGCATATAAGTCCTTAGACAATTTCAAGAAATGTATTATTTTTGTATATGTTGATAATAGGGTGTTGGTGGCCCCCCTGGCCCTACTGGCCCACCTGGACCCCCTGGGTTGTCTGTGAGTTGCTTTTTAAAGATGCATTCCTTCTCCTTTCTCAATTTTTCAATTAACCTTTTGGGTTTTTTCTGGACAGTAACTGCTTTTAAAGGTATATGTTTAAATTCCTATGTGAAGCATATTGCCTTTTTTCATTGCTGTTATTTTCTTGATCAATTATAGGGTGCAATAGGTGAGAAAGGATCTAAAGGAGACCAGGTTGGTATATATATATATTTTCATTGCAATCTTGTTTTTCAGCCTCTCTCTGTCTATATGCTATTTGTTTGTTCTGATCTGAGCTCTCGCCTCTTATGAAACCTGAGTGAAATACATTGGCAGTGCCTGAGTTGTATCCTGCTGCTCCAACTTGGATAATTCCTCTGAACGAATCGCCATATGAAGCGCTGAGTTGGCAGGGGCCTTTGAGGGAAGTGCCAAGTTTTGGGATGCCTGACTAAACTGTTTATGTTTCTCTCCCCTGAAAGGGAACCATTGGTGCAAGAGGAGATACAGGACCTGCTGGGCCACCTGGACCACCTGTGAGCAATTATAAAGTCTCCTTACTTTTTCGTCCATTTATTTTATCTTGTCTCCTCATATCTCCTATCACTCCATTTCTCCAGGGCCCTCCAGCCACCATGATTGAGCCACTGCCAATCAGAGAGGGGCGTAAAAAGCGAAGGAGACACTCGAACCGACAAGGAGCCGAGTCCAGGGCAGAGGCTGAGGAAGAGGAAGTGGTTCAGCTCAACATGGAGGATTTCTTACAGGCAGATGAAGCTCTGGATGAGCCGGAAGGCATGGAGGAGGTGTTCGCTTCACTCAACTCAATGAAAACAGAGGTGGAGCTAATGAGAAAACCTCTTGGGACCTTTGAGAGTCCCGCCCGCACATGCAAGGAGCTGATGTTGTGTCACCCAGATTATAAAGATGGTGAGCAAATTTACACACATTTCCCTATAGCTAATGAATTGCTTTCATAGGGGGGATTCACTTAGAATGCCTGCTGATTGTGCCTGTGCTGGTTTATTTGCATACGCTGTCTGTTCACTAAAGGAATTATGCAGATCTAAGCTGAATGGAATTTGCACAATGCAATTCACGATCTTGCAGGCCAGTAATGAGGGTTTGGTTGTGGGAGATGCTATAGACTACCACTGTATGACACACTTTTTTGACACTGAGATCTAAACACCTGAATCAGTGTTTTAAAAAGCAAAATGTGCACTTGTCTGCATTACACACTTATAGTAGATATATCAAAACAATATTCAACGTTTGACTTGACAAATTTTCCTTTATTTTGTTCAAAATAGCACTTACTGTGGTGATACAGTACTTCACAAACAAATGTGGTTCCATACCTTCATTAGTTTCCATTGTTACTTATTAGTAACCATTGACATCCATAGTAGAAAAAAAATATGATTGATGTCAATGGTTACAGGTTTTCAGCTTTCTTCAAAAAACAACAACGTTTTTTTGGGTTCAAGAGAAGAAAAAAGTCAAACAAGTTTTGAGCAAGTGAAGGGTGAGTAAATGATGACAGAATTTTCAGTTTTGGGTGAACTATTCCTTTAATGTGCACTTAATGTGTACTTATCCAAGAAAGTACTGGGTTATATAAGGTAACAACGTGGGTTAATGTTGTTGCGGTAGGACTTTATGTGCTCAAGCACAGCATGTACATTTAGCTGCTTTCTGCATTTCTCCTATTGAAAATGAACTTGACTCAATCTGAAATGGTCATTTAGAGAACACATTTTCCTCATCTGATAGAAACGGCAACAGCTTTCACACACGTCTTTCAAAATTAACCTCGCGCATCACAAGCACACTCAACGACTCACTCAAATGGTTTAGCTGACCCACTTTTGGGTCAAGACCCACCAGTTCAGAAACACTGCATTAGCTCATTCATGAACATGATTTCTGCCTTTGAGTTCTGTAAAATGTGAGGAATTTGACAACTCCCATGAATCCACACTTGGTCACGGCATCATCAAACTATACGTTGTTTGTTTTGAATATGCACCCTCTAGTGGCGGTCTTGCTGTCTTTTTTCTTTTTAAAGGGGTGGTCCACTACGATATCATATTTTAAACTTTAGTTCATGTGTAATGTAGCTGTGTGAACATAAACAACATCTCTGAATGTTATATGCTCAAAATTCTATGCAAAAGGGAGACATTGGCTTTTACAGAGTTAGCTTAGCAAAGCCTACAGCAAACGAATTTGGGGACTACAAAAAAAATACATCCGGGCTAGTGAGATCACAAGGGCATCCGGTTACATGCATTCACCTTGCGCACACACCCTGTGCAGCGAAGGGGCGTGGCCAGAGGTGCTGTAATGTTATAGCAGAGAAAGCTAAAATGCCGTTCAAACGCTGCTATTTCCACAGAGCTTGTTCTGTTTCTGTATTTGGGCTTCCAAAGGACACGACACAAAGAGAGAAGTGCTTACAGTTTAGTTTTAATTATGTTCCAGAGAATTATATAAAAAAGATATAGCGCTAGCATTTGACATAGGAGAACTTCCAGAATCTCTCCCAGTTCAGTGCTGGATTTGGTTAAAACTCCTCCAACAGACGAAGCTGTAGACTGTGAGCCACAACCAGTAAATATTTTTATTTGTTAAAATTGATTAACTACAGGCACAGTTTCTAGCGTTATTGAGGACGTAAACAAGGATGTAAACAACGGGAAATGCTGTTTGGGACCGCTAACAATTTAGCTACAAGTTCATATTTATCAGTCAAACAGCTGTAAACAGCCACAATCTTCAGCCGCGCGTGCAGTGTCTCTCTATGCGTATCTCTCTATGTGGCTGCTTTCCGAGCGTTCTACATGTCAAATTACAAACTCGCAAAAGATATGAGAACCTTTTTATATTACTTACACATGCTTATTCTGAATATATGTGAAAGACACATGTCAGATTTTATTTTAGAGAGCAGGCGTGAGCTGTATGCTCTTAATTTCTGTCTGATTCAGGCAGCTAACACTGCTAACAGCTGCTCTGAGCCTCTGACTGGACTGTTTACAGAGCGCAAAAGCGCGCGCTTGTAGGGGAGCCAATCCGTGAATCACAGCAAATTATGTTAGCGGACCAATCAGAGCCTCTTGAGGTTGGGCCTTTCAGAGGAACTAGGAAATATGACAGTTGTTTGCATGTTAGCTGAGTAGCTGTATATAATCAAAGTAAGATATATGAAAAAATAACGTGATTTTCTACAAGTGAAGCATGAGCACACATTGCTTTGCATCTTATAAACACAACCAAGCCTTAAAAATACACTGTGGACCACCCCTTTAAGGGATTCCATTTTGGGGAAAAAAAATGTGCTGTAATGCATGTTAATTACTGAGTAAATTTTTGCTGAAAATGTATTAGTTATGCCTAACTTCGGTAAATAGTTATTGGTAATATGTTACTGTAATGTATTACTTTTCTAACAAACTATAACAAGGACATTGTGTTATGGGTAACGTTAGGAACAGGTTTAATGTCATGGGTAGCTTATGGATTCATGTCTTACATAGTGTAGGTGTAGGGTCAGCAGTGTAATTACAAATATATTCCTCATAATTTATATAAACAGTACTGTAAATGTAAATACAATTAAAACTACATAAGAAATGCATAGTAGTAAATTGAAATTTAATGTTAGTGCATGGTAGTGAATGACAATTAATTTAAGTACAATCCAAAATTTCTTTGAACTTGTATTAAGGTTTTTGCACTTTTAACTTTTTTTTTTTGAGACTGTTTGAATTACAAAGCACAAAGTACATTCAAAGGGAGTTATTCTTTATATTAGTAATCACCATTTCTGAACTCTCTCAAAGGCCTTGATTGTAGACACCAGCTTTTCCGTGCAGCTGTTTTTTATGTGTTCAGAAAACCATATATCACATATGAATGAGGTGATTTTTGAGTATACTGTAAAATGTAAAAAAATGATTTTTTTTTTTCTACTAGTATATTTGTAGACTAAATGTGTTGGAAAATGTTGCAACAAACAAATGAAAATCTGAAAAAAATACATGCAGAGCCAGGCAAAAGTAAATAAATTTGCACTTTTAGCCATGGTCCTGTGCTTTGCGTCCATGTGTGACCCTCGACATGTAACATTATTGCAACACACATTCAGCCAAAGCCTCTTTGAACTAGGCTATCTGCATTTGTAAACTTCTAACAGATGCTACTAATGCACATCTATTGTCATAAATGTATTCTCTCTCTCTCTCTCTCTCTCTCTCTCTCTCTCTCTCTCTCTCTCTCACTCTCACATGTGCTCTTAGTGGCATCATTTAGAATTTATTTCCTAACATTTGTTTCCTTTTAATCCGGACTAAACATGACAGAAAAAGTGTGCTCTGATTTGATTTATTTTAGGCTACATCACACTTTTAATGGCCCATCTGATTTATAGTGAGAATACAAAACAAAAAGCAGGTCAGTTTAACTTGTATGGAAATTTGGAGAACAAATGCAAAGGAATTATATTTCCATATTAGTATATAATACTAGTACAGATTAGAATGCATATAAACATAATTTGATGCTCTAAATATTCCAATAATCTGTTTTTATGTGTCAGAAATATATGATAAAATAAGCCATTTTAGATAGCAAGAAATCAGAAATATTTCCTGCGAAATAGCCATGGTTTGAACTAAACGAAATAGCCATGGTTTGAACTAAACGAAGACATGCAGTTGATTTTCAATCTGTTTCATTCATTCATTCATTCATTCATTTTCTTTTCGGCTTAGTCCCTTTATTAATCCGGGGTCGCCACAGCGGAATGAACCGCCAACTTATCCAGCATATGTTTTACGCAGCGGATGCCCTTCCAGCTGCAACCCATCACTGGGAAACATCCACACACACTCATTCACACACATACACTACGGACAATTTAGCCTACCCAATTTACCTATACCACATGTTTTTGGACTTGTGGGGGAAACCGGAGCACCCGGAGGAAACCCACGCCAACACGGGGAGAACATGCAAACTCCACACAGCCAAGTGACCCAGCTGAGGCTCGAACCAGCGACCTTCTTGCTGTGAGGCGAACGTGCTACCCACTGCGCCATCGTGATGCCCCTCAATCTGTTTCATTTGAATTGTAATTTAAAAGGAATTCTCAGTTGTAAAATGCAATATAACCTTGGCAAATACTGTAACACTGTGTATTATGAAATCGGTAATGATTCTAATTTACATACTTTGTGAGTTTATATAATAAAAAAAACAAACTTTGAAACACTTTGAATGTATGGTGAACTTTCATATTATTTTACCCAGCCACACACGCTTTTAAACAAACGATCCACCCCCTTTTAGGTGAATATTGGATTGACCCAAACCAAGGCTGCCATCGAGACTCCATCAGGGTTTTCTGCAACTTCACTGCGGAGGGGGAGACCTGCCTGCACCCTGATAAACGATTTGAAACGGTGACCATACTCACGTACACCGCACACGTCTTCCTGCAGTCTCAGTTCAGCAGGCCTTCTGGGGTCTGAAGGGAAAAAAACATGTCTGATCTGTCTCCGTGTCTCTGAATACAGGTGAAGCTGGCCGCCTGGAACAAAGAAAAACCGGGCAGTTGGTACAGCCAGTACAGAAAGGGCAAACAGGTACTTTTCTCTTTCAACTGCCAACATGTATGCAGCACCAACTCTGAATCTGTACTCATTTTGACTCTCAATTGTTCGTTGCTGATAAACAAAAAAAAAAAGAGCACGGTTTATTAGCGACGTACTGTCTGATGCAATAAATAGAGCAGCTGTTATGCAGGCTTTTTACTCTCAAATTAATGGTGAAAAATAGTGAACAAGGCTGTCTAAACTGTCAAACAATCAGCTGAGATGCATCACTCAATGAGCGCATGTCTTTGATAGAAATAAAAAATAAATGCTATGTCTGGCCTAGAAGAAGGAGTATGGTGGAATTTATATGCGGCTCTATCTGAAGCGCCTCGGGCCAAACTCTCTTGAGTGCACGCTAGCAACCTCCATCTGTCTTGACTCATTAAATGATGCTTGAGACTAACAGTGAAGGCCTGTCTCATTCGCGAAGCATGACATCTGACCTTGTTATTAAGATTTAGCGAGGCAGATGTCACTCTCACCTGGCTTTATTAGAAATAAACTGTAAAAGTTTGCATGGATGACATGCAATAAATGTGTCTACAGAACTGGCTTTGATCAAGCTGAGTGATTCTTTTTTTTTTACCCATGATGCAGTTCTCCTACATCGACACTGAGGGAAACCCAGTTCCTGTGGTTCAGATGACCTTCCTGAAGCTCCTCAGTGCCACAGCGACGCAGATGTTCACCTTCAGCTGCCAGAACTCTATCGGCTGGTACGAAATGTCGAACCACAACCATCAACATGCCTTACGGTTTCGTGGTAGCAACGATGAGGAGATGACGCAAGACAAATCACCCTTCATTACTGCTCTTTATGATGGATGTCAGGTAAGGTGTTTTATTAAGTGACTTAACACAATAACATTTGACAATGCGCAGCACTGGGGTTATAGTGACATGGAGATTTATGCAGACATTCAAAAATTTGGTGTTCATTTCATTTTTTTGGTTACACTGACTATTTTTTACTTAGTAACTTAGTAACATTACTTAGAGTTGTAACAAAATTGCCATATACTGTAGTTAGGGCTAGTATGAGGGTTAGGTTACTGTTATTTGCATGTAATTATGCAGCATTTATTGTTACTATATTCCTTAAAATTTGTTCAATTATATTTCATTAAATTATATTTTATATGTACAGTTGAAGTCAGAATTATTAGCCCTCCTGAATTATAAGTCCCCTGTATTTCCCCCCCCAATTTCTGTTCAACAGAAAGAAGATTTTTTTCAACACATTTCTAAACACAATAGTTTTAATAACTAATTTCTAATAACTGATTTTTTTTTTTGCCATGATGACAGTACATAATATTTTACTAGACATTTTTCAAGACACTAAGTGCAATTTAAAGGCTCAACTAGGTTAATTGGGTTAACTAGGCAAGTTAGGGTAATTAGGCAAGTCATTGTATAACAGTAGATTGTTCTGTAGACAATCGGAAAAAATATTGCTTAAGGGGGGCTAATAATATTGACCTTAAAATGTTTTTGTTTCGTTTTTTATTAAAAACTGCTTTTATTCTAGCCAAAATAAAACAAATAAGATTTTTTTCCTGAAGAAAAATATGATAGGAAATACTGTAAAAAATTCCTTGGAATATGCTTATTTTACAAGTCACCTAGTGTCACTGAAGGACGCTGGACAACAGACTTGTGGATCCATGTGCAGTATTTATTAAGAACAGTAGGCAACGGTCAAACACAGGAGCAAACAGTATCATACAGGGCAGTCCAAAAGAGTAGTCGGGTCACAGGCAAATAGATCAGTCCGGGCGGCTAACATCATAAACAATAATCAAAGTGACGGTCAAGAAACATGGCACGGGAAAAACAAGACAAGGTAAATGCCTCGTAATGTTGACAGGTTAACAAACAAACAACAAGACTCAGCCAAGTGTGTGGGAATGTGAGCAGTCTATATAGTCTGTGTAATCAGTCTTAGATGAGCTACCAGCTATGTGTGTGCAATCATTGGAGATCCGAAACAGGTGTGTGTGAGGTGCATGACGGGATTTGTAGTTTATAAAGTGACAGAATTGTAGTCCGGGTGATAGTGCATGTATACCAGCTATCTGCAAACCTGCATCGCTGGTTATAGTGACACCTAGATTTGAGTTGAGTTTTACCATTTTTAAATCTATTCAGCCGATCTGACAGGAGCACTTTTAGCTTAACTTTAGCTAAATCCTTGAATCGGATTAGACCATTAGCAACTCGCTCAAAATATTCCAAAAAACTCCCTGTTTACAGCTTGACTTCTTTGTAGCTACATTATGTACTAAGACTGAAGAAAAATTAAACGTTGTTTTTTTTTTAAGGTCTATACGGCTAGGAGTTCTAGTTTGGATGTAATAAGTAAGGTCCAAACTGGGGACTATTTTCAGGCACTGTATAATATCATTGCACTTGATGCAGCCATGGTTATAGCAGAAAAGGTTCTTGATTATTAATTCAGGTGTCTGAATAACCTGGTTGTGCCATCACTGTGTTTGTTTGTAAACAATAATTTCATCTGTACAGGAAGTATTCATTTAATGTGTCCTTATGAAAAGAAAAAAAACTCCCACACTTAGTTTCTTGGAGTTTTAATGAATCACCAAATTAGCCTCCCGTCTGCAGCAAATGAGGAGCTAAAAACAATCATAAGCCGCTAATTCTAAAATAGCACCCAAATAAGCTTATTTCAGCAGGAGTTTAATGCAGACTCAAAATGCTCAGCAATTCATTTCAAGAGAATACAAATACACTATAAAAAGCCTTAAGTAGGCACTTAAACCAGGAAGAGGGGTGGGTGGTTGACCGAAAAGGTCTGAGTAATTTTACTTCATAGTAATAATGTATTTTAAGATATAATTATTTAAAGGGGTCGTTATTCTAGAAAATTATCAAAAAGGCTTTGAAATTGAATTACTTTTTAAAATTTATTGTTAAATATAGTAAGGATGCCAAATATTGTTTGGCAGTACTATTCAAACTCCTTTGAAAGGAGTGATCTTTTCTGTTTGTGTTTTTGAGAAGTGTTCATTTTCAGGTTAATTAACAGGTTTGAAATCTTTATTCCCCATAAGTGTTAGCTTCTCACAAAAAAATGTAATCCAAAATGGGATTTTATGACCCCAATTAATGTTTTGTTCCTAGATAGAACTAACTGTTTGTTTTTTTTATTAATGTAACAGCAGCTCCTGAGTAAATTTCTCATGGATCAGGCACCAGGAGCCAGCAGGAGGCTCCTTGGGAGCGATAATGTAAAGAAAAAGGATTAATAGAGCAGATACAGAATTAAGCTCTGTAAGATTGGTGTCATAGTCAATAAGTCAATCCAATTTTCATATATTTTGACCAATATATCAAATAAGACTAAGCATTTTCTGACATAACTACCTTTTACATGTTTATTTGACTTTTATTTTACTAGTCTATTCATTCATTCATTCATTCATTTTCTTTTTGGCTTAATCCCTTTATTAATCTGGGGTCGCCACAGCGGAATGAACTGCTAACTTATCCAGCATATGTTTTACGCAGCGGATGCCCTTCCAGCTGCAACCCATCACTGGGAAACATCCATACACACTCATTCACACACATACACTACGGACAATTTAGCCTACCCAATTCACCTATAGCGCATGTCTTTGGACTTGTGGGGGAAACCGGAGCACCCGGAGGAAACCCACGCCAACACGGGGAGAACATGCAAACTCCACACAGAAACGCCAACTGACCGAGGCTCGAACCAGTATTGACCTTATTCTGCAATGCAGAAGTGCACTCTTTTTTGAGATTGTTTCAATATTAGTATTCAGCTTAAAGTGACATTTAAAGGCTTAACTAGGTTAATTAGGTTATTTTGGCAAGTTAGTTCTGTAGACCTTCGAAAGCAAATATTTCATAAGGGGGCTAATAATATTAACCTTAAAATGGTTTTAAAAAATTAAAAGCTGCTTTTATTCTAGCCAAAATAAAACAAATAAGACTTTCTCCAGAAGAAAAAATATTATAGGAAATACTGTGAAAAAATCCTTGCTCTGTAAAAACATCATTTGGGAAATATTTGAAAAAGAACAGAAATTCACGGGAGGGCTAATAATTTTGACTTCAACTATATATATATATATATATATATGTTACTATATGTATATATTACAGTTGACAATTTATTCTGCTGTAACAATATTGCCCAGCACTACAAGGAAGGTCTTCGTTTAGCTCACGATTCATTCTTTTTTCCACAGACACGAAAGGGTCAAGAGACGACCGTTCTCCAGATCAACTCTCCGCGATCAGAGCTCCTTCCGATCATCGATGTTGCTGTATCAGACTTTGGGAGTAACAACCAAAAATTCGGATTCCACGTCGGAACAGTGTGTTTTAATGGCTAATACAGAGCTGCCTCATCGCACTGCTTACCAGCAAAAAAAAAAAAAAAAAAAAAATCAAGGCTGCAAGTGATATTTATTGAGTAATGTGTAAGCGGTGTCTTTGTGGCATGTTTTCAAATGACTCTTGAACATCTGATGGGTTTCCAAAGCCCTCAATTCCATGGTGGCTACGCAAGAATGCCAACCAGGACCAACTAAGCACATATATCAAAGGGAAGAGTCTTTTTTTTGTCTGTCTTTATACTCTACTCACCTGTGGATTAAATTATGAGGCGCGACCCACTAGATTTCCGAGAACTGCTCCGACTGAAAAACAAATGCATCACTTCTCTGTCATCCGGCACCACGGGCCGCTTTAGCCCATCGTGTGCAATATTGTTGAATTTACAGCCTGTGACTCGCTTCTCATTTGTTGTTTGTCTCATTTGATAGCGATGATTCGAAATTCATTTGCCACATGAGGGATCGGCTTCGACATTGAAGAGTAAATAATTTTGCCGACCCGTTTTCCTGCTTCGACTGCAATGTGACGCCAACTGGGGCGAAGTTATACCTCTTTACTAGTTTTGACAAGGAAAATACCACCTCGATCTGCTTGTAATTCCTCGCTCGAATATCCCCTGTCACATCAAACTTGCAGTGTTACTCATCTTTAATCAGTGTACGCTCATACATAAACAATGTTAAATAAGGCCGGAGCTTTTCAAAACGCAAAGCAGTTTATGTGCATGACTCAAATGGAGCCCAGCTGCTTATTAATATGTAAAGTAGTGCGCTCACTTAAGCTGCTTGTCTTGTTAGCAGGCAGGCTAGTATGTTTGCCTGTCAGTGATCCATGTTTCTATGGCGCTTGCGTATCAACCTTTGCTCCACACAGCTGAATTGCATTAGATATGTGTGTGTGTGTGGTATTGAATGAGAATTAATCGAGAGAGGGGTGTCATAGCAGCATTACACTGAAGACGGACAAAATAATGCTTCTTTTTTTGGTGTAAACTCATTCACGTCTGAATTTAGGATCATCAACCTCAGAGTATTGTGTGTGTATGTGATGATATGTCTTGTCTTGTTTGTTGTTGTGTGTTCTTATTGTGGTGCTAAAGAGATTTGTTAAGTAAGATTTGCTATGTGTAATGATAATTTGTTGTCTCAGGGGCAGAGGTAGGAAAAGGGAAGACATACGTGGTGCTTAATACTAATGCAGGGAGAAAAACACTCTCCAAAAAAAAAAACACACACAGCTGTAATAAACAGCCAATATGGTGCAAAATGCATGTTCATCTAGCAGTTGTTCATCAATAGTGATTATATAACGTCAACGGACTGGCAAATTATGTAAATATACACAAAATTGCTGAGATTAAATGCCTTTTACATTCATTTTATAATACTAAATTCTCAAAAAATAGACAAAATACAGGCTAAAGGCCTGTTCACAGCAAAAATGATATGATAACATTGACTACAGTATATAGGGTCCACGCCAAATGCATGATATTGCATAATGTTTGAGCTCTTTAAAACAGGAAGAATTCTGATTGGCTGTTGATTAGCTGAAATAAAAATCGTTCTCAAAGTTATTCCAACGATACTGTTTCTCTGTGCCATTATCATATAGTAGTGCTGTGAACTTCACTATTCTTTACATTTAGAGCGAATTTTAGAACAGGCTCTTTGGAAACTTGTTACTCATTTCTTTATGTAAAAATGTTTATGTAAAGCATCTTTTGCTCATAAAATGTCCACAAGAGGGCGTTGTTTGTTGTATGTGTCAGCCAACTCTAAACCATAATCTAAACCTAATCAAGTATTACCAAACGCAAACATGACACAAAACTACAAATGCTGAAACATCCATGCCATTTAATCTTGTTCTTACATAGCTTTGAGCTTTTTTGTCAAACTATGTTTCACAAGAGTCATTCTCAAGCATTAGGCGACAGTAGTACTGCTACAGCGACTACATCCGAGCGATAATTTATATGGAAATACCAGTCCGATCTCATGAGGAAATGTAACTGTTTTACATATTTTCAGAAAAATAACTAATTTGTTCAAATTCATATGATTTCATTTGTACAAAGCATACAAATTTAAAAAAAAGAGGCGTGCATCCACACCCCACCCATAAACCTAACCGTCATTGGGGGATGAGCAAATTGTACTAAAATATACAGATGAGGTCGTACAAATTAGATTGCATTGGAAATATTTATGTGCCACTAGAAACCAGTTGATATGGAAATGCGTATGTTGTGCAGGCATATTTCTTTAAAAATCATGTTTGTGTTTTTAGGTCTTAACACAGTACTGTGCTCAAAAATGAGGCTTATTTGTCGATCAATAGAAATCAATTGTGCATCGATTCGAAGATTTTCAAAATGCATTGCTATTCTCTCTTGAATGGCTAGTGAGTTTAGTTTTTAACAGCAGATGGTGCTCTAGGCTAGTTTTTAACAGCAGGTGGCACTCTAGGCTAGTTTTTAACAGCAGATGGCATTAGGCTAGTTTTTAATAGCAAATGGCACTCTAGGCTAGTTTTTAACAGCAGATGGCCCTGTAGGCTACTTTTTAATAGCAGATGGCGCTCTAGATTAATTTTAAACAGCAAATGGCACTCTAGGCTAGCTTTTAAACAGTAGATGGCGCACTTGGCTAGTTTTATTTTTTAACAGTAGATGGCACTCTAAGTTGGTTTTTAACAGCAGATGGTGCTTTAGACTAGTTTTTAGCAGCAGATGGCGCATCAGACTAGTTTTTTAGTAGCAGATGGTGCTCTAGGTTAGTTTTTAACAGCAAATGGCACTCTATGCTATTTTTTAATAACAGATGGCACTCTATGCTAGTTTTTAAACAGTAGATGGTTCTCTAGGCTAGTTTTTAACAGTAGATGGTGCTGTAGGCTGGTTTTTAACAGCAGATGGCGCTCTAGCCTAGTTTTTAACAGCAAATGGCACTCTATGCTAGTTTTTAACAACAGATGGTGCTCTAGGCTAGCTTGTAAACAGTAGATGGCACACTAGGCTAGTTTTATTTTTTAACAGTAGATGGCAATGTAAGCTAAATTTTAACAGCAGATGGCGCTCTTGGGTAGATTTTAATAGTAGATGGTGGACTAGGCTAGTTTTTATTTTTTAACAGTAGATGGGGCTTTAGGCTAGTTTTTAACAGCAGATGGCGCTCTAGGCTAGTTTTTAACAGCAAATTGCACTCTATGCTAGGGTTGTCACGATACTGGAATTCGGTACCAATCGATACTGAAATTTTTAAAACGTCCATTTCCCACTGACATTTGAGCGCTACTGAGCACGTTCTTAAACAGCGCTGATTTGCCGTTGTGTTTACGTGCTCAACAGAAATGACTGTGATTGGCCGTGACTTTGAAACACTCCAGTGTCCCTGTATCTGTGGTTACACTCAGTATACAGCGATGAGGTTGGTGAACTGATGACCTTCACGGCCAATCACAGTCATTTCTGTTGAGTGCGTGAACACAACAGCAAATCAGCGCTGTTTAAGAACGTGCTCAGTAGCGCTCAAATGTCAGCGGGAAATGGACGTTTTTAAAATTTCAGTATCGATTGGTACCGAATTCCAGTATCGTGCAACCTTACTCTATGCTAGTTTTTAACAGTAGATGGTGCTCTAGGCTAGTTTTTAATAGCAGATGGCGCTCTAGGCTAGATTTTAACAGTAGATGGCGCACTAGGCTAGTTTTATTTTTTTTTAAACAGTAAATTGCGCTCTAAGCTGGTGTTTAACAGCAGATGATGGTGCTTTAGACTAGTTTTAAGCAGCAGATGGTGCACTAGACAAGTTTTTAACCATACACTCAAATACTCACAAGGAAGAGCGCTTTTGTGTTCAAAACTCTAAGTTGTTGTTGTTGTTTTTTATATATATAAAAAGATTGATGTAAACAGCTCACTATGAATACTCTTATACTCCATTTAAACCTTTCCTAACTTAATAAATGATTATTTTAGGTTCAAGTGGCATTTGTAAGGAATTGGAAGCAAGTACAGCTGTTTAAGCGCCATCTGCTGTTAAAAACTAAGCTCGGAATCGTTTCAAGAGAGAATAGCGATTGATTTCTCAAGCAATTTTCCCCAAAGCTCTAGTGATTAAATGAAATAAATAAAAAACAAAAATGTTTATGAACTATTGACAAGATTGCTAGATTTGAAACAGCATTAAAGTGAGACAACCAGGTTTGTTAATTGGGCAACTGCAATATTGTCTGATTAGTTGGCCTGGCTAATATCACTAGTTACCCTAACTGAAATCCTGCCCATCCTGACCTCTGAGCCCTCCTGTGTACAGTGTCTGTGCTACTAATTTTACATAGTGTACAGTTATTCTAAAGTATGAATGATAATACTAATATGTTGCCTGACAGTTGTACTTGTGGAAAAAGTGATGAGCGAATAAAAAAAAAATGCTTTTCTTTGTCTTTTGCGTGCAAGCAAATATTTTTTCTTTTGTTTCTGAGGCAGGAGTCTTTTGGAGAGGATCAGAGGGGCTGTGATGTCTTCTCTAAAGGCAACAGACAAGCATGTCTCTTCATTAGGCGCAGCTACAATCTCTCGCTCTCTCTGCACTTGTAATCAACATCACTTCCTACCTCGCAAGATGTAATCAACTCTGATTCACTCCCCAGTTCATTTATTTCAATTAACTTTTGTTTCCTTCCCCAGGAGAGGAACCGCGAGGAGAAGGGGAAGCAGACAGCCCTTTGTATGTGCGCGCGTAAATAATGAAATGGCTTTGGATTAAAAAACGAGCCAAGGAGAATTAAACATATCTGCGGAGGGACACAATGAAATAGGGGAGGGAATTGGCAAGCCACCCCACTCAACTCCCCTCCGCTTGCTGCGTGTTTTGCTAATGCGCCATTCCTTTCTCCTCTCAATTATTTATAGGCACACAAATGAACCAGGAAGAGATACCGGCTCACCTCTTGAATAAATTGACTACATGTTGTTGCCACAACAAACGCATCTTTTCGAAGCACCTTATTATCGCATTGAACTTCAACAGTTATTCAGAAGTGAAACGCAATCTCTCACCTCTGATTGCAAATAACACATGTGAGAAGCTTTTTCTCTGTTAGAAATGTTGAGTTTGATGTCTCTGTCGGTTCGGAGGCTTGTAAACGAAAACATACTCTAGGTAGGTACGTGAGTGCGAACGCTTCTAGCTACGCAGACTTTATTTTGTTAGCCGATGCGTTCCAAACACTGTTAATAATTCAGTTTGGCTTTAGCAGACAATAAAGTAAACTACTCTACTGTGGCCAGAGTTTTTTTTCAGGTAACAGTCTGCTTCCGAATACAACCACAGTTGAAGACAAAATGAAACCGTGTGAAACTGTAATTCTTTTTTCCAATATTTCACAAATTATGTTTAATGGACAGATGGAACTCATTTATAATAGAACTCATTTCTAATAACTAAGTTTTTCGTCTTAGCCATCATGACAGTACATAATATTTGACTTTATATTGCAAAATACTAGTATTCAGATTAAAGGGGACCTATTATGCAAAAATCACTTTTATAAGTGGTTTGAACACAGTTGTGTGGTAACAGTTTGTGAATATAACCAGCTTCTAATGGTAAAAAAAAAAAACTTTTATTTTTTATAATCGCACTTCTTAAAAACAGTCTGCAGAAACACTTTGATTGATATTCTTCCTTTGTACATTAGAGGAGGAAAGTGACGATCATTAGTGACAATCTCTCCCTCATTAGCATAGGATATTAGTCTTGTTTTTGAATCTGCCACTATGCTGACACATAGGCATTTGTAGGTCCGCCCTCTTTTGAAAAGAGAACTGGGTGCACAATCTCATTTAAATTAAAAGTGACAGTCACCAAAACAGGAAAATTAGGATCAAAGCAAGCGGCAACATCCCGCTCTTCCTTGTGAAGCCAATACGGAAATAACTGAAACTGCAATTCATCGACTGGCCTTTCGGGGCTGGCTCCAGATGCTGAATTGGCCAATTTTACACCTGATGAAAACATCTTTACAGCCTGGTACAAAAGATGGTTTTGGTACAAATAGGTAATATTACCCCCCATGACAACTGTGAGGGGGTGAAACTCATTCGTTTAATTTATATTAGGTCTGCATAATTAAAGGGTTGGTCCAGATTGTATTTTTAAGGCTTGGTTGTGTTTATAAGATGCAAAGCAATGTGTTTACTTTGATTATATACTGCTACTCAGCTAACATGAAAACGACTGTCATATTTCCTAGTTCCTCTGAAAGCCCGCCCTCAAGAGGCTCTGATTGGTCAGCTAACATAATGTGCTGTGATTCGCGGATCGGCTCCATGTTACCAGGAAGCATCTCTGCTATAACATTGCAGCGCATCTGGCCATGTCCATTTGCTGCACGGGGTGTATGCTCGTAGCCTGAAGGGTTTATGACATCATTAACCCAGATGTATTTTTTGTAGTCCCCAAACTTCATTCTCTGTAGGCTTTGCTAAGCTAACTCTGTAAAAGCCAATGTCTCACTTTGCATTGAATTTTGAGCATATTACATTCAGAGATGTTGTTTATGTTGAGACATCTACATTACACATGAACTAAAGTTTAAAATATGATATCGTAGTGGACCCCCCCTTTAAGGGCATGGCCACTTGAGTGACAGCTAGGTCTCGCTGCTTGTCGCAGCTGATTCTGGCTGATTAGCCACTGAACTCGGCATATATATCGTATTTTTGTTTTGTTTTATGTGGCTTTACACAGTCAATTGCCTTTTGAGATTATTTCTTACCATTTTCAGATAATATGGCATGCTGTGTGGACTTAATTGTACTCGCAAATTGCATTTACTAACACAGACTATATTCAAAGTATTTGGAAGTAATTAGCATTTTCCTCCTATAGAAAAACGTCATAAGAACAATGCTTAGTGGCTCAATGTATTACAACAGTGTTTTTAAAAGACTAAACACAATAAACACTTTATTGATATGGTATACAATTAAGCACATGTGGTCAGAACACAAGCGAGTCACAAGTAATGAAGTGTTAAGCATTTTCCCCAAAGAAAAACAGAAGCAAAATGCTAGCAGGCATCTCTAGCTCCGCTCATGCCCTGCCTCTTTGCCCATTGTTGGTTACCCCTGGTCGGTGTGATGACACGCAAACAAAATGCAGACAGTTGGCCACGCCCACTTGTGGCTTCATTTGAGCTCTTCAGAAACCTATAGGTGACGTCACGGATACTATGTCCATATTTTGTACAGTCTATAGATCAAAGCCTAATAGCAGCAGTTTCAAAGAGTTATATATTATTTGTGGGGTATTTTGAGCTGAAACTTCACACACACTCTATGGAAATCATAGACTTATATTACATGTTGCAAAAATATAAGCATAATAGGTCTCCTTTAAAGTGGAATTGAATTGCGTAACTAGTTAATTGGGTTTACTAGGAAAGTTAGTCCAAAGACATGCGGTATAAGTGAATTAGATAAACAAAATTGGCCGTAGTGTATGAGTTTGTGTGAATGCGAGAGTGTATGGGTGTTTCCCAGTGCTGGGTTGTGGCTGGAAGGGCATCTGCTGTGTAAAAAATATGCTGGAATAGTTGGTGGTTCATTCCGCTGTGGTAATCCCTGATAAATAAGGGACTAAGCCGAAGAAAAATTAATGAATGATTGTTAGGTTAAAGAGCATATTCCAGGTTAGAGACCCCACTGAGTCAATGTGCAAAAAAGTTAAGTAGAAAATACATTTTCTTTCAAATATACATTAAAGTTTATTATTGAGCCATCTTGTTTTTAGTTACCGAAATTTTCTTCTGCATCTGAAAAGCACCAGACCGGAAGTGATGTTGCAAGAGGCAGAGCGCTCCATATAAACAGTATGAAAACAATGGATCGTGATGCCATTAGGCAAGTCAATGAATAACAGTGGTTTGTTCTGTAGCAAATAAAAGTACGGTTAATAATATTGACCTTTACACAACAATTATTATTTTTTATTTTAAACCGTTTTTATTGCAACCAAACTAAAAGAAATAAAGACTTTTTCCAGAAAAAAATAGGACACTGTGAAAATCTATACTTTCTCTGCAAAACATGAGAGACTTGGAAGATATTTATAAAAACAACTACATTATCAACTATATATTTGAGTTCAATAGCATGACCTGCAGTACTACTGGTGAGATTCAAGTGCACATTCAATGGACACTTTACAATCCCATAAGGCCATGCACAGGAAAAGATTTATGAATAGAACTAAAGCACCCGATGCTGCAGGTCATTAATTACACTGAAAACTTGAGTGTCGTTTGTCTGTATTTCATTATTCAAATAATATTTTCAAACCAAAATTGGTGCCTACTATCTAGTGTACTGTTTGTAAAGGATAGTGACAGCAGGGTAACTGTTTGGAGCAAAGCTTTGTTTAAAAATGCACACTTCTTCTGTACAATCAAATATTTAATCAATTAATGAATCATTGGTGTAACAATTTAAGTATGACGCACATTTCCACTCATTTGAATGCCATTATTTCAACTTATTTTATGTGAATGGAACCCAAGAGCAACTTTTCTTTTTATCCAGTGATTTCAAATAGTGATCATTTGAATTACCTTGTAAATTAAACTTAAAGGGCACCTAGTTTACCCCTTTTTCCAGATTTAATATACGTCTTTCGTGTCTCCAGAATGTGTCTGTAAAGTTTCAGCTCAAAACACCCATTAGATTATTTATTATACCTTTCAGAAGTTTGTAATTTTTAGCTCTGAGCATCTTGTAGCTGTTTTTGTGGACCGTGCCTTTAATGCTAGTCCTCCCCGCCCACCGTTCCCACGTGCCTGTCAGTGTACCTCAATCTCCGCCCTCGGCTGCCTCAGATAACAGACGGACATAAAGGAAGCAGATCTCACATAACGTTTGTGAGGAATAATACAGTAAGAACGTTCCCAATGATTATTTGATGTATTTGTTGTGGAGTTGCAACGATGAGTCACACACAATGTCGTTACAAAGTTCACGAACACACACACAGATACACACACACACACAGAGCGCGCGCGTTTACCTTTGCACTGTTTTTGCAAGGCAAATGTGACAAGATATACATTAATATCCACTGCTGTATGGATATCCGTTATGTTAATGTACAAAATAAACCTGATTTAACGTCCACAACCCGGGATTGAAGCGTCTTCTTTTATAATTGTACTGACATGCAACTGTGGTGATAAGCTGAAGTAAATCACTGTAATTCATTACAAACATGCACTGTTTTAAAAACGTGTTAAACTTGTAAAACTCTCGATCACATTTGATGATGATTGATGATCCTGGCGAACTGAACAGATCTTTTATTCCCGGTTGCTTTGCGCACGTCCTGTCTTGTTGATAAGATTATACGCGTTACTATGTAGACATGTTAAAAAGCAGCTGTCAATCAATTCGGTGGGCAGGGAAACCGCACTCCTACATCAAGTTGCGGTCGGCCTCAAAATGGGAGGGATTTGGATGCTATTTTAACATCAGGAAATAAAAAATAATAATTATTGTCTTTATATCACCCCAATATGACTGTGGACACACTATACATGCACACAGTTCTGCCCAAACAGCTTAAAAAAAGATGATTTTCATCATAGGTGCCCTTTAACATGGTTTACTCTAATTGAGCCATTTACTGTAATCTAAATCAGTTATTATTTGTTCAAATTCATTTCAGTACTATTTTTCAATTATGCCAGGACATGTCAGACAGACCTCTTTTTACTGGTCATTACAGTAAATGTCCAAATGTTTGCTTAACTACTGTCAAATGTAAAAACAAACCTCAACGTTAGCTCTTTGTTATTTTCATTATGTTTTGTCATATGAACATGTTGTGCTATTGTTAAACAAACAACATTTAAAGGTAACTCTTCTTTGAGGTTTGTCATCCCCATAACAATACAAACATATTACTGTATTTAAACTGAACATACATATGTGGTGTGTTTGAGTTGTCGTATTTGTACAACTAAGATTTATACAGTCTTAAGACCCATCCAAAACAAAAACGATTATAATGATTATAATATATCCATTACGAAAACCATAAATTAAACAAATACAAAATATTTTTCTGTTTATCACACTGCATATCTGCTGTCTGCCACTGTAAATACTCAAGCTTATTCAAGTTGCTACACCAACTGTAGTTTAACCGTGGTATTTGTAGTAAAACAGTGGGTAGACAAATAGTAAATATACTTTTACTTCATTAAAACTTTAGTTTCGTTATAGATCATTGTACTGTAGATAGTGTCCTTGTTGTCAACAGGCTTGCATTTGCATATACAATAACGTAATAAAATAAGATGAATATTACATATATGTTATATTTATCTATATATAATTTTATCCAAAATAGAAAAACAATTACAATATGTACAGTCGTGGCCAAAAGTTTTGAGAATTACATAAATATTGGAAATTGGAAAAGTTACTGCTTAAGTATTTATAATAGCAATTTGCATATACTCCAGAATGTTATGAAGAGTGATCAGATGAATTGCATAGTCCTTCTTTGCCATGAAAATTAACTTAATCCTGAAAAAAACTTTCCACTGCATTTCATTGCTGTCATTAAAGGACCTGCTGAGATCATTTCAGTAATCGTCTTGTTAACTCAGGTGAGAATGTTGAGGAGCACAAGGCTGGAGATCATTATGTCAGGCTGATTGGGTTAGAATGGCAGACTTGACATGTTAAAAGGAGGGTGATGGTTGAAATCATTGTTATTCCATTGTTAACCATGGTGACCTGCAAAGAAACGCGTGCAGCCATCATTGCGTTGCATAAAAATGGCTTCACAGGCAAGGATATTGTGGCTACTAAGATTGCACCTAAATCAACAATTTATAGGATCATCAAGAACTTCAAGGAAAGAGGTTCAATTCTTGTTAAGAAGACTTCAGGGAGTCCAAGAAAGTCCAGCAAGTGCCAGGATCGTCTTCTAAAGAGGATTCAGCTGCGGGATCGGAGTGCCACCAGTGCAGAGCTTGCTCTGGAATGGCAGCAGGCAGGTGTGAGCGCATCTGCACACACAGTGAGGCAAAGACTTTTGGAAGATGGCCTGGTGTCAAGAAGGGCAGCAAAGAAGCCACTTCTCTCCAAAAAAACCCATCTGGGACAGATTGATCTTCTGCAAAAAGTATGGCGAATGGACTGCTGAGGACTGGGGCAAAGTCATATTCTCCGATTGTTTGTGGCATCTGGAAAAAGGCTTGTCCGGAGAAGAAAAGGTGAGCGCTACCATCAGTCCTGTGTCATGCCAACAGTAAAGCATCCTGAGACCATTCATGTGTGGGGTTGCTTCTCATCCAAGGGAGTGGGCTCACTCACAATTTTGCCCAAAAACACAGCCATGAATAAAGAATGGTACCAAACACCCTCCAACAGCAACTTCTTCCAACAATCCAACAACAGTTTGGTGAAGAACAATGCATTTTCCAGCACGATAGAGCACCGTGCCATAAGGCAAAAGTGATATCTAAGTGGCTCAGGGACCAAAACGTTGAAATTTTGGATCCATGGCCTGGAAACTCCCCAGATCTTAATCCCATTGAAAACTTGTGGTCAATCCTCAAGAGGCGGGTAGACAAACAAAAACCCACTTATTCTGACAAACTCCAAGAAGTGATTATGAAAGAATGGGTTGCTATCAGTCAGGATTTGGCCCAGAAGTTGATATCTACTAGTTGATAGTCGCTGGTTCGAGCCTTGGCTGCGTCAGTTGGCATTTCTGTGTGGAGTTTGCATGTTCTTCCCGTGTTTGCGTGGGTTTCCTCCGGGTGGTCCGGTTTTCCCCACAAGTCCAAAGACATGCGCTATAGGTGAATTGGTTAAGCTAAATTGTCTGTAGTGTATGTATGTGAATGAGTGTGTATGGGTGTTTCCCAGTGATGGGTTGCAGCTGGAAGGGCATCCACTGCGTAAAACATATGTTCCGATGTGGCGATCCCTGATTAATAAAGGGACTAAGCTGAAAAGAAAATGAATGAATATTGTATGTACATTATGACATGTTTTATTTTTTACTTTGAGTTTATGCTAATTTATGCAAATTTTAGTGTACAAAATCAGTGTAGCATATTAATGGTTACCTAATGAGAATAATAAGAACCCAAGAATAACAAACATCCCTGACACACTATGATAATGAGAATTTGATAGGGAAATGTGCTTAATGTTCATGGAAATAACTTCCCAATGTGAAAAAAATAATAACAATGGTCTTAAAATTGTGCTTCATTTATTCATTCAAACTATAATTTCATGTTTTATTCTTTTCGTTTAGGAGTTTTAAAAAGAGCCTGGATTTTCCAGTCTAATAAGCTTACATTTAATCACATATCGCTCACATACAACACATCAATGTCCTTCTGGCCTGCCTATTCTCTCTTTTAAAAAAAGTCCAGTCATCCTAACTTTCTTCAAGGTTTTACTTTCAATAAAAGAAAAAGGCTTTATTTTCTCCTTTTTAAACCATCAATCCAACGATAAATATAGAATTTAGCAGTATTTTTAAATAATTAACTAAAATCATTCACACCAAGAAAATAAATCTGTTTATTAAGTGCATTGTTCTGTCATCTGCCACATTAATTACTCAAGCTTATTAAAGTCATGTGCATTTTCAATGTTTTTATTGCTCATCTGCTCAAAGGATAATCTGGGGTCGCCACAGCGGAATGAACCGCCAACTTATCCAGCATATGTTTTATGCAGCAGATGCCCTTCCAGCCGCAACCCATCACTGGGAAACATTCACACACATACATACACTACGGACAATTTAGCTTACCCATTTCACATACCACATGTTTTTGGACCTGTGGGGGAAACCGGAGCACCCGGAGGAAACCCACGCGAACATGAGGAGAACATGCAAACTCCACACAGAAATGCCAACTGACCCAGCCGAGGCTCGAACCAGTGACCTTCTTGCTGTGAGGCGATTGTGCTACCCACTGCGCCACCGCGTCGCCCAAAAAGTTACATATTCCTACAAATAAAAAAATTAAACATAGTTATTGTTTGCAACCCATGATAACTAGAAAATGTTTTTGTGACACTAACCATTGTTTATCCATGGTGTTTGTCAAAATTGTGGTTGTAAAAATGCAAACCAATGCTCCAAAAGCACTCCTTTTGCTGAGATGTTTTTGTTTATTTCCCTTTTCTAACAGTTTGACAAAGATAGAGACAGAGGCACTTCAACTGAACATTTCTAAATTAGGTAATTTTTAATTTTATTCCTGGGTCAAAATCCTTTCAAAGACAAAATACTGATTCAAGTAATCATTATAATAAAGTAATGAAAAAGGATAAACTCTGATCCTTCCTGGATCGGATGTGAAGACAGAAATCCACTCCATTTTTACATTTTAAACCAAGACTCAGTCAAATAACAGTTGCACTATAAAAAGCGATTTGTTAGTTTATAAAAGTTAACCCAACATTGGTTTTGTCCATATTTGACCTGATGTTGGGTTGATGCAGTGGTTCTCAATTCCGGTCCTCACCTCCTTTTGTATGTCTCTCTTATTTGACACACAAAGATCAGTTCATAGATCTCTCTGTTAACAAGTTGATGATCTGAATCAGGTGTGTTAACCCTTATACTGTTGGGGATGTTTTCATCCACTATGGGGAGATTTTGAGTCTTAAATTGGCCATAACTTTGTCTGTGTTTCATCTAGCATAATGATTTTTGGTGACCAATCTTATTTTGACACATATTTTGAGAAAATGCTTTGAATTAAAAAAAGAAATACCTCAACAATACACTCTGGGCAAATTTTCTACCCGTTACGTTCAGAATGAAAACATCTACTAAATTAAACTGCTGTTAAAATGCATTATATATATATCTGTTAATCTACCTCAGTCCTGATAAACTTCTAAACTGCTTAGAAAAAGACAGGATTTTAACTCTTTAATTGCCAAATTTATAAATGATGTCACTCATTTGGTGAAAAAAAAAAACACACAAAATGATGGATTTTCATTATAAAATGTAATTGTGGACTGGATTTTTTTTTTTTTACCTTTTATCAAAGTGTTGGACATGTGAACCAACGTTGCCTTTGATGCATTGTTTTTGATTCATTTTCATTTCTTGGTGGCTGTTTTTGCCCTATTGACTTCCATTATTACCACATTCTTTGGTTGCAAAACCATAACACCATATAATAATGCATTTTTGATTGTTGCTGGTTTTCCCTGTTGGGAAGAGGTACAATTTTTATTTTTAAATGTTGATCATCAGTTGGCACCATTAACCCTTTAGATAGGCCTATGCAACAAAAAAAAAGTCCAATCTTTTATATGGAGTATAACAGCAAATTAAAGTGTGTGTATGCTTGTCTGTGAGAGTGACCTTTACGCACTTACCTTGATGTGTCTCTGAAAATCAAAATATGCATCTCAGCTCTTAGAACTACATGGAGTAAATAAAAACAAAGACTGTGTATTTATGCACCATCAAATGTGGTTATATTGGAAGTCAATGGGGCAAAACAGCCACCAACAGTAAATTTGGGAGAAAAAATGAAACAATGCATCAAAGCCAATGCTGTTAGTAATCTTTCAGTAATCAGTGACATCATTTGTGAACTTGGCAATTAAAGAGTTAAAATCCTGTAATTTCCTAAACTATTTAGTAGTTTTGATCAGGGCTGAGGTTAATTAACAGATTTATGCCAAAAAAAATTTTATCTGATGCATTTTTACAGCAGTTTAATTTAGTGGATTTTTTCATCCCAAACATAACAAAAGGGTAGTAAATTTGAACAGTGCACAAGGGTTAAGTATGGAATTGAGTATGAAAATGTCGAGGACCGGAATTGAGAACCACTGGGTTAATCCAACCCAGGACTTTTTAAACAAAACAAAATAACAAAATAAAATGAATATTACATCAATCGATTTAGCTGTTTTATAATATTACCCGGAATAGAAAAACAACAAAACAGTATATTATTTAAACTGTAGTATTTACAAATCGTTAACATTTTACATTACAACATGTTTCTCGTGTACTGTATTTATGTAGAAAACAAGTGTAGCATGTTAATGAGTACCTAATCAGGGCTTGTTATGGTTAGCAGCTGGAGTGCCCTCAATATTCACCAAAGGGTACTCCAGGTATGTGTACACTTCCGATGTATTCCAATGGGATTTGTCGCCCTCCGAAGGGCACTTCGGAGTTAAAAAAAACAAACATATTGAAGTGTCATTCCAAATCGAAGTGCTTAAAACTGACCACTTTGGAAAGGCGCTTTGGAATGAAGGATTTTGAAAAATACTACTGATGGACACTTTGGACTATGAACCTTTTGAGCAGGGAAGTTGTTTTGTGTCACACACTACACTCAATTTGGAAGGCTTCATCCCTATGTTCTAATTAGGATTCTAATTAGGGAATAGGGTAGAGCCCTTTCAAATGGAACCCAGTGTTTATCTTCTATTCACCCAGACTTCAACCCCCATTATGTTTTGTGCTAATCTGGACACTGATTACACACTACAGCTGATACCAATCTGGACTCATTTACACTGATTACATATAATCTCCATTCATTTACTTATCCGGGCTCAGTCTTGTTCTGCATATCTCTTTTAGTATTCATTACTCCGCATTTCTTGTTCCTGTCTTTGCCTTTCATGTTTTGGATTTTGGAGTGTCTATTATATTTTTGTTTGTTTGCCACCTGCCCTGCCCTTTGCCTGCTTATTTGGAATACGTTTTGTGGATTATCCCTTTTGTTGCCATTTGCTCTCTGGACCCTTGTCTGTCTGATCATCCCTTCTGATAAATAAAGCTGCATTTAATTGTTTACAACCTTTACTTGTTTGCAAACTTCACCCCATTGTCTGCACAAATTTATAAAAGAACTAAAGAAAAACGGTCAAATTCTTGACACACTGCAATAATGAGAATTTGGTCAAACTTTACAATACGTTTCCATTAGTCAAAGTTAGTTGATGCATTTATTAACATGAACTGAGAATAAACCATTCTTCTACAGCATTTATTAATGGCATTATTAAAATCAGAAGTTCTGCTTGTTAACATTAGTGAATTAACAACACTGTTAACAATTTTTGTAAATTACACAGTATTTAACTGTAATATGAACAGTTTTTTTTTTTTTTTTTTACTGTAGGACAGTTATGCAGTATGTTACTGTATTTTAAAGTTGCACTGTGAAAATTACGGTATTTTACAGTAAAGATATACAATACTATAAATACATGTACAGCAAGATGCTGTAAATGCAAATACAGTATTTTGCTGTAATTGATTTACAGTAAGTTACTGTAAATTCTGTAGAACGGTGATGGACTAACGGATGACAGTATTCATTCATTTTCCTTCAGCTTAGTCCCTGATTTATCAGGAATTGCCACAGCAGAATGAACCGTCAACTTCTCTGCTATAGGTTTTACACAGCGGATTCCCTTCCAGCCACAACCCAGCATAACAGTATTTTTTTCATTGACTAATGTTCACAAAGATAGATAAATACTGTAAAAAAATATATGTTTATCGTTTGTTCGTATTAAGTAACATTAACTAATGGAACCTCATTGAAGTGCTGAAGAGGAAAGTACTTAATTTTGTTAGAAATTGTGAAAATAAACCAAAAAATAAGGTTTAATTTTTGCACACGTTCACATATTGTCATGCTTTCTCTTTGTCTCTTAAGGAGAAAAAAGAAAGAAGTCCAGTCACTGGGACTCTCTTCAAGGTTAGCATCAATGGAAGAAAAAGGCTCTATTTTCTCCTCTTTTAGCTTCCCTCAATCCAATCAAATTTTAACTATCTTAAGCTCTCTGTCTGGAAAGGTCACTCCCCGCGGCTGCTGGAGAATAGTGATGAAGTGAAGGTGGCTCTCGGCATGCAGCTCATTCCAGCCGCTCAGTCCCTCACACTGATCTCTTATCAGTGGGAGACGCGGCTGATATTCCCGAGACCTCTGGGTCTTACCTATATCTGTGCATCTGAGCCGTGCTTTTATCCTCTGGCCTGCGTGATCTGACGGAGATTCCTCTGCCGTAATGAGCCGCTCCTCATCTTTTCCTCTTCTCTCGAATTACGTTCACTCAATTTCTCAGACCCTGCCTCTACCTTTCAGCGTGACATTGATTCTAATAGGGCTGAACGTGTCGTCATCGCACAGAAAATGAATGAATTAAACGGATGTTCAGATTAATGAGAGAGAAAGAGATGAGAGTGAGAGAGAGAGAGGGAGGGAAGACTTCTGAGACTGCAAGGCTTGTGTGTGTGTGTGTAGTTGAAGACAAAAAAATTATTAGCTCTCCTGTGAATTTGTAGGAGAAATATTTCCCAAATGAGAGATTTATTTTTTTAAACATGATAGTTTTAATAATTCATTTCTAATTTATTTTGTCTTTGCCATGATGGTATTTATATTTTACTACACTGTAAAACCCAACAGTCAACTTTATCAAATGAAATGAGTGTAGTTAACTCAAAATTTACTGCAAGTTAATTCTACTCATTTGAAAATAGTTTTGAACTCAGTGTTGAAGGTTATGAGTTAATTAAATACTTCATTACTTCAATTTAAATGGAGTAAGTTCAAAGTACTCATATAGATTAGTTTTTTAACTCAAATAGTTTGTAGCAATCGGTTTCCTCAAATGGTTTGAGTTGCCTTAACTTATTGAGTTTTACAGTACTCAATTGGTTTGAGTTCTCTTCATTTTTTGGGTTTTACTGTGCTCAAAACAGTACTCATTAGAATTGGTTTTTGAACTTAAATGGTTTGTTGCAATCGGTTTCCTTAAATGGTTTGAGTTACCTTTACTTTTTGGGTTTTACAGTGTAGTTATTTTGCAAGAGTAGTGTTCAGCTTAAAGTACACTTTAAAGGCTTAACTAGGTTATTTAGGCATGTTTAATAAGGCAGGTCTTTGGGCAACAGTGGTTTATAGCCAATTGAAAAATATAATTTATTAAAGGGGGATAATAATATTGACCTTAAAAAAGATTTTTTTTTAAAAAGTAAAAATTGCTTTTATTGCAGCCAAACCTAAAATAAAACGACTTTCTTCAGACAACAAAAAACAACAATGCTCTGTTAAACATCACTTGGAAAATATTTGAAAAAGTATAAAAATGTAAATAAGATGTTATTTTAAAAAAGGTGTTCAATTCTAGAGTTGTTGTTTATTTATTTATTTCCCTGTTTTAATTGCTTTTTGAAAATGCAATACTATATTTGAGTATTCAATAATCCATTTTTTAATATGAGTGTTCTTTAAATATTAGAATGAATAATATATATAAGTAATATATATCAACAAATGTTTTATACAAATTACATTGAAACGCATACCCCCGTATACATTTCTGGAGAGCGCAAATTATGTAGCCAGAGGTACGTATGGCTGCATTTCGTCTTTAAAACGAACGCTACGGCTTCTGTTTCTTTTCGCGCTACCAGCTGACCACTTACCTCTATGTGGACGGCTTTTCCTCTGTTACCAGTTTGTCCAGTGGCTCGCCGCATGCATCGGTGGACTTGAGAGACAGGGCGGAGTTGACTGCAACGACGGGGTTCGAGTCGGGTAAGGAACGGTTCCAGAAAGCAGGTAAAACAAAAGAGTGAGAACCTGTAAGATCTGAAAACGTGGTAAAAAAAATCAGGTGACTGTGAGGCCTTTTCTTTTTCTGGATTGCTTTTGAAAACACTGTCGGTTGAGTTTAAGGAAGGCGGTGGGTGGGTCAATCGGTGCTTTTCAAAACACTATCAGTTGGGTTTAGGGAAGAGGGTGCATGACTGGATCAATCGGATGGTCAGTCAGTCAGTCAGTCGACAGCGGCCTCTGGTGTATTTACGTGAGAAGAGCAGGCGTGAATGGCACTCGCGAGAGAAATTTGAATCTGATAAAACATACACAGCCGCCTCTGATGAATTCGCGAAAACAAAAACTGCAAAAAAACGTACCTCCTGTGACATATTTCCGTACTGTCCAGAAATGTATATAGGGGTACGTATCCATAATGAGCCTGGCCTGACAACAGTATACTTTAATAATCAGAAACCAAAGAAAATTTAATATTTACCTACAACCCATCAGCCTTAGTTCCTATTTTCCAAGTATGAAAAAAGATCATCATTGCACATTCATCTTGTGAATATGTATCTCATCATCCAATTACATGTTTGTTTGTTTTTTTTCTCCATCAAATTCAGTCAATGTTTGTATATTCATTTTATTTCAGAGGTCAACATATTCAAGACAAGGCAAACACAAATCTGAAATCCACAAAAAAAAACTCATTACTGAGCTCTGATTTGTGTGCGATCCCAAACATCACCTCCCAGAACCACAGCCTCCTGCGTTCACTATCAATAATACAAACACTTTTGCTGCTGTTTCAATTGTGTGAGGCTCACATACAGTGCATTCCTGACACAGAAGAGCAATGCTTATTTATATTCAGAGCTACTGTTGCTGTGGTGAAAGGCCTCAACCCATCTGTCAAAATGACGCAAATGTGCTTATTCATTTCCATACTTGATTCTCAGGAGTCAATCTGCGAGAGAAACACACGGACGTTCAGACTGTTGCTCGTCTTCTCCGTTCTCTTGTCTGTGGAGGAGTGGTTTCTGAGACTTCCAGGCAGCCATCTGAAGTGATTATCAATAAAGCAAACATTGACTGAGGCCAGCAGAGGAAGGAAGGTGGATCTAGAATTAGTCGCTGACAGGGACAGTGTCAGATTATTATCTGCGAGATGAACTTGTCTGACTCGCTCTCTCCTGCTTGACTTTTCACTGTCTTTTTTTTTTCCATTTAATGTAGTCTTCAGCACGAAGAGTGGCAGCATCAAACCACCCAATTTGAATGTGTTATGCAAATTTTCACTCGGGACCAATTTAAAACATGCCATTTTAGAAAGTTAATTATGACCTTTTTGAAACAATGTACCGCAGTAGTAGTTTTTGCTGCACAGCTATTGAATTGATGCTGTGGTTAGGGCTGGTCGATATGACCTAAAATCAAAACCTTGATTAATTGAATGCTTTACCTCAATTTTGATTATTAAATGATTTATTTTATTTTTAATGTAATTATTTACATAGAATTATTATTATCCCCTCCCCCATGTTTCTAGTCTTTGTGATATTAAAACTATTGAAGGAAGCAAACTATTTATGGCTAATTGATGAATGCTGTAACTGAAATAAAAACAAGCATTGCTTAAAATGAGGATGTCTTGTAAAAAAAAAAGGCCATGTTTCAGTTTTAATGTTAAAAGCAAGTTTCCTTTAAAAAAATACAAACAAAATAAATGAATTTTCCATGGTCAAAAGTGTAAAATAACCAGCTTCTCTTGCAAGCACAATTACATTTTAAATGGTCATTTAAAAAGTGTAAAATGAATGTAAATTAATTTCATTTTAAATAATGTAATGTGAAAAGTACAAAATAGTAACTTGCATCTAATGTGAAGTGTGAACAAATGCTTTAATGTGCGTGTGCGTGTGTGTGTGTGTGTGTATGTGTACCCTGTGTAACCATATGCCATAACTGGCTAATAATTAAGGTTTTAACAATGTATGTCACATTCATTCATTCATTTTCTTTTCGGCTTAGTCCCTTTATTAACCTGGGGTCGCCACAGCGGAATGAACCGCCAACTTATCCAGCATACATTTTATGCAGCGGATGCTCTTCCAGCTGCAACCCATCACTGGGAAACACCCATACACTTCCATTCACACACATACACTACGGACAATTTAGCCTACCCAATTCACCTATAGCACATGTCTTTGGACTTGTGGGGGAAACCGGAACACCCGGAGGAAACCCACGCGAACATGGGGAGAACATGCAAACTCCACACAGAAATGCCAACTGACCCAGCCGAGGCTCGAACCAGCGACCTTCTTGCTGTGAGGCGATCGTGCTACCCACTGCACCACTGTGATGCCATATGTCACATTTTTAATAAATAAAAAAATTATAATTAAAGATAGAACTTAGTGATGCTGGTGGTTCATTCTGCTGTGGTGACCCCTCATAAATAAATAAGCCGAAGGAAAGTGAGTGAGTGATGCTTGACACGTTTTAGTTCTATAACTATAAATGCAACAAAAACAGTAGTGTTGCTAATAATATATCAGGCTTCTAAATATTAATTACATTGTCTGCATTAGCTTGAACTGATTAGTTGAAGTAAAAATGCGGATGGTACATGAGCACTGGCCTTTCAATCACAGCTGTTCCTACCCAAAACTAAATAAACCTGCAACAAAGAATATGATTAACATGCAGCATGCTAAATTATCTGACGTATGTAACTCACTTTCTCTTTTTTGCAAGAAACTCAGTTTCAGCACATGAACAATGAACTTACTGCGCTGTCAGTGAAACTCGCGTTTAGTCTGTCCACACATGGTAGTATGTTTTAAAGCACAGGTGTCAAACTCAGTTCCTGGAGGGCCACAGCTCTGCACAGTTTAGTTCCAATTAAACACACCTGATCAAACTAATTAAGTTCTTCAGGCTTGTTTGAAACCTAAAGTTAAGTGTGTTGAAGCAGGGTTGGAACTAAACTTTGCAGGTTTGCGGCTCTCCAGGAACTGAGTTTGACACCCCTGTTTTAAAGGGATAGCATTAACAGGACTTAAAACTTAAAAAATAACTGACATTGGGAAATTGTATAGGATATGGGTTTGCATTTTGGTTTAGATTTATTTTCAATGAATCACCCAGCCTTAGCTGTGGTGACTTTATAAGTTGTACTAATGCAGACTTGTGAAAGCTAAAAACTTTTTGAAAGTGCAAAACAGGTGCTTAGGAAAATATAGGGGTTATTTTGCTCAATTTGGGTTTTAAATGAGCCCTTATTCTCAGTGCACACTCTCGGTTGTTTTGACGTCAGTAAAATAGTTTTACCTCTGGTCATTTTGACAAATGATGTGCAATCTCATGAGATGAAGCCTTTGGTCATTCCGTGGCTTTCAAAAGCAGTAACGCAGAGTGGGTTGCTTCATGTGGGCAGGCATTTTGAGAGCGCATAACTTGCTTTATGTATCAGAGATGAAAACTACTCACCTTCTGGCAGACGCTGTGTTCATTTAGACATCTGGTGTTTCTAGTGTCTTGGAAGAGCTTTGTCTGCAGTAAATGCTGCTCAGCATGCAAAGCCATCTTTCCACATTTGTAATGAAAATCATTCATCAGGCAGAGAATATGTTATCAGCAGAAGAGAAGTTTTAAAGGGTGCCATAGAATGAATTGATACATTATGTTTAAACTGTTCTCTGATATCTACATATTAGGTATGCGGCTTAGGTAAGTGCAAAATATCTCCAGAAACGCTTTCACAAACCCATTTGCAATCCAAGGAATTGACCCTAGGATGAAAAGCTTTGCATTTACCTTATTTGGAAGGGTCATGAATATTAATTATCAAATATCAGCTCTGCTCTAAACTTATGTCTCTCACGCTAGCATAAAATACTTTGAAATAATCATGCAAAATGATCATACTTGCTGCTGAGTTGTGTTGTGGATGTAATGTAGGCTAAATTATCATTTTATTTTGCTGATTTAATTCAATTCAATTCAATTCATCTTTATTTCTATAGCGCTTT
>CAIGQV010018081.1:535145-594933 GCA_903798115.1 Danio jaintianensis | reverse complement strand
ATATATATATATATATATATATATATATATATATATATATATATATACACACACTCACCAGCCACTTTATTAGGTACACCTTACTAGTATCGAGTTGGACCCCCTTTTGCATTCAGAACTGCCTTAATCCTTTGTGGCATAGGTTCAACAAGGTACTGGAAATATTCCTCAGATTTTGGTCCATATTGATATGATAGCATCACGCAGTTGCTGCAGATTTGTCGGCTGCACATCCATGATGCGAATCTCCCATTCCACCACATCCCAAAGGTGCTCTAATGGATTGAGATCTGGTGACTGTGGAGGCCATTTGAGTACAGGGAACTCATTGTCATGTTCAATAAACCAGTCTGAGTTGATTTGCGCTTTATGACAGGGCGCATTCTCCTGCTGGAATTAGTCATAAGAGGTTCATCAGGGTACACTGTGGTCATAAATTGATGGACATGGTCACCAACAATACTCAGGTAGGCTGTGGCATTGACACGATGCTCAATTGGTACTAATGGGCCCAAAGTGTGCCAAGAAAATATCCCCCACACCATTACACCATCCCCACCAGCATGAACAGTTGATACAATGCAGGATAGATCCATGCTTTCATGTTGTTGACGCCAAATTCTGACCCTACCATCCGAATGTCGCAGCAGAAATCGAGCCTCATCAGACCAGGCAACGGTTTTCCAATCTTCTATTGTCCAATTTAGGTGAGCCTGTGCGAATTGTAGTCTCAGTTTCCTGTTCTTAGCTGACCGGAGTGGCACCCGGTGTGGTCTTCTGCTGCTGTAGCCCAACCGCCTCAAGGTTCGACGTGTTGTGTGTTCAAAAAGATCCTCTTCTGCATAACTCGGTTGTAAGGAGTGGTTATTTGAGTTTCTGTTTCCTTTCAGCTGGAAACAGTCTGGCCATTCTCCTCTGACCTCTGGCATCAACAAGGCATTTGCGCCCACAGAACTGCCGCTCACTGGATATTTACTCTTTTTCGGATCATTCTCTGCAAACCCTAGATATGGTTGTGCATGAAAATCCTAGTAGTCAAAATCAGCAGTTTCTGAAATACTCAGATCAGCCCGTCTGGCGCCAACAACCATGCCACTTTAAAAGTCATTAAAATCACCTTTCTTTCCCATTCTGATGCTCGGTTTGAACTGCAGCAGGTTATCTTGACCATGTCTACATGCCTAAATGCACTGAGTTGCTGACATGTGATTGGCTGATTATAAAGTTGCGCTAGCGAGCAGTTGGACAGATGTAACTAATAAAGTGGCCGGTGAGTGTGTATGTGTATATATATTTACATATATATAATTTATAATGGGCTGCACGGTGGCGCAGTGGGTAGCACGTTCGCCTCACAGCAAGAAGGTCGCTGGTTCGAGCCTCGGCTGGGTCAGTTGGCATTTCTGTGTGGAGTTTGCATGTTCTCCCCGTGTTTGCGTGGGTTTCCTCTGGGTGCTCCGGTTTCCCCCACAAGTCCAAAAACATGTGGTATAGGTGAATTGGTTAGGCTAAATTGTCCGTAGTGTATGTATGTGAATGAGTGTGTATGGATGTTTCCCAGTAATGGGTTGCAGTTCATTCCGCTGTGGCGACCCCAGATTAATAAAGGGACTAAGCCGAAAAGAAAATGAATGAATGAATGAATGAATTTATAATTTATTTATAATTTTTCTGTAAATCTAACAGATTAATAGACTGTGTTTTACAAGAAAAAAACTGTCCTTCAAAATTTCAGCCTTAATTTAATGTTACTTGCTTTTGTTTTTAATTGGAAGATTTACTATATATTTATGTGAAAAATCTTAGGGATCAGGAATTCTTTAGCAACCAGCAATAATACACAAATGCTGCAGTGGAAGTATACTGAGGTAAAGTTGGTCTTATATTCGCACATTCAGAGTTTCTCCTTAATGATATAATTTCAAAAAGTATTGTTTGCAAAATCTAAATGGGGAAATCAAATCAGCAGCCAATGAGTATCAAAATACAACATTGTTCACAGTCAATTAAATAGTGCTAATGTTGTTTTGAAGTCATACTTGCATGTGATTTCAGACCGAATATTCAAAGTAGCATGGTAAACAATATGGGGACCGTGTTAAAAAATGAGCGAATATAAAACCAACTTTACTTCAATTGGAAAAATGTGTACAGACAAGCAGCCTTCATATTGCCTCCAAAATATACAAATCTAGTTACTAGAAATCTATATATATAATAATAAGAATCCACTATAATGTATGTTGCCCCACAATACAAAACAAATTGTTTTTAGCATGGCTGTGACAGCTCCTAAGAAAGCATGATGGGCCATTTTGTCTTTATCCTTTTCTGTATTGCTCTCATTCTGTCTTTAAAGCATTTGAAGGTGTCTATTCAGCACATTGATTTAGAAGCAACTTATTTCAGTGGTGATGGAGTGTCAAAAGCTGTCAGAAAAACACTGGCAAATTTATTTACCAATACTGCAGCGGACTGTACTTTCACGCTTATGATTGAAAATAGAACAGCATTTGAAATAATCTGTTTTCGTATGAGCAATGGAAAACAAACCAAAGAAATTATATTTTAGTGGGGTTTTTAACTGAGCCTGCACATGGCATGGGGAAGAAGAGGAAAAAGAAAATAATATTATAGCCATTAATAAACATAATATATACTGTATAAAAACAGTATTGATAGTAAATTAGTATTGATTTGTGACCACATTGCATTATTTACATTGCATAATTAATTAACGTTTGTTACATTCACAGTTTCAAGTTTTTTTGTTGTAAAATTAACAAGCATTTTATTCAAATTTTTACCGGATTAGCAAGCAAATCATCAATAGAAGCAAATTACATTGTACATTTTTTTTAACCTATTTTAATTAAATTCATGAAGTTTCTAATTTTATTCTGTGAGTTACCTGCTGTTTGCTTCATATTTTATGTTTAAAATTTAACAAACATTCATTCATTCATTCATTTTCTTTTCGGCTTAGTCCCTTTATTAATCAGGGGTCGCCACAGCGGAATGAACCGCCAACTTATCCAGCATATGTTTTACGCAGCAGATGCCCTTCCAGCGGCAACCCATCACTGGGAAACATCCATACACACTCATTCACACACATACACTACGGACAATTTTAGCCTACCCAATTCACCTATACCACATGTTTTTGGACTTGTGGGGGAAACCGGAGCACCCGGAGGAAACCCACGCGAACACGGGGAGAACATGCAAACTCCACACAGAAACGCCAACTGACCCAGCCGAGGCTCGAACCAGCGACCTTCTTGCTGTGAGGCGAACGTGCTACCCACTGCGCCACCGTGACGCCCAATTTAACAAACAATTTAACCAAATTAGCACATTAGTACAAGCAAATTACATTGTACAGTTATTTTTTTTATTATTAATTTTAGTTCAAATCACAAAGTTTCTAATTATTTAGAATTATTAATTAAAAAACAAAAAATAAATAAACTAACTAATGTAACTAAACTAAGAAAAATAGTGAAATATTAATGGCATTCTACAGAGGTCCAATCAGATACTTTTGGGTTGCACGATACTGAAATTCGGCACCAATCGATACTGAAATTTTTAAAACGACCATTTCCTGCTAACATTTGAGCGCTATTGAGCACGTTCTTAAACAGCGCTGATTTGCCGTTGTGTTCACGTGCACAACAGAAATTACTATGATTGGCCGTGAACGTCATCAGTTCACCGAACTCACCACTGTTTACTGAGTGTAACCACAGATACAGGGACACTGGAGCGTTTTAAAGCCACGATTCATCAGTGGATTGGTCCTATGTCAGCTTATAGACAAACCGTGACAACCCTATAGAGAATAAGAACACCCCACCCACTAATACTACCTTTAGCTTACACTCAAAAAATGACATTTGCTGTTTGCTCAAACTACTTACTTAATTGAACCAGCCTGATCTCACAAAAAAACGTAACTATTTTACGCTTTGTAAGTTAAGTGGCTAATTGTTATGAATTCGTATGAGTTCAGTTGTACGAAAATGTACGATTTTTAAAAGGAGGCGTGGCACCCAACCCCACCCCTAAACCCAACCATCATTGGAGGATGAGAAAATCGTACAAAATTGTATGAATGAGAACGTACAAATTTATACGAATTAGCCACTAAATCAAAAAGTTACGAATTGCTGTGAGATTGCGTTGACCGAACCAACACAATTCTTGATTTTTTTTGGAGGGGCGGGCAGCTTAATTGTTTTGTGTTCAATCCACTTAAATTTGCAAAAACGAATAAGTTAACTTAATTTCTGCGTGTGGTATCAACACAAATCAATTGTGTTGAAGCCAACATTTTTTATAGTGTACCTGCAAATCAATTCAATAGCTTTGTATTATGCTCCTTTGTAAAAGGGAAAAACATCCACCTCCAAATGGCATTCTAGACTGAGAACAATCATGCTCTCCATATTAACAAGTTGGTCCAAACGGCAGTGCTCAAAACCGTCCACTTCAAAAGACCCTTCAAAATAAATGTTTTGAAGGATACAAGTGTTGGACAAGTGGCGGACTCTGCAAGTTTAATTTGTGACATGGATGGCTCAGAAGGGCTTTTGCAAGAAACATTTTTTGTTTTGGTTCCCCACAACCTTAATTTCTTCAAAGGGATTAGGGCATAGGGATGATCCAAATGAAATGCAGCCTGTATGGCTACTATAGGATTGCAGCAGCTCATATATTTACACCAGAATGGGACTTTTCTTTCTTTTCAGTATGCATATCTACCAAGCAAATACAGTGTTGCACTTATACTTGAAAAAATAACATAGTATGCTTAAGGATTTACTACAGTAAAATGTAGCACAGTGTTGACTACATCTTACAGCAGCATATTATAGTATTAACTAGTGAACTGAAAAACTGTTGTAAATACTGTAGCATACTTTTACAAGTTACAACAGTAAACTAGTGGATTGTGGCATACTGTATCATATTATAGTATTTACTACAGTATTCAATTTGTTAATGTACTGTATATGCCCTATTATATCCAAACTGATATTTGGAAAGTTGCTGTAATTTTGAAAAGTGTATTGTGGTAAAATAATTTACTTTTTTTTTGGCAACTCTGGTTGGCTGAATATCTGATTGCTTTAAAATTGAAATATCAAATACACTAAATCATGCCTTTAATATTTATGAAGTCTAAAATACCCCTGCATTCCAATATATAGGTCATTGTCAATTACAGGTTTCTAACATTCTTCAAAACATTTTCTTTGTATTCAACAGAACAAGTCAAGGGTGAGTAAACGATGGCAGAATTTTTGGGTGAACTATCCCTTTAAGATGCAAAGAAAATGGACTTCAAAATCAAGGTATGTACCAAACTGTCATTTTTTTGTGTATTGTTGCACAGGTAAATGGTACTTAACATGAAAAGTAATGTCCCACCCAAACACCAAATCTGTTTAAGTACAGTTTTAATATTTGTTTTGTTCTGTAAAGTTTTTTAATTCATTTTATTAAATATGTTAAGCAAATAAAGCAATACAAACATGAAGGAGGGCACATCCTTGAGTTTGAAATGTCTGGGTTTTTCAGTTTAAAAGTAAATCAGGTTTAAATGGCAAGAGTTCCTGTGGGGACGAAAGTAACACTGTTATTTATGTCCTACTGCTAATAGCCATACCTTATTTTTCACTTCCACATTAGAGTTTGCAGTGTTTTGCTTCATATGTTTAATAAAATGAATGCATATTGCCAATAATAACATTTCGCATTGTTGGACTGCTTTTGAAACATTTGATGGAACTGAAATTTTAAACGAAAATGCAGTTTAATATTTTTTGCAAAAATAAAAGGACAAAATATGTTTGCAGTGAATATTAACAATTAAGGTCATAGTCAGATATATTTAAAATAAACAAGATAAAACCAGTAAATCTAGTAAATATTGTTGTTACTTTTGTCCCACCCGTGTGTTACTTTTGTCCCTACTGAATGAAAAAGTGAAATTATTTTGAAGTTGTTCTACATTTGTTCAAAATACCACCTGATATTGATAGACCACACTTATGAGTTAGTAACCACAGCAAAAATATATTTCTGATAAAAACATTATCTTTTAAAAATAGGTTTTTATGAAAAATGGTACTTTTGTCCCCGCTCTCCCCTACCCAAGATGTGTCACTGATATAGTTTTGTATGGGAAAAAGTGTAAAGATAAATAAATATGAAATGAAGCCCGCGTTCAAGTACAGGAGCCAATCAGCAATCTATATAGACTGACATTCAAGGAGAGGGGCTTGGACCAGACATGTGTTCTTTACGACAGTTTCTGCAGTTGTTATTACTACTTCAGACATGAGAAATATATCCACATAAAGTGTGGAATCTCTACTTTTAAACAAACCAACTACACTTGAAAACAGATGTTTTTTAGTTTTGTAATCTGTATGAAACAAACGCGAGGTACAGTCCATCCAATCAAACGCACATCACATGACAGCAACTACTCGAACGCCCTCAAACGTCTAAACAAAGAGGCTGCTGTAAGTTTGGGAGGACACTCGCCATCAAGACCAAGTTGTTAATTATTTCAAAAGACCAGCGCGATCGGACGAGGTATTAGTCAGAGGATGATAATGTGTAAAATTGCCATAAATGAGGTTGGTGTTGTGATCTCGTTTCCTTTGAGTGCGCATGCGCATTAGCTTGGGCAACCTGAAAAAAATGCAGGTTTTGTTTGATATGAACGTTTAGAAATGAAACTTATGAGACGGTTGTTGTTTAATTTTATTGGTGATTCCAAATATGTAATCATAAGCTTGGCAAACAGTTTTGGAGAATTTGATGTTTCCCCATTCAAACAGAATGCCTGACTGACAGAGAGGCATTTCAAAGATGGCCGCCGAGTCAAATGACTTGTCTTAAAGGGACTTTGTTACCGTTGCACACCTATAGTTGCTATACTGTGCTTAACATAAAAAGCAACGTCCCACCCAACCTGTTTCATCAGGAACAATGTCAACAAAAGAGAGAATAAATAACTCTGTCAACTAATTCTGTTCGAATGCTTTAGCCTAGTCACATCCGCTAAAGTTTTTTGGACAAACACAATTAGAGCTGAATGTGAAGCGGCATAAATCAGTGTGTCTCCAGCAGAGCCTGCACTCAGCCATTAACAGCACTTGCATTTCATCTCAGCACACACACACACAGACGTGCATCTGTCCCCTCATGGACATCACAAAAAATTGCTTTAGTGAAGCCTCTAGAGCTCGTCTGCTTCTCAAGATGAAAGCGCGGGGCTCCTGAGAGGAATGTCAGACGCTCTGTTGGTTTCTATCAGCATCAGTGTGTGTGCAACACTCGCGGCGTCCACTGTCATGTTGTTTGAGGGTGATTAACACGCGGACCTGATTATTAATAACAACGTGATGTATCTTCATGAGGTCTTCGACATGCATGTGTTTGTGTACAGCCGTGTGTACAATGTGTAAATCTGCATGTTCTGTTTGAAAGTGCAAATGACGAAATAATGCTGCAATGTACAAGCTGAGTTAAAAAAAACAACAAAGATATAAAGGATTCTGCATATGCTCACAATTCCTAGGATCTAATTCTAACAGCTTTGCATTGTTTAATGGCAATGTATACTTGGCTAACAGAGATGTTAAAGCCAGATAAAACCTAATGATGATGATAATAACAACAATTATAATTATAATATTAAATAATAACCCAGTTATTGCCCAGGGGCAATTTATTTATTTGTTCAGTCCACTCAAATTTGTAAAAGATTAAGTTAATTTAATCCATTTGTGTTGGGAGAACATGAAGGAATTGAGTGGAACATTTTTTACAGCGTATTAGTATGGTTTTTGATAAACATTATTTTGAAAAATCAACATTCATTCTTTTTACTTCCGTTATAACCCATGCTTTTGTAGTTGGGCTCAGTTAAAAATGAAAAGGAGGACTTTATTACTGGAGTGATGAAATCCAAATATTTGCTCTATTCCTGATAATGTACAGTTCTTGCTCCTCCAGGTGAGTATGAATTGAAGCAAAAGTGTGAAGCTAAAGGGGTCCTGACTACTGCAGATGTGTTTGTGTGTATGTGTGAGGAGAGCTCCAGTAATAAAAGCCAAGGGGTTCATGTGTTTCTGCTGTGAGTGAGAGGTGTGATAGCCAGGTCTCATGAATAGTGATGCTAGACAGCTGCTCATTAACAGCAAGCCTGTCAGCCAACAGACTGGATCTGCCAACACACACACATACAACCCCCCCCCCCCAAAACAACACACAGTCAATCTGTTCGCCATCTCTTCATCTCCCTAACCTGTGGCTCCTACAGAGAAGGATTCAGACTCCTTGACTCTGAACTGACCCAGGAATGAGATGGACTCAGCTTCAACGTCTGGTAACCCTCGCTGTGGAATAAAAATGCTCTCCAAGACCGAAGAGTGAAGTGTTCGTTTATCCTGGAGCGGCGCGCACACACTTTCTGAGACCTCAGGCATGAAGAAAGAAGCACGAGGTCCTCGCATAAGCGCCGCTGACAGAACTCTTCTATTGTTGGTTTATTGACTGAGACATCCACAGCATAATTACAGCTCAATTCGGTCCCCGGGGCCTGTTTCACACCGCACACATGCAGAGGTTTGCATATTTATTTTGGAGGACATATTTACTGCTTCATTGAGATGGGCTGTACAGAAAAAAAACACATAGGTGTAAGTAGTGTGTTTTGCCATATGCTGAAAACTTGGTACATTTAAATATAGGCAAAATCAAATCATTGTACGAAACACTGTAAGTAATATCATGCACACACCAATAGCATTGTCATGCCAGTAATTCTGAATGAATCCAGATGGTTCAGCTGTTTATTGTTTCATTCTGTGTATTCAGTTTTGAATGTTGGATTTCTTAAAAATTATATTTTCAATATTTTTGCTGCCGTTCAAGCCTCATATTATTTCCAGTCAATATTATAAAAACATCCATCCATTCATTCTTCCATTCATTAATTCATCCTTTGCTTCTATACAACCTATTACAAGTAATGGTCATACATTCACAGTTTTGCAATTTGTGGAAAGTTTAATTTCCCTCTCCCATACAATCATAAAATTCAAGTGAATAAATGCATGCATGCATACATAAATGCATATATAAATACTTGCATCCATAATACATATGAATACCTGCATGCATATATACATATACAAATATAAAGTATATGTACACACACATTGAATCATTGACTCTGATTAAAAGTAAAGCTTACAGAAAGAAAACTGTATATCGGAGAAAAAAAATAAATTCTTTCATTAAAATTAAAGTTTACAGAAAGTAAGCCCACAATAATGTTTTTATTATTCAGTCACAAGATACATATAAATATGTATATGAATATACGCATGGTCAAAATTATTCAGATAGTACCCAATAAGCCTGTTTTATTAGTTTCAGATGTGTTCTTGGAGTAACATACAGTCACAATTATTAGCTAGAGTTCCCACCAGAATCAGTAGAGGGCACTCCAGCTGTATGTACACTTCACCAGACATTTACCCCCACTACAACCCCCATCATGTTTTACGCCAATCCAGGCACTGATTACAATCTACAGCTGTTAGCAATCTGGACTCACACCACAGACACAGACTGCGTCCGACTGCGTTGCCTACTCAGTAGGTATTGCATTTTGAATTAGAATTTACTACTCGACCGAAAAGTATGTTCTATACAATATGAATCTGAGTAGAATGAATGGAACTTGGACATACTACATCCTCCATTTTGTCATGATCACGTGACCTAACTGCATCAGTTGCGTCGCTTCACTCCCATTCATAAATTCTCTCACTGTGCATTATGGGATAGCGTAGCGTGCATAGGATGCGCACTTCAGAATCTTGACGGAAGTAGTAGGTCATCCGGGTACTTCTCGCATACTGTTTTTCGAATTCTATGAATTCGGACATTCTACTTGGCTCACATACTGCTTTTATGCATACTTTATAGTATTGTTTTCATGTTTTCATGTCCCTGCTTGGCTTTGGATTCACAATGGATTTACGATTGTTTGCCGCCTGCCCTGACCCTTGACTGTTCATTGTGTAATACAGTCGTGGCCAAAAGTTTTGAGAATTACATAAATATTGGAAATTGGAAAAGTTGCTGCTTAAGTTTTTATAATAGCAATTTGCATATACTCCAGAATGTTATGAAGAGTGATCAGATGAATTGCATAGTCCTTCTTTGCCATGAAAATTAACTTAATCCTGAAAAAAACTTTCCACTGCATTTCATTGCTGTCATTAAAGGACCTGCTGAGATCATTTCAGTAATCGTCTTGTTAACTCAGGTGAGAATGTTGAGGAGCACAAGAGCTGGAGATCATTATGTCAGGCTGATTGGGTTAGAATGGCAGACTTGACATGTTAAAAGGAGGGTGATGCTTGAAATCATTGTTATTCCATTGTTAACCATGGTGACCTGCAAAGAAACGCGTGCAGCCATCATTGCGTTGCATAAAAATGGCTTCACAGGCAAGAATATTGTGGCTACTAAGATTGCACCTAAATCAACAATTTATAGGATCATCAAGAACTTCAAGGAAAGAGGTTCAATTCTTGTTAAGAAGGCTTCAGGGCATCCAAGAAAGTCCAGCAAGTGCCAGGATCGTCTCCTAAAGAGGATTCAGCTGCGGGATCGGAGTGCCACCAGTGCAGAGCTTGCTCAGGAATGGCAACAGGCAGGTGTGAGCGCATCTGCACGTACAGTGAGGCGAAGACTTTTGGAAGATGGCCTGGTGTCAAGAAGGGCAGCAAAGAAGCCACTTCTCTCCAAAAAAAAACATCAGGGACAGACTGATCTTCTGCAAAAAGTATGGCGAATGGACTGCTGAGGACTGGGGCAAAGTCATATTCTCTGATGAACCCCCTTTCCGATTGTTTGGGGCATCTGGAAAAAGGCTTGTCCGGAGAGGAAAAGGTGAGCGCTATCAGTCCTGTGTCATGCCAACAGTAAAGCATCCTGAGACCATTCATGTGTGGGGTTGCTTCTCATCCAAGGGAGTGGGCTCACTCACAATTTTGCCCCAAAACACAGCCATGAATAAATAATGGTACCAAACACCCTCCAAAAGCAACTTCTTTCAACAATCCAACAACAGTTTGGTGAAGAACAATGCATTTTCCAGCATGATGGAGCACCGTGCCATAAGGCAAAAGTGATATCTAAGTGGCTCAGGGACCAAAACGTTGAAATTTTGGGTCCATGGCCTGGAAACTCCCCAGATCTTAATCCCATTGAGAACTGGTGGTCAATCCTCAAGAGGCGGGTGGACAAACAAAAACCCACTAATTCTGACAAACTCCAAGAAGTGATTATGAAAGAATGGGTTGCTATCAGTCAGGATTTGGCCCAGAAGTTGATTGAGAGCATGCCCAGTCGAATTGCAGAGGTCCTGAAAAAGAACGGCCAACACTGCAAATACTGACTCTTTGCATAAATGTCATGTAATTGTTGATAAAAGCCTTTGAAACGTATGAAGTGCTTGTAATTATATTTCAGCGCATTACAGAAACAACTGAAACAAAGATCTAAAAGCAGTTTAGCAGCAAACTTTGTGAAAACTAATATTTGTGTCATTCTCAAAACTTTTGGCCACGACTGTACACTATATTTATATACGTGAAACGTGAGATTGTCAAAAATAAACACGGCGCCCTCTAGTGGACTTGTGAAAAAAAGTTCAACCTACTAATCCCTTTAATTCAGAATACTAATCCACTATCCTTTTGCAAGCATATGTTGCCCCAGGCACATATTTCACAGTTCTCAAAAATGTATCTCCAGTGAGCCTGGGTTGTTTTAGTTAATATAAAATCATTCCACATATATCTGCATATTTATTTATTTATATTTATTTAATTATTTATTATTTTTTTTTTTTATTCTGTGTAGAAATAACAAAAAATATCTGCAGATTCTGTCTGGCCCTAGTTATAACATGGTGCAATGTCTAATGTGTAATAATTGCTGTTACTGAAATAAATGTTCAATTTAATAACAAAGAAATAGTTACTTCAGTTACTTCTGAATTTCATTATATAGCAGAAAAAGTGTGAAAACATGACGTGATCCTGCGGATGGAGCCACATGCTGGAGCCTTCCCTGCTTACATGCTGCTTATGCATGTGGTGTGAAAAGGGTCAGATAAAGGCTAAAGCACAACAGAAACCACATTCAATGAGCCTCCAAGATCCATACAGCTGTTTATTCAGCAGTGCCGCCCAGCGACTTTGCAAAAAACCTCTCTTTTCCTTCACACTTTCTCATCTTGTACTTATGTTAACTCCCTCTATCTCTCCATCACACACAGATGCTCAGAAAAATGACCCTTTTTTTCTGACTGATTGTAGTCCCTGACAGAAGAGAGAGGCGTATACGGCCCCTCTGACTGGACCTGGCCGTCAAATAATACAGATATGAACGTCAGCGGAATAATTGAAGAAGGTGTTTTATATGTAGAAGACAGAGAGGGATGAAGTGGAATTGAATCTCAAAGAAAATGAGAAGGGGGTAGTGAATCTCTGGAGACAGGCGCACAAAAGCTCCGCCATGTTTGAAGAAAATAGAGGATAATTAGAGTGGTCAGTACCTTCCCCAGACTGTATCTCACACATACACACACACACACGCACACACATGCATGCACTCCACACATGCTGACAGGCATAAATCAGCTGGCTTTGAAGCTCCCATGAGCGGTTTATGAAACAGTCCACAGTGAATACATATCACTCTGAGGAACACGAAGAAGAAAACCAAGAATAAAAAACACACTACTTTAGCGCCTTCACATCTCTCTTTGACTTTTGCTTCAAGGGGACCAATTTTAGGCAATTTAGCTAAAACAGGGGAGCTCACTCACTCTCATGCCTTCCCTCCTCTAGTTCAGCTGTTGTGCGAGCTCAAATGGTCTCTTCCGAGTTCCTCCATCACAATTGAAGGGTAGCGAGAGGCTCATGCTGGCACTCGGTCTGGAATGAAAGAAAACATTCTGCCTTCAGATCGTCTATTGATCGCGACACCAGTCCCCACCGGCCTGTGCTCATGACAGTCACCAGTCTCCATGCCAACAGCATTTCACTTGCAGATTCTTCTGCGCTCCACCTGCCACAATGAAACCACACCTGTTTAGCAGATCTGCCCACTCCAGGGGTTACCATCTCTAGAATTATTGCACTTATATATGGAGACTATTTTACTTAGGAATCTTTATGAATGTGCAACACCCAATTCTAATACTTACAGTACAGTATACTGACCACTAAATGTGGTTAACACTTTGGTTTAGGTCACAATTCATGGAATTTACAAAGCATTAACTAAAACTGCTAGTGTCACAATCACCAGCAATCTAATTCTGGCAGATCGCTGGTAAACACACAGTTCGCTAACGGACTACAAATCTGCCATTATGGACTACAAGTTCCAGTCATGCACCGTTCACACACACGTGTTCCGAATTCCGGTGATCACGCACACACAGATACAGCTGAAGATGTTTCTATATTTTTTCATGGTGGACTGTCTGAGCCATTATACTCCACAGTGCGACTGAACGAACCCTATGAGACATTAGAACATTATATTGAACTGGCTTTAAGTATGTCTGGGTCCCCCTTTACCGTAGGCGAGGTGGAGGAGACCCCTAAATGTTTTTTTTGGGGGGGGGGGCAGTGTACAACAAGACCAGCTGGCAGCAGGGCTTGCTGTACACCCCACCACTACATCTATGCTGGCATCACCCATACTCCTGTTCCCAGTTTATCAGTCCACCACTACACAGTCACGGCACAAAATGACCGCCTCCAGTCCTCCAGCTCACAAGATGGTTGCCTCCAGTCTGTCAGCTCACAAAATGGCCGCAGTTAGTTCACCAGCTCACAAGATGGTAAGCGCCAATCTACCATCGGTTCAGGAGATGGTTTCTTGTTCTGAGTCTTGCCGTGTCATAGTTCCTGCCCAGTTTCCTGTTCCTGAGTCACCATTACCTGAGCCACAAGAATGGCCTCCACCACCTGAGTTGCTAGAGCTGCTGCCACCACCAGAGCTGTTACTGCCAGAGCTGCCACCGCCACCGCCAGAGCTGCAAGATTTACCATCACTGCCAGAGCTGCCAGATCCTCTGACACTGCCAGAGCCACCAGAGCCATGTGACTTCCCAGAGCCACCAGAGCCAAGTGACTTGTCAGAGCCGTGTGACTTCCCAGAGCCACCAGAGCCGTGTGACTTGTCAGAGCCGTGTGATTTCCCAGAGCTGAGTGATTTCCCAGTGCCACCAGAGCTGTGTGACTTCCCAGAGCCACGTGACTTCCCAGAGCCGAGTGATTTCCCAGTGCCACCAGAGCTGTGTGACTTCCCAGAGCCACCAGAGCCGTATGACTTCCCAGAGCCGCCAGAGCCGTGTGACTTCTCAGTGTTTCCTGAACCAAGGCCTCCAGACCCACTGCGGTTATATGAACTGCCAATGCCCCCTGAACCAAAGCCTCCTGACCCACTGGGGTTAAATGAACTGCTAGTGCCTCCTGAACCAAAGCCTCCTAACCCATTGCTGTTAAATGAACTGCCAGTGCCTCCTGAACCAAAGCCTTTTGACCCACTGGGGTTATATGAACTGCCAGTGCCTCCAGAACCAAAGCCTCCTGACCCACTGGGGTTAAATGAACTGCCAGTGCCTTCTGAACCAAAGCCTCCTGACCCACTGGGGTTATATGAACTGCCAGTGCCTCCTGAACCTACGCCCCCAGACCCTCTGCAGCTCCACGGTCCAGGCCCTCCATAGCTCCACGCTGCAGGTACACCTCCGCTGCATGGACCAGGCCCTCCGTCCCTCCCCCTGTTCTGCCTCTGCTCCACCTCCCTCCTGGTCTGCATTTGGAGCATCTGGAAGCTGCTCTTTAAGGGGGAGGTCTGTCAGAATCACCAGCGATCTAATCCTGGCAGATCGCTGGTAAACACAGTTCGCTAATGGACTACAAATCCACCATTATGAACATTAAGTTCCAGTCATGCACCGTTCACACACACCTGTTCCGAGTTCTGGTGATGACATACAAACACACACACACACACACACACACACACACACACACACACAGACACAGCTGAAGCTGTTCATAACTGATTACATGGACTATAAAGAAAGCACTCACACACACTTCTGGGCTCTTGTTATACTGATTGTGAACATTACGACGCGTTTTCCTTGCCTTGCCTTGCCTTTCCTTGCCTTCCGTGCTTGAACCTTGCTTTGTTTTGTTTGTTTTACGTTGTCTGCTGCCTGCCTTCTGACCATATCGCCTGTGTATTTGACTACGACTCTGGATTTGCGTGCATACATCTGTTTGCTTCTGTGTTGACCATTGCTTGCCTGACCATTCTCCTAATAAGCCTGCGTTTGGATCCGCACCTCTGTTGTTAGAGTCCCACCTCACATTACAGCTAGCTTAAAGGTGCAGTAGGTGAGTCTTCAGAAAAATTTTTGTTGTGCTGGTTGAAAGTCTCTTCACATTTCAATAGTAATGATTAAAGTAAATGATCTAAATGTATTTATATGTATTTTTATATTCTGGGTAAGGCATAAAACTAAAAAAATGTTCATCCAATTAAAGTTTGTCGGGCCGACAATTCCCATAATTCTGATAAGTAGCCCAAACTGCCTGTCAACAAATGTAGATTTGTACATCTGCGCACCTCTGTTCACGCAGATGCGCCATTAGAACGTGCACGTCCGCTGTGCGTTCATGTGCACATAAGACAGTTACAGCGGTAAAAACAAATGCTGAATCAAAACTTTTTAAAATCCTGAATTAATATCGGAGTTACTTTTGCACGCTGGAGGAAGGATGACATGGCTGAAGTATTTCTTTTAGACAGGTAATATTATGTTTTAAAACTATTTTAGTCACGCAAAGCTTATGTAGATTGTGTTGTGTTACGAATGGGTTATATGCACGGAAGTGTTGTTCAGCCACTGAAATCTTCTGGCGAAAGATTGATGTGACTATTTTTAATTTCATAAGGGACCTTTTACAGCATCGATAATGTAGATTTTTATTTAGTTTAACAACAAAACATAAGTAAATATAGCGCTAGCCTGCTTTACTGAGCTGAAGTTGGTTTTATATTCACATCAAATTGGTTTATTTTTTAGCAATGACAACCTGTGATGCGCTCCCTATATTGTTTACCATGCTACTTTGAATATTCGGTCTGAAATAGCATGTAAGTATGGCTTAGTAATAAGTGTAATTCCTGCACCCCGCCGGCCAACCACTAAGCATACAGTAGTCACTTTAGAACAAAACGCATGAGAGAGTGAGATCAGCGATCCATGCATGCATGAAATATTGCATATTATGACAAGTTTTGCTTGCTACACAACTGAAAACGTGCTGGATATAATACAGTTTTTCGTTGGGAATTGTAGTATTATAAAGTACTATAAAGTTTCCTAACTGGCAAATGACATGAACTAGTGGGTGTCTGCTGTCATCTTTAAGGTGCATGCGTTCATGTTTCAAGAGGCGTGGCTTTGGGTGGCAGGGGAGGGACTGTGTTTCAAAGATATTATGCTAACCGGTTAGCATTGTGGCAGATCACCTACTGCACCTTTAATAAACTACTAATTAGCTGTTTATTAAAAGTTAGTAAGGTAGAAGTTGGGTTTAAGTTTTGATTAGAGATGCAGAATAAGATCATAATTTATAACTAGTAATGAACAGTTAATATCTTCATAATAGGCAGGTAATAAGCCAGTAGTTAATAGCATGAATTGTGACTAAATTGTTACCAAAGTATGTACTGTTTTTGAGAAGAGAATGGACTGCTGTTTATGGTAACACTTTACTTAAAGGGGGTTTTCATAGACTGTTGTGAAACCTTTATGAACATGTCATGAATATGAATGAGTTTTTACTCATGTTTATGACAACTGTCATTAAGTGTCATTCTCTCAGTTATGTCATTTTAAATGCAATTGTGACATCGGTTGAGACGTCTTTGTTATGACAAATTGACATAAACAAATACATAACAACTTGTCTTTGACATTATCAACATAACATGACTTGCCATAAATCTGTCATAAACATGATTGTCATGAGGTCATTATAATTATGTTGTACATTTTTAACAGCACCATTAATATTTTTTTTTACCTTAGCTACAGCGGTACAAATTGAAATTGTCATTAAAATGTTATAAAATATTCATTATTTCACTTTTATTAAAAAATGTTTTTGACAAATCTATTTTGCTCCCCTGACAAAAGTGATTAGAAAAACACGCATGACAATAATAATGGCATTATGACAATAATGTTTATGACAGATTCATGACAAGCTATGTTGTCTTGGTAATGTCAAGTCGTCAGGTTTGTTTATGTCAAGTTGTCGTAACAAAGACATCTCAAACAATGTGATCTTTGCATAAGTTGTCATAAAGTTGTCATAGGCATGCATAACATTTCCTACATATTCACAACATGTGTCATGTTATGATTATAAAGGTGTCATGGCAGTCTTCCAAACACCCCTTCAAGTAAATTGTTACCCATTTTATTGTTAAAGTGTCCTCATTACACGTTCCATCTACTTACAGTAATTGCAATTAATTATGCATAATTACATGTAACTAAACCGATACGATTTAATACGATTGAATGTAATTAAGTAGTTAATTAAGATTACCTAGTAGTTAAAAGAATAGTCACACTGTAACAAGGACACCTAAAAATAAAGGGTAACTGAAAATGTATGTACTTTTGAGTGTGCAACATGAGCAGGCAAACTTTGGGACACACTTGATCATTATTGGACCGTTTTGCTGATTAGTTATGTACCCTGTCAATCATCTTGTCACATCCTCTACATTTCTTCTATAATTAATTTCCTACCGCACTGGAGATGAAGCAGCATGTTAATCTGCCATTGACAGGTCTTTCATGCAGAGTAATCTCCTCATGCGTTTGCATAATTGTGCATTTGAAAAGTTAATGACCAAACAAGCAAGAAAAAAAAATAATAATCACAGTGTTGTTGCAGATGAAATATATTGTGGATAACATGAAACGTATTAGAAATTATTCATTAATAAATCAGACCCCTTTACAAAAGCCTCTTGAGCATATGACTATTATTACTCAGCATGTTTTTTTATTCTTTGGAAGTTTTCTTTGAATGATGCGTCCAAAATTGCGTACTTTCCTTACATAGTATGTGAAAAACAATATGTGAGTAGTATGTCCGAATTCATACATGAGAAAGCAGCAGGAGAATCAGAATAATCTACAACTTCCAGCGAGGTTCTGAAGGATGCATCCAATTGACACATGAGGCCACGAGAGATAATTAATGAATGGAAATGAAACTATGAAACTGATGTGCATAGGTCATGTGATAATGACAAATGACAGAATTCTAAACTACTGGCATTCATAAACACTCACCGGCCACTTTATTAGGTACACCTGTCCAACTGCTCGTTAACGCAAATCACATGGTAGCAACTCAATGCATTCAGGCATGTAGACATGGTCAAGACGATCTGAACATGGCATGGTTGTTGGTGCCAGACTGGCTGGTCTGAGTATTTCAGAAACTGCTGATCTACTGGGATTTTCACACAAAACCATCTCTAGGGTTTACAGCAGCAGAAGAGCACACAGGGTGCCACTCCGGTCAGCTAAGAACAGGTAACTGAGGCTACAATTCGCACAGGCTCACCTAAATTGGACAACAGAAGATTGAAAAAACGTTGCCTGGTCTGATGAGTCTCTATTTCTGCTGCGACATTCGGTTGGTAGGTCAGAATTTGCCGTCAGCACCATGAAAGCATGGATCCATCCTGCCTTGTATCAACGGTTCAGGCTGCTGGTGGTGGTGGTGTAATGGTGTGGGGGATATTTTCTTGGCACACTTTGGGCCCATTAGTACCACTTGAGCATCGTGTCAACGCCACAGCTTACCTGAGTATCGTTGCTTACCATGTCCATCTCTTTATGACCACAGTGTACCCATCTTCTGATGGCTACTTCCACCAGGATAACTCGCCATATCATAAAGTGCAAATCATCTCAGACTGGTTTCTTGAACATGACACTGTACTCAAATGGCCTCCACAGTCACCAGATCTCAATCCAATAGAGCACCTTTGGGATGTGGTGGAATGGGAGATTCGCATCATGGATGTGCAGCTGACAAATCTGCAGCAACTGCGTGATGCTATCATGTCAATATGGACCAAAATCTCTGAGGCAAAAGTAGGTCCAACACTGTACTAGTAAGGTGTACCTAATAAACTGGCCGGTGAGTGTAGAACATCCTTTTTTTTAATGATCATGAAGTAAGTTCATATTCAAATGTACAGTAATACCTACTTGAGTAGTATGCAATTTCAAATTATAGAAGCACCTTAATACTTCCACACAGTAAATTGAAGTCGACTGTGTGAACTTAAGTGGTCCTAACAACTACAGTTGTTACATTACTACTACTACTACTACTACTACAACTACTACTTACATTGAAGACTTATCGTTTATACATACTTGTTTTCCCAGTATGTTGTACTTGTACAGTATATTATCTTTTTCAAACGTTTATGAGTTTCTTTTTTCTGTTGAACACAAAAAAAGATATTTTGAAGAAAGCTGGAAACATGGAACAACTGACTTCCCAGCATTTGTTTTTTCTTCTGTGGAAGTCAATAACTACAGGCTTTCAGCTCTTCTTTTTTTGTTCAATATATATATATATATATAAAAAGAAAAGTTGGAACCACTTGAGGGAGAGTAAATTGAGAGTAAATTGTATTTTTTGGATGAACTATCCCTTTTACGTCTAAACACACTGTCCATTATAATGATTATGCTTCTTTTCACCCTATTGGAAATTTCAGGCAGAGCTTTGCTGCTGTTTGATTGGGTGACAAAAGTCCAATATCATAGACAGCAGGCTTTAAATTTGGTGAAATGCCTTAGAACCAAAAGGACCTGACTTGTGATGTCTATTCACAAACAAAAATAAACTGCACATTTGTAATTAATTTCTGTAATTATATTTTTAATTCCCACACCGTAACTCACTCTTAAAGGGATAGTTCACCACAAATATGTAAATGTACTTATTTACTCACCTTCAAGTCATTGCAAAACTTTGAATTTATTTGTTCTGCCGAACACAAAAGAAGATACTGGTAACACTTTAATATAAGGTAATGTACGAACACACGTTCAATGCACTTATAGTAAGGACAATGAATTATGCATAATTACATGCAACTAACCCTAAACCTAACCGCAACCATATAGGAAGTACATGTAATTAATTAATATCATTCAGTAGATAAATGAATAGTTGCACTGTAACTACATCACCTTAAAATAAAGTGTAACCTAGATATTTTAAAGAAACCTATTACATGCATCCATATAGGAAAAACATGGAAGTAAACACCTGTATACAACATTTTCCAAAATATCTTCTTTTGTATTCAACAGAAGAAAGAAATGAACACAGGTTTATTGCAAGTGAATGATCACAGAATTTTTATTTTTGAGTAAACTATCCCTTTAATCCTACCCATACATCTAAATGTGTCCCTAACCTTACCCACCTCCCACATACGTGTTTCGAAATACGGTATGAACACAAAAAGGATGCTGCATTTATTTTTAATAGCTAAGGGCATTTAATATAAAGTGGGACTTTTATTGGTTTCGAAAAAAATATTTATTTTTAATATTCTCAGAGATCTTGAACAGCCTTCCTGAAAATGTTTGCAGCTCAGAGACACTGTCAAAGTATAAATGTAGATTAAAGACATATCTTTTTAGCTAAGATAAACTGTTTCATATACTTTATCATCAAATGCACTATGCAAATAAACATTAACTTTTTATTTATCAAAGGATATCGAGAAAAAAAGAGAAAGAATTAAGTAGTGCAATAGTTTTTTTTTTAACACTATTTCTACTACTACTACTACTCCTACTACTACTACTACTAATAATAATAATAATAAAAATACTTTTTGATCAAGTACAATAAAGATTAAGGTGAAAGTAAAGATGTTAATATTGTTTTGTTTAACATTACATTTAAATAAGTATACATTTTTAACAAAATAATGTTCATCAGCAAAACCTGAAAATGTTACAGTCCTAGCTCAGTATGTGTCTGACTCTGTTTTGTTTTGTCTGTTACTCCTTGCTGTTGTCCTCTTGTGCCACACCCATTTTAATTGTAAGGGTTACCCCTGTTAGTTGCCCTGGTGAGTCATTGTTTCCTCCCCTTGTTACCTTATCCATTTCATTAGCCTAATTGTTGTCAGCTGTATTGTATTTCAGTGCATGTTTGTCTGTTTTCAATAAACTTTTGCTACACGTGGATCCACCTCTCGAGCCTGTTTCATGCTCCAATGTTCGTGACAGAAAAAGAAAATTCCTGCAAGTAACTGTTTTATCTCTTATAATAATAAATCAACATTATACAATTTTTTCTGAAAGATCATGTGACACTGAAGACTGGTGTAATGATGCAGAAATAAATTATATTTTTAAATGTATTTAATTATAAATCAGTTATTGTAACTTGCAATATTCCCCAATTTCACTAATTGCACTTTATCTTCTGTGTTATGTATGCATTCTCTTGATTGCATACAGCATGTGGTGCCTAAACAAAAGAGCCTTTTTTCAAAAGCATACAAAAACTAAACTTACTAACACCAAGCTTTTGAGTGGTGTGTATAGGGCCATTAAATCAATTCTTTCAAGTCTGAGAGTATAAATATAATATCGTTTAATGGTTCTTTGTAGCAAAGATTGTTTTTTATATATACATATAAAAAAACTTGTTCTCTGTATATAGTCTGAGTTATCTTTATGGTTCTATGGAGATTAGAAAAGTTCCAAATTACTTCATAGACGACCAGTCAAAAGTTACAGAAGAAAACACTCAACTGAATGTTTTACAATTTCTAATCATGCATAAATTCAGTTGAAGGCAGAATTATTAGCCCTCATGTGAAAATTCTTTTTGAAAATATTTCCCAAATAATGTTTAACGGAACATTTTATTTATTTATTTATTTATTTATTTATTTATTTATTTATTTATTTATTATTTTTGGAGAAAATCTTATTTCTTTTAGTTTTTAGTTTCTTTTAGAATTAAAAGTAGTTTTTAAATAATAATGAAAAAATACATCAAAATTCTTATCCCTCTTAATAAATTATTATTTTTTCAATTGAATACAGAACAAAACCACTATTGTCCAATGACTTGTCTAATTAACCTAGCATGCCTAGTTAAGCCTTTAAATTGCACTTTAAGCTGAATACGAGTACCTTACAAAATAATTAGTAAAACGAATAAGTCAAATAATAATTAAATAATAAAAAACATGTTTGCCTTCAACTGTATATGATGCATTAAACTTGAATATAATGTTTTAATAGGTGTAAATGTATAACCTTTAATTTAAGGTGACGAGGTTACACATGTTCTACGCACTTACCATAGTAATTACAATGAATTAGGCATAATTACATGTAAGGTTAATTAACATGCCTAATTCATTGTAATTACTATAGTAAGTGCATAGAACATGTGTAACTAGGTAAAGTGTGTAAACTTTAACCCCAACCATATAGTATACATTAACAACACACAGTTAACATTTTAATTTGCACATAATATAACTGTACATAGCATTATACTGTACATACATTTGTCAAAATTGTATATTCCTATTTTTTACTTTATTTTCTGTGTCTTTGTCCTGTCACTGTCATTCTGTTGCACTGTGGAAACTTTTGTCAGGAAAACAAACCTGGCAAACATACCTGGCAAAAAACCTCTTTATGATTTCTGATTTTACATTTAATTAATTAACATTACTCAGTAGCTAAATGAATAGTTAGACTATACCAACGTCACCTTAAAATAAAATTAGTTTTACAGTTTTGAGGTTTTTCTTTTTTTACATTTTATTTTAATGCTCTAATGGAAGAGTTTATTCAATCCCTAAGGAGAAAAATTAATGGTAAATAGGCAAAACTGGCATAAATAAAACCAGCACTGCTGTATTGATTGTATTGTATTCACTCTGTACTGCAAGCATCCATTTATGTCATTTTGTGATGACTTTAAAACTAGAGTATGAGTGAACGCTCCTGTATTTTCAGCAGTGGAAAAGAGGAACAGCCCTCTTAAGGTCTTTCAAGCATCAATATGTAGGTAGTTTGCTACCCGTGAGAACTCAAATGGATCTCCAGTGGTATAAGTCTACAAAACTACTCCTGCAGCCTGTATTTCTGCATGTCGATTGATGCCTTCTGCGGATCTCGGTTCAAGTGTTTGACAACAGAGGGACAGCGTGAGTGGAAATAAACCCTGTGGTCCTTCATCTCTGCTCTCCCTCTTCTGCTAGAGGCCTAAATCCCTCGCTATATTGATTACCACTGCAAGAGTGCAGGTAAAAGAAGATAAATATGAAGTCAGTGGCCATGAACACTCGCCTCTCACTCACCGTCACATGGCCGGCGACAGAAGCATTTTTCTGCAGTCAGAGCCTCCCGCTGCTCAGAGATTTTTCATCCTAAATCCTATCATTCACAAGGAGAAGCGCTCAGGATGTCCAGCACTTCTGTTTACCCTACACTGTAAGCATAAGGTTAAGCAGAAACACACAGAGATACATGTACAAGGTAAACAACGACTGATAGCTGATAAGTTTACACTTAATTATACTTTTATATAATTTGTATACCCATTGAGATACAAGATGTCTTTTCCCACAGAGTCCTGTACAAAACAGCTGCACAAAAAGTTTCACATTAAAAACAAATACAAACATAAGACAAACTAATTTTTGCTTTGTTCTGATAATACGTACTCTCAAAAAAATATTTTTGCTACTTGTTCAAACTATTTATTTAAAATGAGCTGAATCAACACAATTCTTGAGGGGGTTTTTTTGGGACAACTTTCGATCAATTATGTTCGATCCACTCAAATTTGTTAACTTGATCGCTTTGTGTCGGAACAACATTAAGGAATTGTGTGGAACCCTGCATTTTTTAAAGTGTATATGAAAGAAAATAAAAATGAAAAATAAACAATCATTCATAACAAGTACATTTTCCCTTTAGTGTAGACCACAGGTGTCAAACTCAGTTCCTGGAGGGCCACAGCTCTGCACAATTTAGCTTTAACCCTAATTAAAACACATCTGATCAAACTAATTGAGTCCTTCAGGCTTGTTTGAAACCTCCAGGCAAGTGTATTGAACAGGGTAGGAACTAAACTGTGCAGGGCTGCAGGGCTGCAGCACTCCAGGAACTGAGTTTGACATCCCTGGTGTAGAGTGTTAGAGCTTTTTTTATTTTTATTTTTTTATTAAAGAGGGGAGTGTTTCCAGCATCACAATATTCTGCCATCCGTTCCATAATGAGGGAGTGAACTGGTGGAACATTTAAAATTAGTTTGGCAGGAAATAACAGAAAAAAGAACTGGCAGTTTATTACCAGGTTATTGTAATGACATTTACAACACCATATGTACACTCAAAAAAAATAAAAATATTTAGGCCTAAAAATTAAGATTTAAATGTTCTGAAATTTCCATTCATTTGGGTTACAAACTTTGTGATTGATATGTGTTAGTACACCACATGTCTTTGTACTGTGGGGGAAACCGGAGCACCCGAAGTAAACCCACGCCAACACGGGGAGAACATGCAAGCTCCACATAGAAATGCCTTCTCGCTGTGAGGCGACAGTGCTAACCACTGATAAACCAAATGATAAACTTAATTGTGATTCTTTTTTTTTGTGTATTACTTATCACGTTAAACTATTAAAATGTCAATAAAAGTCACTTTATCAAACTTTTAAAATTTGTAGGAGGAAAGATCAGGGTCCCATAATGCAATTCAAAAGCATATAAAACATGAATCATTAAATGCAGAAAACTGCTAATTTAATGGTATTTTTTTTACAATTTAAGAAGCATCTAGGAAAAGCAGAATCTATTCTTTTTTGGGCCCAAGAGTAAATTGATGAAGGATGATTATTTAGTTGTCAAAGTTGATGAGTATTTTCCTTGTAAACTATCCCTTTAAATGACAAAATAAATGAGAAAACTAAAAAGAAATATATATGTAGCTGCAAGCGGCAATTATCAAGGTTCAAGTGCTAATTGTAAAAATCTATTATTTATGCTTATAAATAATTAAACAGTCCGCTGCGTAAAACATATGCTGGATAAGTTGGCGGTTCATTCCGCTGTGGCGACCCCAGATTAATAAAGGGATTAAGCCGAAAAGAAAATGAATGAATGAATGAATAAATAAACAAATAGCCATTTGGATCATTTGCCACACTAAAAAAAATGATTCAATGTATTTACTATTTTTTTAAGGTAAGTAGTTGCAAACAATTTATATCGGCTGAATTTAAACAAACAAATAAAATTTTCTAATGTTCAAATTAATTTGTTTAAATTCAGCCCATATAAATTGTTTGCAACCACTTACCTTAAAAAAATAATCAGTTTTTTTTCCAGTGCATTGAAAAACAGCATTTTCCACCTTTTTAACAGTTACAGCGTGACCTATCAGATGATCCTGTTAAAAATGGCCATGCTTCTTTAAAAGTGTGTTTCATTTTCTTCCCAGCGAAAGAAGCATTTTCCTGCTGAGGACCTAAATCTCAAGCAACCTTCACTGAAGGAGAAGCGCTCAGGATGTCCAGCCCTTCGGTTAACCCTCCACTGTAAGACCCTGAGCAGAAGGTTGATCAGCAGTCACAGAAACACACAGCGCTCCATGCGCAAGGTAAGCAACGGCTGATAGCCCGCTGAGCTGAGGGCACTGAACCGATACGCTCCTTCTCTTCCTCGTGCTGATTTCTCAAAGCCGTATCTGTATCACGAACAGTAAACTGAAAAAAGGCAAATTGCTTTGTCACACCCAGACATGCTTGACTACACTGAATAATTGCACTGCAGCGTTGAAAAAGAGCTGTTTTCCTTTTATCTAATGAAGCCTTCATGGCCAGGGGAGGTGCGTGCTGCGTGAGGAAACGTATAGTGTGTGTAAGAGCGAGAGATGGTTTGATATTGTAATATGTTGATGTGTCTAATTTGTCCCTCAGATCTACATCTACACGGCCGTGTCCGGTTTAAGGTCGAGGCGGGAACGAGTTCAATAATGTCAGAGGGAATTACAGACAGCAGAGTCTTCAGACAACAAGAGTGAGATTTGCTGACGCTTCATTCTACACACTGATACCTGCAGGGCTGCTGAGAGAAAGATAGGAGTGAAAAACATAGGAGAGAGAGAGGGAGAGAGAGAACTGAACAGAATCTGAAAAAAATACTTTATTACAATGTTTACATAAAATACTTCAATTTTACATTTACCTTCTAATACCATACAGAAAACAAACAAATAGGAAATACAGCATAGTAACATTGTTGTCTACATAAAATGAAAATAGTGGCGGCACAGTGGGTAGCACGTTCGCCTCACAGCAAGAAGGTCGCTGGTTTGAGCCTCGGCTGGGTCAGTTGGCAGTTCTGTGTGGAGTTTGCATGTTCTCCCCATGTTCGCGTGGGTTTCCTCCGGGTGCTTTCGTTTCCCCCACAGTCCAAAGACGTGCTATAGGTGAATTGGGTAAGCTAAAATTGTCCGTAGTGTATGTGTGTGTGAATAAGAGTGTATGGGTGTTCCCCAGTGATGGGTTGCAGCTGGAAGGGCATCTGCTGCGTAAAACATATGCTGGATAAGTTGGCGGTTCATTCCACTGTGGCAACCCCTGATTAATAAAGGGACTAAGCCGAAAAGAAAATGAATGAATGAATGAATGAATGATAAAAAAAAATAAAAACCATATATATTTCCATCAACCACAGAGTACACAGCCTCATATTACACAATTTAATTTAAAATTTTAAGATCATCAAGGGAGCTATAAAAATGAAGTCGTCTGGATTTGACTTTACCTAATAAAAATAACGGTAATATCGTATTTTTTCTACTCATATAAATTGGTAATTTTGAGAGAGAGAGAGAAAGAGAAAATTGAATAAAAAAAAAAACTTTATTTTATATTAACATTAATATAGTTTTTATGCATGAATACTTAACAAATTAATTCATCTTTTATTATCACTCAACTTTAACAGGTTATTTTCACATAATACTTCTCCACAAGCCCAAATCCAGCAGATTTTCATACCTAAAAACAAACAAACATCTAATTCTTATTTTAACAAACCCTTTAAAACATTCACTGCATTAAACTCATTATCAAATTCTATTTTTTTACACTTAAATTAATAGATTAATATTTTTTGCCTGCTCAAGAATGAAATTAAACAAAAGTCCTTTTTTTCCTTTGTTTTTGAACGTCTTAAAACCATAGATAAATATACACGTTGAAACTTTCATTAAAATCATCAAAAATCTCTTTATAGCACTCCAAACTTCACAATATATATAAAAAACTATTAAAAAGAGTTTCTCTCTGCGTACAAAAAATTTAACTATTACTGGCATATTTAAAAGCATTAACTGTAATAGTGCCATGCAAGATCTTTCACTGCAAATCTCTATTATATTTTTCAATGGTGCCTTATACAACATATCCCAGATCATAGGAGAGAAACAGAGCGAGAGAGAAAGAATAAGAGAGAGAGAGAGAGAGAGAGAGAGAGAGAGATGATGATGCCAGAGCCAAAGGGTTCAATCAAAGCTCTGTGGATTCTTGGCCAGAGGTGAGTGTCAAGTGTTCACTCTTAAATACAGGGAGCGAGAGAGCCTGGAGAAGGAAAAACACAGGCGAGAATGACAGTGAGGCATTGCGTGCTGGGCTGCTGATTGTGTGTGGCTGGATGTGGAAACTGTAGATATGGTTTTCACACAAAGATCACTGTCGGAAAGAGTTCAAGTTTAAAGGGAGAGTTCACCCAAAAGTTATTATTACTTTGATGATTGGATAGAGTGGCGGATAAAATTAACACCCGGTGGATCTGAAAATATTGACATTTTTTTGCCTGCAAATTATGATTTAATTTCATAATATTGATGAAATATGCAGATGGCTGCTCTTAGCACAATGAATAGCATCAGATGAAGTGAGTCGTTCTCTTTTTAACCACTTTTAACTTATTGTTAATAACTATTGTTATTATATTGGGGTATAACCTTTTAAAGCAATTACAGCAGCGCATTTACACTGTAATCAATATCTGTTAACTAATAGTTTTTGCGTTTGGTGATTCACATGTGGCATCACGGTGGTGCAGTGGGTAGCATGATCTCCTCACAGCAAGAAGGTTGCTGGTTCGAGCCCCGACTGGGTCAGTTGGCATTTCTGTGTGGAGTTTGCATGTTCTCCCTGTGTTCGCGTGGGTTTCCTCCGGGTGCTCCGGTATCCCCCACAGTCCAAAGACGTGGTATACGTGAATTGAATTATTAGCAGAGACTGAAAGACCCGTAATGGGTGTGGCAGACAAAGAAGACATCCAAAACATGCTGTGTTGGTGGTCATCCAGGAACGTGGTTGAGAAACACTGATTTACAACACCAACCCAAACAAGATATCACTTCAAACTAATAAATTGTCAATAAAAGTCACTTTTTCAAACTTTTTAACATTAAAAGTTGTTGGAGGAAAGGTTAAGTTCCCACAATGCAATTCAAAAGCATAAATAGAAAAACTGCAGTTCTAGTGTGACCTATCAGTTGAATCTGTTAAAACTGGTCATGCTTCTTTAGAAGTAAATGTTACATGTGCTCTCCCGATTTTAGAGTTCTTGCTTAGGAATGACAGGGATGGCCAAGTGTGCCTGAAGACCCGTTTTCTTAAGAAGAAAGGCCTGTTGTTATTGTTTGGAGTGGTGTAAAGTAACAAATAACAAATACTTAAATTACAGTAATCGATTTATTTTTCTCAGAAAATGTACTTTACAGCATTAAAACATTTCATTTCTAGCATTTCTAGCATTTCTAGCTTTTATTGCATCTAGGAAAAAAACAGAATCTATTATTTTGGGTCTACTAATAAATTGAGGGGCTGCATGGTGGCGCAATGGGTAGCACGTTCGCCTCACAGCAAGAAGGTCGCTGGTTCGAGCCTCGGCTGGGTCAGTTGGCGTTTCTGTGTGGAGTTTGCATGTTCTCCCTGTGTTCGCGTGGGTTTCGATATAGGTGAATTGGGTAGGCTAAATTGTCCGTAGTGTGTGTGTGTGAATGGGTGTGTATGGATGTTTCCCAGTGATGGGTTGCAGCTGGAAGGGTATCCGCTGCGTAAAACATATGCTATATAAGTTGGCAGTTCATTCCGCTGTGGCGACCCCAGATTAATAAAGGGACTAAGCCGAAAAGAAAATGAATGAATGAATAATACATTGAGGAAGTATGATGATTTGGCAGTGGAACTTGATGGGTATATATTAAATAACTAAACAGCAGTCAATTATAGTTCAGCGGTGTCAAACTGGGGCCGCAGCTCTGCACAGTTTAGCTTAAACCCTAATTAAACACATCTGATCAAACTAATTGAGTCCTTCAGGCTTGTTTGAAACCTGCTGGTAAGTGTGTTGAAGCAGGGTTAGAACTAATCTCCGCAGGGCTGTTTGACACCGCTGATCTAGGTTATATACTGGATAATAAATTAAAGTTGAGTTAATATGGACAACAAACTCCAAGTTAATTTAAAGGCTTAAGTTTAGTTCTACTGATGTTGTTCGTGAATTACCTTTTCACACTGTACAAAACATCATAATGAAGCTACAAAAATCACAAAATACATTTTTGAGATTAGTTTAGGGTTTACATTGTTTTACACTGTAAGAAATGCAGGGCTTCATATTAGGGTATATATAATTTCAGCATCAATATTGCAATACACATCGGCAATAGTAGAGTCATTGCAAAGTTGAACCATAATAGAGTGAAAGTATCATTAGCATGTGTGTTTTTAAGACCTGTGACTGAGCATTTCAAGTGAGTTTAAAAAGAGTTTTTAAAAAGAAATGATGACGTTTGGAGATGTAAGAAAGATTAATTGTATTTAATTGTTTTTACGATGAAGACTACACCGTGTTGTTTTACATGTGCACTGCAAAAATGCTTTTCTTACATAATATTTTTGTTTTGTTTCTGGTCCAAATATCTAAATTTCAAACTGAAAACAATATTATTTTACTCACCCCACTGGCAAATTATTTTGCTTGTTTCTTAATAATTAAAAGTTACTTAATTTTGACTTGTTATTTCTAAAAACAAACCGATATTTTTGTTTGTATAGAAAATGTTTCTTGATTTAAGAATTTTGATATTTGGAAAAGCATATTTGCATTGTGATTATTCACTTTCTCTACCTGAATACTATTAGACTACCCAGAAAAACGTTAAATAGAGCAATTTAAATAATCTGGTGAAACTGTATTAATAGCGCCAAAACAAATAGCGCAGAAAACAAAAATATTGGATTGACTATCATGCATTCCTGTTCCACACAATCCATTCATGTTTTTCCAACACAAATCGATTAAGTTAACATAACCAATTTTGGTGGATTGAACATAAAAAAATTCAGTTTCCCCCAAAAAATCTCCAGAATTGTGTTTTTACGCTCATTTTAAATAAGTAGATTGAACAAACAGCAAAAATCATTTTATTTAGTGTAGTCATGTGGAGAGTGTTCACTTTCAGCAGCTTGGTTGGTTACCAACTGGTTACCAAAAAGATTCATATTTTGGAACAGTGATTAATGGCATTAAAAACGGTACATGAAATTATTAATGATAAAGTTCCTGTATGTCTTAAATCTTATTTTTCGCAGGTTAGGGAAAGACATTTGGTCATTTTACCAGACAGAGTAGTAAGGATATCAATTTATGAAGATGTACAGTAGGACACTTTATGGGCAAAGGTCATTTAAATATTTAAGCACAAAGACATGTAATATGCTGCCTTATGATATCCAGTTATTAACAGATGGTGAAGGTTTCTGGATAAGGGCAAATTGTGAGTTTTTAGATAGAATGTCTTAAAATTGAATAATGGTTTGAAATGTTATGGGTGTGAATGGATAATGGATTGAAAGGATGTAACAGTGTACTTTTTATGTGTCAAAAAAACTTAATTCAGCTGAACAAATCTGATGTCAATATATTTTCTGAGAACTCCAACGCTAATATGCGAATATGATTGTGAGGCATTCAAAGTGAAATAGGCCCAAATAGGCTCTTGTTTTTGTTTTTTTGTTAGGAATATGAACTACATCTACTTATGATAGCTTTATTCTATGCTTTATAGAGCAGAAATATGCCTTTATAGATATTTTATTAATTTCAGGGGTATTGCAAAAAAATTCAACAGAAATCTCTTAAATGTGTAAAAAGTTCTATACAGTAATAATTTTGGCCACCAGTAATATTAGTATAACTAAATTATTAATCTTAATATTCCCAATGTTCAGACTTCTGTGAACAGGGCCATTTACTCAGGCTGTGTAATAATGTTGTAAATAATAATAAGCTTTTTGCCCATAATACTTCAATGAATTGTCTGAATCAGATGATATTAATTTAGTATTGCCTATGTGTTTTTTTTTTATTGTGAAAGTGCCAAGTAGCCACTTGCAGTTTACTAATAGCTAAAAACTTCAGCTTAAAATCTTCCTTAATGACTTCTTTAAAGTAACCCATATTTTGCATGACCCGAGGGTGAGTAAATTTTACAGCAATTCTTCGTTTTTAGGTGAACTATCCCTTTAAACTTCTACTTAGAATATTTTTTTTTTTTTACATTTATAAATGTAAATTTATATTAAAATGTATTCAATTATTGAGCTACGGGGGGAAAGTGATTAATACTGAAGAAACACTGAAACAAAAATGGTAGAAGTGGTGCATAGAGCAGATAAAAGACCCGGGTTCACTAATTACTGTATTTTAATTTGTGGCAGTGTTTTACAGGTCATATCTGTTATTTTTATAGTTTTGAAGTTGCAGCTACTTAGAGCTTGACATTATGATTAAAACTTTTTATTAGTTTGTGGCTGTAGTGATTTTTAATGTTTATGTTTTTAAATTAGGCGGTATGGTGGCTCAGTGGTTATCGCTGTTGCCCCACAGCAAGAAGGTCTCGGCTGGGTCAGTTGGTATTTCTGTGTGGAGTTTGCGTGTTCTCCCCGTGTTGGCGTGGGTTTCCTCCGGGTGCTCCGGTTTCCCCCACAGTCCAAAGACATGCGCTATAGGTGAATTGGATAAACTAAATTGGCCATAATGTATGAGTGTGTGTGTGTGAATGCGAGAGTGTATGGGTGTTTCCCAGTACTGGGTTGCGGCTGGAAGAGCATCCGCTGCGTAAAATATATTCCGGAATAGTTGGCGGTTCATTCTGCTGTGGTGACACACTGCAGGCAAATGTGGCGCGAATCAGATTTTTTTGCCCACATGTGACTCAGGTAATGACAGTGTGAACAGACCAAACCGCATGGAATCTGATCTTTTCACTTCAGATTTGTGCCACTTTCATATGTAGTATTAAATCAGACACAGATCTGATGTTCTGTAATGCGACCGCGGTGTGAACGGTTATGTCGGATTTCATGTGACTTTTACATAATCTTTGAGCGACATGCGTCATCATTCTGTGCTGCAAACATCATCTATTCCTCAGCAGCATAGTAGAATGGCACACAGGGCAATTACTTTACCACTGAAAGTTGGTTGTTCATTTTGAAAAAGATTTTGAAGGCAAAACTGGTGCTTGTTAAGCAATCTGGTTAACGATTGGGGCACGGGTTGATCGCGAAGCTAAAGAGCGTCGTGGGTGTTGTGGATAGGGGGTCCGTGCGCAAAGGAGGGGCACTTTCATTTTAAGGGAAACTTTCTCTCTGAGAGAAAAAAGGTCAGGTACTCAAGCACCCAAAACCCCCTTCTGCACGTGTCTGTTGTTTATAATGAAGTAAAATTAATTAACTCTGCAAACAGAGATAAACCAATTCTGTCTTCACAGTTCAGTCTGCGGCTGCTCATAAACCCTTGATGAGTTCACTACACCGGTGGTCAGAAAGACACGCACCGTGGTTGCCATAAATCACAAATGATCAGTGTTTTCAATCACAAAAGACTTATTTTAGATTTCAAATGGAGAAATACACATTAGTAGTAGCAGAACAACCCTTTACAGTTCTTAAAATACACCACGGTTGTCTGTGAAAAGGGGCAATAATCATATAAGCATGATCTGACAACGTGCTTCATAGAGTATACACATTGTGTGCATAATTAGACATTTTGTGCTGTCCGTAACTGTACTTTTGTGCATGCGGGTCAGTTTAGGATCATGATCTGTTCACACTGCAAATCTGATATTGGCCAAATTTATAACAGCAGTGTGAACAGCTATGCAAAAAAAAATCAGATCTGAGAAAAAAATCTGATTTGAGCACTAAGCCTTGCAGTGTGAACGTAGCCTAAATGGCCTAGGACCTCAATACATTACAGATATGCTCACTGAATACAAACCTAACAGATCACTCAGATCATTAGGATCAAGTAAATTAGAAATTCCAAAAGTTAAGTCAAAGCAGGGGACATCCTTCAGCTACTGCGCCACCCGCTGCTGGAATCAGCTTACAGAAATGATCAGATGTGCTTCAACATTAGGCACATTCAAATCAAGACTTAAAACACATCTGTTTAGCTGTGCCAATGAGATCCAATAGATCACACTATTATGTCTTTCTTTTCTTTTTCATTCCTTTAATTTTAATTTTATTTTTTATATTTTTTATTCTTTGTTGTTTTTTTCTTATACTTTTATTCTTGTTTATGTAGAGCACTTTGAATTACCATTGTGTATGAAATGTGCTATATAAATAAACTTGCCTTGCCTTGACCAGAGTATAGGTGTACCAATATGGTCAGGAGCAAACAATATACGGTTGTCGCATGGTGCTGTACGTTGGATGATGTCATCTGAACTTACCACAGAGTAGATTAACTGGAAGAACAAAATGCTAGCAATATCATGGGTTTGAATCCCAGGGAACTCTCGTGCTAGGAGAATGTATGCTTCAAATGCACTGTTGCTTTGGGGTAAATGACTATGATTCCAAATGTTTGTCACAATGCAGATCAGGCTAAATCAACCTCAGCGCAGGGAGGAATAACAAATTTCACTGTGTTTATAGTGAACAGTGCAAGACATGCTGCTCTGGAACCATCAATCATCAGAAACACAGTTTGCATCTGCATGAAATAAACATGGATTCGCTGAACACTAAAAACATTGTTTCTGAAATACGGTGTTGCACAGGAAACGTTTCGCATTCCACAGGACAATGAAAAAGTATTAGAGGTCTGGAACAACACTATCATGATGCTAAATTATATTTTTTCTGTGTGTGCGTGCGTGTGTGTGCGTGCGTGCGTGCGTGCGTGCATGCGTGTGTGTGTGTGTGTGTGCGTGTGTGTGTGTGAATTATCCATTTTTAATGACAATATAAAAAGAAAATGTTTAATTTATATGAAAATGTAGCTGCAAGCAGTTTGGTGATATCTCATTCTACCAGAAAGACGTAGGAGGCAGATGAACGTTTTAAGATTTTATTGTGAATTGTTCAGATAAATGCAAGTTCAGTTACAGTGTGATGCAGGTCTTTGGATGAGCTGGCAGATCACATGGTTATAGGCTGAAGGGATAATTATTTTGAATGGCGTGGCATTAGAGTCTTCCTGGTAGAACTTTCACTAAAGCTTTCATTTACGTTCAAGAGTTATTAATATTTTTGTAAAAGTGGTCATACCCACTTCAGATAATTGGCCATCCTGTGGCAAACCTGAATGGGAATTTCGAACTTTTTTTTTTATATTGAGACTCCAAAGTACTGACTATGACACTTTGATTCCAATCAGCCGAAAACTTAGGACTAGGTAGCAAAAAGTAAGTTTTTTCAAAAATTTTTGCTAGGGTGATGGCTGGATCTAATACATGTCCTTTGTGGGCTTCTCATCCGGTGTGTGTGATCCCTTCCCTCTCCATGAGTGATCGTACAGGTGTCGATACACCTGTACCACATCTGCTACTTGACTCTCTAGTGTATTTATATGGATAGTGTTGTTGTTTTGGATGTTGTTCTCCTGTCTGACCCCTGTGGAATGAAACAAATAAAGCTGCGGTCACACTGCACTTTTCTCCCCATAGACTTCCATTCATATGCACGCGAATGCGTCAGACCGGAAACGACGTAAGTTTCGCAGTTTGCTGCTTTGCAAAGTTCAAGCTTGTTGACTCTGACTTGCAAAATCGCATCTCTTGACCTCTCTGGACAGAAATTTAAAACATGGACCAATCGCTTGCTTTTTTTTAATGTCTAATCATCTTGTTTAATCCCGCCCCTTTTCGCAGTGCCGTACGACAGAATTTCACAAGCTCAAACTCTAGTGTGACCACAGCATAACACATCAAAGAAGGCGGAGTTCCAGAACATGCCCACTGATTGCTTAATCATCACGGACCAATGGTAGCTCAAAGGTGTTTAGGAGCCAAGAAAAAATCCCACCAAATGTTTGCTTTGGTGAGGTGTTTTGAACTTGAAAGGAATGTTGTTTTGGCCAGATTTTGTTTGAAATTGTCATTTCAGTTGATTCTTTGATTTGTTTCAAGTATACCGGGACCTTTACAATAGAGTTTCAGCAGTACTTTGAACGCATAATAAACACATCACATAAGTCAAAAAGCAAAGAGCAAGCAAAAATAGTACTTTTTTTATTCTGAAACATCTCTTGAATTTCTCTCTCTTCTCTGCTACACCACTTTTTTTTTTTTTTTTTTTTTTTTTTTTATATATAAAGGAACACATATTAACTAGATTATCTCATGTTCTGAAGAAACTTGAAGTGCTTAAGGGTTGAGTTTGGTTCTGTTGGATCATTTCGTCTGGAGCAAAATAAAATGTACACTTAGCTTTAGATAAAATAAAATTCAAAAGGCTTTATTGTGTATATTTTCTAATAGAACCTTTGCAAAAGAAGTAATCTTGTTGAAATACACAATACATGTAACACAGCAACAAACAGATGCAGAGGCACTGGAGTAATGATGTAATGAGGTCACAGGTGTATGGTGTAGAGTAATTTGCAACAGCTCAACCAATCAGAATCGAGTGGGTACTGAAGGTCTCTGTTTCAGCTCCATGATCATACAGTATGTAGAGGCAGATGGGCAAACATTTCTTTAACACTCCACTGATCTGGCATTTATGGCAGAGTTGTCAAACTCAAGCTTCTCCTCAGTGAAGATACACAAAGATCTGGCAAAACTGGCAAAGAATATCACCAAAGAACTCTTAGCGTGTGAGATTCTGTAGCCTGAAGAACCAGGCACTGCTCAAAACCTGCACAGTACATCCCAAATATGAAGCATGGTGGAGGAGCATCAGGCAGGATGGAATGAAATTTCACCACAGCAAAATACAAGTAAGGCAAGGCAAATTTTATGTATAGAGCATGAGCTTAACACAACCGTAAGCTGATCCAAAGTGCTTTACAATAAATATAAATTGAACATGAATCACTTGAAAACAACAAAATTACTGAAGCTTTAAAGTCTGCACAATGTTTACAATGTTAATTTTACTTGATATTTTACTAACTAGTTGTTAGTCTTAAGGTAAATAATTAATCCATGCAAGTTACTGTAATCCACACGCACACACAGGCACACAAACATTTAGTTTCAATCATCTTCAATCAAAATCTAATCATTTGCATGACCGTCCTTCTGCGATGTCAGTTTGACAGCTTGGATGAAATTTTCTTAGCCACACCCCTCCTACCATTAATTTGCAGTCAGCGGATGAGAGGAGGAGCTCAAACATAAAACCACTCACCCTACTCAATATTCTGTTTAAGTTTAAATAAAAGTCTGCAGCAACTTGCAGTTCACGTGGACTTAAAACCTAAATGAAAATAGAAAATCAAAAGCAAAATACTGTACGAATAAAACCTAAATGCTAAAATAACTATTGCCACCACTTTTAGTCAGTTTTGCATAACCACAAGCAGTTGACATTTAATGCAAGTCTAATGTAAACCCCAACTCAAACACCAAACCTACAATATGTGCACACTGTTATTTAATTTCTCTTTAATTTCTACACTGCAACAACAGTACATTAAATCAAAGTGTGACCAAAATTTTACCTACCCCCAGAAAGCAAGCACTTTTGGGCCAACTCTAGCTAAAATGAGGCACAGTCGGCTCGGCATCAGTAAAGGCTGTGCCAACTCTATGTGCATTTTTCAGTATGTGCCGGTCACAACTGAAAGCTGTTGTGCACACAGCAGGTCCGCTCTCAGTGTGGTTGTGTGTATCCACTTCCAATCCGAGTTATTTTTGCCAAGACAAGTCCGCTCTTGGTGTAGTTGTGTGTGTCTACATGGGCTACATTTAGAATGAATGAAGGTGAATGAGCTTAGGATGACCTAAAAAATAAAACTAAATGTAAAAAAAAGGTAATTGAATTGTGATTGGTGTCAGGTGTTTGATTTAGCGCTCCCAATCCCCACTGCAAATGAGGATTCACTCAAAAGCTGTTGAGGATTCAAAAGCTGTTCTACTTAGGTTAAAGTTAAATATTTTGCTTGTGTTTATTATGTGTTTATATGATTAGTCAAAGCTATTAGGATGTTTGCTGGGTTAAGCAGACATAAATTGCTTTTGGTGGTATATTGGTAATGTTTGTGTTCATGGTAAAACTTCTAAAGTGGTGAACACATTTAATTATTTTCTTTATATTTATACCTATTTATAAGCCTGTGATGATAAAACACACATACACACTACGGACAATTTAGTTTACCCAATTCACCTATAGCGCATGTCTTTGGACTTGTCGGGGAAACCGGAGCACCTGGAGGAAACCCACATGGGGAGAACATACAAACTCCACACAAAAATGCCAACTGGCCCAGCTGAGGCTCGAACCAGCGACCTTCTTCCTGTGAGGCGACAGCAATACCCACTGCGCCACCGCCGCCCCTGGATTTATACTGTATTATATTTTTCTTTTCTCTGCTTAGTGCATTGTCATTAAATATTCATTTGATATTATTGTATGAGTAATTTTCTGTACTGTTTTGATATCTAATCGCATCATGTGACACATTGTGTTCACATTGCACATTGTGTTTCCTGCCTGAGATCTGCGTCAAAAACATATGTTATTTTAACAGGGAGTGGGCCAGATCCGGGCCCGATCTAAATGTATGTGCCGGTTTTCATTGTGTGTGCCAGTTTTGGGCCTAGGACCCAGGTGTGTAGTGGGCCAAAACATATACCAGGTTATAGATTTTGCTATCTGGGCCATCTCATTTGCCTAAATTAAAAAGTGTCATAGTTTACCCCTCTGTCTTTATTTGCATCTAGATTATGCAACAGCCTTAAGTGTCCCATTCCACCTGGAGTGTGCACAAAAGCTGAGAGCAGATTCCACTGTCAGCCAGCAGGAGAAAAGCATCATAATGACTGTTTAATTACTCTCGCCTTACCTCTGGGGGTAAAAAAAAATACAGCTAAAGAGAGAAATTTGCCTTCTTTCCGGGCTGATGCTGAGCGTTTTGAGGCAGGTTTTGCGGATTGTGCCGACAGGTTTGAAGTGATTGTTCCATTGCAGAGCTGTAATTAAACCATCAGTGACAGTTTGGAGTATTTAACTTCATAATGAGCCCAAGTGTGCGGAGTTCAGTGCTCTGCGGCTAAGCTTCTGTAATCGCTGCTATCTGCTTAATTATGTAAAACCATTCTTTTATCCGCCAGCCCCTTTTTCTCTGTGTGTCTCTGCTCACGCTCACGGACTCTGTGGGAAACACCATAGAAAAACATACCCGATTCCGACTAACCTCTAAGGACGCAGCTTTACTTCCGGGCAGAGCTCAGTGAAGAAGCAAGGAAATTGAGTCTCTTTTTCAGAGTTCTGTGAATTTGTTTTTACAGAACCGGAGAGAGAGTGATGTCATAATCTTGAGAGTGTGCTAATGGATCTACGGCCCTTGGTTTACAAATGCCGTCGCCATGCCAACGCTAATAGCCCTTTACAGAATTGGTTGTCATATTTGCATGAACAATTCCTTAAAATAAAAAAAAGGAAAGACAGCATGCAATTTCACAGCAGAATGCCCTTTATGGTCATACATCTTCGGATGGCTATTACTGTTTCTCCATGCTTGAGGAATGAGAGGCCTGTTTGCCACCATTGTGGCTCTGACATGGGGGGCGACTATCAGAGGACCTCCGGTCTGATTTTGACATCAACGTGCATTAAAATGACATTTTCCCGGTTGTTGAAAACACAGGAAGCCCATTTTGAAATTAAAATTTATGGAAAAAAGAAACACCAAATGTCTTCTGTTTCAATGGAGTGGAAAAAACAACACAGAACAGTCGACAGCAAATAACTGCAGGTTTCGGTTGGCAGAAAAAAGCAGAGAGGAATGCATTTTTTTTTTTTCATATCCTATTATGCTTTCTCCTGCATCCAATTAGACACAAATACAGACAATTGAACACTTTGACAAATGTACCCTTGCTAATGCTTATGTTATGCTGCAGATTGATTTGAACCGGAACATAAAACGGAGATGCTGGTTTACACACATTTTAAAAAGTTTTTTTTAATCCTGTGATTTATTTCACATTTAGTACCATGAATGTATCCTGAACAATTACTCTGAAAAATTTGATGGGACAATTTAATCATGCACACAGGTTAGTTTTGCCTGAAGCTTCATAGCTAAAGTGGCTGATCTCTTATAAAAAAAAATTAACAGTTGTCCATAATTTGTGAATCATATATATATATTTTTTTTGTTCATTTACAGCATACATTTGAATTGCATCATGGGACCTTGATTTTTCCCCCAACAACTTTTGATGCTGACAAGTTTGAAAAAGGGACTTTTACTGACATTTTTAATATTTTGAAGCTATATAATGTCTGCATTGGCAATAAACTGCTAAACTTATTTCTATATATATTATTTATTGTACAACAAATTGTTTCAAACTACTAAAATGTCAATAAAAGTTACTTTGTTGTTTATTGCAGAATTTTCAGCATCAAAAGTAGTCAGAGCAGTGGTTAGGGTTTTGTAAATAACAAAATACGGAGTCTGTATAGATATTTTTTTAAAGAATGTTTTCTTTGAATATCACTGTTGTGTTCATGCAATGTGTAAGCTGTTTGTGGATTAAAATATATATATATATATTAAAAAAAATAGTAAAAAAAAATTAAAGTGCTCATGGAAAAGAACTTCAACCTGCTGAAAGGAGTCATGTACCACTCCAGTTTCATTTGTACAGCTGATAAACCTATTTTTTTTATTGATTTAAATACGTCTTTATTCCCATAATATCAGCCTCTTATCTTCATTGGCTGCCTAAAAACACATTTACTTTGATCCTCAAATACTTAAATCCATTTATAAGCTAAGCGGAAATGTGTGAGTGATTGAATATTGTGCATATAGTGAGTGTGTTAAAGAAATAAGTCTCAAAACATTCTCAGCATTCTAAATGAAATGCACGGAATTGATCAACTAGCTCTTTCATCATCAGATTTGGGTGTAAATTAAAGGGATAGTTCATCCAAAAAAATTATATCTGCCATCAATTACTCGTCCTTCACTTGTTCCAAGCAATTTGAGTTTTTTGATCTGTTAAACACAAAAGAAGATATACTGAAGAATGTTGGAAACTGGTCACCATTGACATCCATAGTGGGAAAAAACGAAAACTATGTAAGTCAATGCTTACAGGCTTCCCACATTCTTCAGAATATGTTCTTTTGAGTTCAACAGAAAAAAGAAAAAAAAAATAGTTTTGGCTAAACCGTCCCTTTAATGTCATTAAATTAATGCCATTGTGTGTAAAAATGATTGACAATTGAGGAGGATATGAAAATGTCATTTGTTTTCTGACACATATTATATAAGTAGTCAACCTTAATCACAACAGAGCGAGGAACATCTGACCAGTCAGAGCAGAGTAGACTCGTAGAGAGGAGGACTTTTACTGGATCAGGCCCTCTGGATGCTATAAGCCTCTAAATTCAACTCATTGTAAAAAATGCAGGGTTCCACCCAATTCATTCATGTTGTCCCAACACAAATCCAGTAAGTTAACGTAAGTAATTTTAAGTAGATTGAATATAAAACAATTAAGTTTCCCTCCCAAAAATCACAGAATTGTGTAGTTTAAGTAGTTTAAACATTTTTTTTTTAATTTCATTTTTGAGTGTAATTAGCCTTTTAGTTTCTGACATGCAAATGATTTGTCAACCAAACACAACAGGGTGGGACATATGACCAATCAGAATACACAAAAAAACAAAAAACATTTTTGCTGCTTGTTCAAACTACTTATTTAAAATGAGTTGAATCAACACAATTCTTGAGGTGTTTTTGGGACAGCTTAATTGTTTTATGTTCAATCAACCTAAAATTGTAAAAACCATTAAGATAACTTAATTGATTTGCGCTGGGACAACATGAACGGATTGTGTGGAACCCAGCATTAGTTTTTTTTACAGTGTAGAGCAAGTTCTCAGAAAGCAGGGGTTTACAGAGAGTTTTCCAAGGAATACTTTGAGTCTCTTTGAGAGGCGAGATGACACGAAATGTACATTATGTGAAAATAAAAAAGCTTTTGACCTTTGACAGGAAGCTTTTCATATGCTTAACAGGATTTAGGAACCTTAGGAAGCATAATTGATAACTTTAATAAAAGTATTTCATCACAGTATGTCAGGTTTTCAACTACCCTCTATGGGTTTTTACGTTAATATTTGTGCATTTTGCACACACTTTTATCTGAAGAAATGTGCACTGCATTGAAAATGCAAATGTTTATCGATTCAACCATGTAGGCAATTTTGCTGGAAATTAAACTCATGTTTAGGGTGACCGCCTTGTAACTGTTGTGCTGCGTGACAGTTATTTTGCAAGACAAAGTGAGGGAGAGATACATTCACTACTATTAGACTTTTTTGTTATATACTGTAGTGTTTTAAGTCATCAGTAAGTTTGTTATTTATAACTGGCACTGAACCATCTCAGGTTCAAAGATTAAATATAATTCAATTCACCGGATCTGATAAATATAATAAAATGAATACTACAAACTAAATCATACAAAGACCCAAATCACATACGATCTAAATGTATTTAGGTAGCAAAATTACATTTGTTGAATAAATAAACATTCATTCATTCATTCATTTTCTTTTCGGCTTAGTCCCTTTATTAATCTGGGGTCGCCACAGCGGGATGAACCGCCAACTTATCCAGCATATGTTTTACGCAGCGGATGCCCTTCCAGCTGCAACCCATCACTGGGAAAAATAAATAAACAATACATGTATTTTACTCAATTTAGTTCTTTTTGTATTTTTTTTTTTTTGTTCAATCTAGCAGCATTTTCCCCCTTGATTGCTTTTAAAGGATTAAACAACTTTCTGTCATGTGTATGCCGTTTTGTGTTTTATCACCATCATTAGTTATCTTCAGGGTGTGAATCAGTTTGCTCTGATTTTATCCTAAATAATAATATTAATAATTAAAATAATAGATAATATAAATATGGTGGTGCGGTGGGGCAGTGGGTAGCGCTGTTGCCTTACAGCAAGAAGGTCGCTGGTTCGAGCCTCGGCTGGGTCAGTTGGCATTTCTGTGTGGAGTTTGCATGTTCTCCCTATGTTGGCGTGGGTTTCCTCCAGGTGCTCCAGTTTCCCCCACAAGTCCAAAGACATGCGCTATAGGTGAATTGGGTAAGCTAAATTGTCCGTAGTGTATGTGTATGGGTGTTCCCCCGTGATGGGTTGCAGCTGGAAGGGCATCCGCTGCATAAAACATATGCTGGATAAGTTGGCGGTTCATTCCGCTGTAGCGACGCCTGAGATCAGAGTGGCAAAAAGGAACTATTCTGAGAAACTAAGGAGTCATTTCTCTTCCAGTGACTCAGCATCCGTGTGGAAAAGTTTGAAAAACATCACAAACTACAAGAAACCATCCCCCAGCACTGTAGACAACGAACGACTTGCAAACGACCTGAATGAGTTTTACTGCAGGTTTGAGAAAACACCCCACACCCACTCTGAACTGCTCTTCACACCACCATCAACACCTCCACCACACCCCGTCTCCCCCACACTTCAGTTCAGTGAAGATGATGTGCGCCAGGTCTTCCAAAAACAGAAGAGGAAAAAAGCACCAGGCCCAGATTTTGTAACACCAGCCTGTCTAAAATCCTGTGCTGACCAACTGGCCCCCATCTTCACCCTGGTCTTCAACAGATCACTGGAGCTGTGTGAAGTGCCCTCCTGCTTCAAACGCTCCACCATCATCCCCATCCCAAAGAAACCCAAACTTACAGGACTTATTGACTACAGACCGGTGGCGCTAACATCTGTGGTCATGAAGTCTTTTGAAAAACTGGTGCTGGCCCACCTGAAGGACATCACTGAACCCTCACTGGACTCTCTTCAGTTTGCCTACAGAGCAAACAGGTCTGTGGATGATGCAGTCAATATGGGACTGCATTATGTTCTGCAACACCTAGACAGACCAGGGACCTATGTGAGGATCTTGTTTGTTGACTTCAGCTCGGCTTTCAACACTATCATCCCAAAACTTCTCCTGCCCAAATTAACTCAGCTCTCCGTGCCCAACTCTGTCTGTCAGTGGATCAACAGCTTCCTAACGGACAGGCAGCAGCTGGTAAAGCTGGGAAAATTCTCATCCAGTACCCGCACAATCAGCACTGGCGCCCCCCAGGGGTGTGTCCTCTCCCCTCTGCTCTTCTCACTGTACACAAATGACTGCACCTCAAAGGACGCCTCTGTCAAAATCGTGAAGTTTGCAGACGACACCACACTTATCGACCTCATTCAGGACGGTGACGAGTCTGCTTACAGACAGGAGGTTAAGGAGCTGGCTGTCTGGTGCAGTCACAACAACCTGGAGCTGAACACGCTCAAAACAGTGGAGATGATAGTGGACTTCAGGAGAAACCCCCCTGCTCTCCCCCCACTGAGCATCACGGACAGCATTGTGGCAGCAGTGGAGTCATTCAGGTTCCTGGGCACCACCATCTCTCAGGATCTGAAGTGGGACACTCACATTGACTCCATTGTCAAAAAAGCTCAACAGAGGTTGTACTTCCTTCGTCAGCTGAGGAAGTTCAACCTTCCAAAGGAGCTGCTGAAACAGTTCTACACCTCCATCATTGAATCAGTCCTCTGCACTTCAATAACTGTCTGGTTTAGCTCAGCTACCAAATCCGACCTCCGAAGACTACGTCGAATAGTTCGGACTGCTGAGCGAATCACTGGTACAATCCTCCCTACTCTCCAAGAACTGTACTTATCCAGAGCAAGCAGAAGGGCTGCCAAAATCACTCTGGACCCCTCACACCCAGCACACTGCCTCTTTGAACTTTTACCTTCTGGTCGACGCTACAGAGCACTGTGCACCAGAACAGCCCGACACAGAAACAGTTTCTTCCCTCAGGCAATCCATCTCATGAACACTTGATGATAGTAATCATGAAACAAACATCACTGCTTGCTATACACTTTTTATACACATAAACACTTATTTAACAACATATTTTACATGCTAATTTGCACATAACAGCTGCTGTTGTATATAGTAATATTCCTGTACATACACTTGTCAATTTGTATATTTGCATTCACTACAACTTTCATTTTTTAAATATATTTATTATCTGTTTTTTGTCCTGTCTCTGTAATTCTGTTGCACTGTAGAAGCTCTGTCACGAAAACAAATTCCTCGTATGTGTGAACATACCTGGCAATAAAGCTCTTTCTGATTCTGATTCTGATTCTGAATACAGCTTTAAATCTGACATCGGATGCCCATTTTACACAAGTTGATAGGATTTTATATCTTAATGAGAAGTTAGCTTTTTTTTAGCTTACTATTCTTAAAGTTCTCAACTCTAATGTAAATAAGCATCATTTTTACCCTGTCAAAAACACAGTGAGCTGCTTCACTTCATATTTCTTTAAAAGCGAATGAGCCCCTCTCTGAGACTGCAGCACACTGCGCACAAGCAAACCTCAAACTTCTCCTTACTTTTGTCTTTATGACATGAAGGAATATTTAAAGATGTTTCCTCTTTATAATGACAAAATGTGAGTCGTCTCCCGCACTTATAATCATCGGATATAATTTATCATTGCTTGACATTGCAGCCTGCCATTATCAATATAAAATGTATTCAAACAAACATCTATACATGAGAAAAGTCACACTGGTGTATTTAACAAATGCTCAGCTGCAGTTTCTGAGCTGGTTGGCAGAAACAACTACACGTTAAAAAGTGATTATTTACTTAAAGTGAGTAAACCCATTGAAACTTGGAACTGTTAAGTTGATTCGACTTTTTATAATCATGCACATAGTATAGTGTACTTACCTTTAAAGTAAAGTCAGCTAACTGTTTTAAAAGCAACAGGTTTACTCACTTATTTTAAGTAAACTCAACTACCATATTTTTAAGTGTAAATTTGACAATTTACAGAAGGGTAAAATTACAAACTAACTAAATGACAAAAGGGAATATTTAATCTGATGTCACCTTTAGAATCCTGTTCTAATGTTCATTTTTGGTGGAATGTGTGAGAATTATTAATGTTAAATGTTTACTTTTTGCAAGATGATTTTTTTTGTATGTTTGTGAATTGTATTAAATCAACCTAGAGTCAATTTACACATAATCATTGTACCCACTACTTCCAAAGACTATAGATATACAAAGTTTCACTTGCATTAATATGAATAGGAAATAAATGCAATGCTCACAATGTTCTATGATATGTCAGCGACAGTGAAGGAAGTCCCGCCTTCCTGTCGAAGTAGCCACGTGGTTCTTTGGGGTCTGTAGCAATTTGCTTGTTTGTTATAGGAAGCCCTGTTGCTTGGCGATTACCATGTGCCTGTTAATTGTGACAGGAGAAAAAAACATCACAGCACATCTCATCCCACTGTGTTCTTCCAGTGTCGTCCTTTGCTCAGGTTTTGTCTCTGTTCTTCCAGTGTTCATAACCAGGTGCTCTGGTTACAACTGAAACAGCCGTAAAGGAGATTAGTGTCTTGCTAATATTTGTGCACAGTACTGGAGCAGACAGCAAATGATGTGTTGTAAATAAGATAGATGTTGTAAATTAGATAATTAGAGATTAAGCAATAAAAGTAATAAGACAGGTCACTTCAGATTCCACCACTCGTTTAGCTAAAGGCTTTGGTCTTGTATGAACTGCCTGAAGCATTGCAAATATGGGCGCCTAGTGAACAGACTTTCCTTGAAAGGGACTTTGCTACTGTCCAGAAATCAAACATAAAAAAGCCTAGTGATCCAAATTCTTGTGTCTAGATTGAAGGGCAGTGATTTTACTGATGAAGGGTCCGGTGTGTGAAAGTCTCTCTTCAAACAATCAATCAGCAAGCAGCAGTGAACCCACATCAAGCCTTATCTAAGTGCAGATATGTGCTGTTTACCTCCACAAAACATCCACAAACAACGCATCTCCATGAACTTTGTTCGCCTTGCCCCAGTTGCCTTGGTTACGAGCAGGTACTAAATGTGCAACCGCCCAGGGGAGGGTGTGAAACGCGATGTTTGATTCAGGCTGTCTCTCACACCTTCTCCTACTGGGACCATAATGGACATTGCTATGGCAGCAAACCTCTCCTCATCCCTCCCGGCCCGCAGGAGGGCAGTGGCTGAGATCTGGGCCAAAATAACTGGCTCCATCAGCCGGCACTGTGGCTTGTAGATGGGACTGAGGAATGGCCGGCTGTCTCATTATCAGCATGAGAGGGAGATGACCATGAGCTGGGCTGGACTGATGCTGTGAGCCACTCAGAGCTGTTTGATTATTTTACACATCAGGGTATGATTTTATTGCATTCTGTTTTCTGATGTTGGAAAGCTGATGCATAAAAAAAAGCTATACTGTATGTCTTTTGTTTTTGTTTTAACATTTTTCACCTAAGTTTTAATTGTGGAAACATGTAGAATGATAGTTCACCCAAAAATCACAGTCATAATTTATTCAGCAGTTTCTTTCTTCTGTTGAACACAAGATACTGTACTGAAGAATGCTGGTTGCTGGGACCAATTGACTTCCATATTGTATTGTTGTTGTTTTTTCTACTATGGAAGCCAATGGGTTCCAGCAACAAGCATTCTTCTAAATGTCTTCTTTTGTGTTCAGAAGAAGAAAGAAACTGTGACTATCTGATCATTTCTGTATTTTCTTTGATATATTGATCACTCCAGCCATTGAAGACAGATCTGTCCCTGTCAGAAAGAGATGCATAAATGAGAACACTAGTGAGCAGTTTATGCCATATCACTAGCACCAAGCATATCTGTAGACTCTGTTGATTCTATCCTTGATCTGTTTAACTCTAAAGTTAAGAATGTCATAGATGACATTGCTCCTGTTAAAGTCAGGAAGAGGACTGGGAGACAGAAAGCACCTTGGAGAAGGTCAACAGCGGTAAAGATGATAAAAAGACAATGCAGAAAAGCTGAGCGTATGTGGAGAAAGACGAAACTAGTAGTCCATTATAACATCTATAAAGACTGCCTTCATGCTTTTAATGTGGAGTAAAGGACTTTTTTTTCAAACCTTATAAACAGCAACCTAAATAACGCTCGCACTCTCTTTGCAACGGTAGAGAGACTCACAACCCCCCCGTTAGGATTCCCAGTGAACTACTCTCTGAAAGCAAATGTAATGAGTTTGCTCATTTCTTTACTGACAAGATCTATAATATCAGAAAGACAATCAGCTCATCCAATTAGCCAAGTTGTGTCGACGTCAGACAAGCTCAACCACAACTTAAGAAATCAGACAGTATGTCTTGATGGTAATTGATGGTAAAATCTTGGCAGAGATCGTGCAAATTATGAAAACATCAACCTGCAGTCTTGACACATTCCCCACATCATTCCTCAAAACAGTCTTTAACTGTCTAGAAATGGATCTCCTAAAAGTGGAAAATGCTTCACTTCTCTCAGGGACTTTCCCAAACTCACTTAAAACTGCAGTTGTTAAACCCCTCTTGAAAAAGAGCAACCTGGATAACACCCTATTGAGCAATTACAGGCCAATTTCAAATCTCCCTTTCATTGGCAAAATCATTGAAAAAGTTGTTTTTAACCAGGTTAACACGTTCTTAAGCTCCAAGGGATATTTAGACAATTTTCAATCTGGTTTCAGAGCACATCATAGTACAGAGAGTGCCCTTATAAAGATAATCAATGATATCCGCCTAAATACAGATTCAGGCAAACTAACAGTGCTGGTATTGCTTGATCTCAGTGCTGCATTTGACATTGTCGATCACAGCATACTTTTGGATAGGCTGGAAAACTGGGTTAGGCTGTCTGGGATGGTCCTCAAATGGTTCAGATCTTACCTTGAAGGGAGAGGTTACTATGTCAGTATAGGTGACTTTAGGTCGAGGTGGACACCCATGACATGTGGAGTCCCAGAAGGTTCAATTCTGGCACCTCTCCTGTTCAACCTTTATATGCTCCCACTAAGCCAAATTATGAGAAAGAACCAAATCTCCTACCACATCTATGCTGATGACACTTAGATCTACTTAGCCTTACTGCCTAATGACTTCAGCCCCATTGACACCCTCTGCCAATGCATTGATGAAATTAACAGTTGGATGTGCCAAAACTTTCTTCAGTTAAACAAAGAGAAAACTGAAGTCATTGCGTTTGGGAACAGAGATGAGGTTCTCAAGGTGAATGCATACCTTGGCTCTAAGGGTCAAACAACAAAAAATAAGGTCAAGAATCTTTGTGTGATTCTGGAGTCAGATATGAGTTTCAGTAGTCATGTCAAAGCAGTAACTAAATCCGCATACTATCATCTCAAAAACATTGTAAGAATTAGATGCTTTATTTCCAGTGAAGACTTAGAGAAACTTGTTCATGCTTTTATCAGCAGCAGGGTGGATTACTGTAATGGACTCCTCACTGGTCTTCCCAAAAAGACAGTCAGACAGTTACAGCTCATCCAGAACGCTGCTGCCAGGATTCTGACCAGAACCAGAAAATCAGAGCACATCACACCTGTCCTCAGGTCTTTACACTGGCTCCCAGTTACATTCAGAATAGATTTTAAAGTATTATTACTTATATATAAATCACTTAATGGCCTAGGACCTCAATACATTACAGATATGCTCACTGAATACAAACCTAACAGATCACTCAGATCATTAGGATCAAGTAAATTAGAAATTCCAAAAGTTAAGTCAAAGCAGGGTGAATCGGCCTTCAGCTACTGCGCCCCCTGCCACTGGAATCAGCTTCCAGAAATGATCAGATGTGCTCCAACATTAGGTACATTCAAATCCAGACTTAAAACACATCTGTTTAGCTGTGGCTTTACTGAATGAGCACTGTGCTACATCCAACAGATCGCACTATTATGTCTTTCTTTTCTTTTTCATTTTTTTTATAACCTGTTTTAACACCTGTTTTTATCTGTTTTTTAACCTGTTTTTATATTATCATTATTATTTTTTTTATACTTGTCTCTTTTTATTCCTGTTTATGTCATCTGTTTTTATATTATTCTTATTTATACTTGTCTCTTTTATTCTTGTTTATGTAAAGCACTTTGAATTGCCACTGTGTATGAAATGTGCTATATAAATAAACTTGCCTTGCCTTGCCTCGATTTAAAACGACATGAAGGAAAGTAAATGATGACATAATTTTCATTTTTAGGTGAACTATCCCTTTAAGTATTGATTGTAGTTTTAAAATTTTAATTATTGATTGATTTTTTTTTTTCCCTTAATTTTATATAATGTTTTAATACAATTTAATACAATATTTACTGTATTTGCATACAGCTATTAAGTTATATTTTAATAATATAAAAAAAAATAAAGATTTATTTTATTTAAGTTTATATAAAGTTATTATTAAGAGTAAAATGTAAGCTGAAAGTGTAAAAAATTTAACATATCTCAAAACATTAATAAGCACAAAAATGGTGCATAAGTAGTCCTAAAAATATTTGCACTTTATCTTTTTGTTTTTATAATTTATCATTCATGTATGATTTATTTATGCAATAATTATACTTTTTATTATTTAATTTAGACTTTGTATGTCTTAAATGTGACCATAGACCACAAAAGCAGTCATATGTGTCAATATTTTAAATTTGAGATTTATATATCATGTAAAAGCTGACTAATTATTTATATTAACTATTTATCAAAGCTTGTTTTTTTCCCCTTATGTGTCAGAAATGGGCTTCCATAAACGTGTCATGTCTTTAGTATTCTGAACTAATGCTGTGCTTCTCTGCCAGTGTTTGACATTTGCTAGTGAAAGTGGAAGTGAGTGTGAGAATGCTGATGCTGCTGACACACAGTTAAGCTGCTTTCACATGAGGGACACACAACGGCTCGCACATCTTTCAGACTCTGATGCCTCTGTCCTGCCATATCAGGATGAGCCTGAAATCAATGCACGCTCTTTGAAATGAACAGCTATCGATCTGCCAACTGTTAGCACAGTTCAGTCCTCCTTAAAACCACCACGTTTCTGAATAACAAGTCCTCAAAATAAGCACTTGCCACCTCACGTATACAGTTGAAGGCAAAATTATTAACCATCCTGTGAAATTTTTATTTCTTTTTCAAATATTTTCCAAGTGATGTTTAATGGAGAGAAGATCTATTTTCAACACATTTTAAAAACTAAATAGATTTAATGACTGATCTCTAATAACTAATTTCTTTTGTCTTTGCTATGATGACAGTGCATAATATTTTACTGCACTGTAAAAAAAATATATCCGTAAATTAGTAGTTTTCCCTATTTTATTTATTTATTTATTCATGCTTTTGAATTGCATTGTGGGACCTTGATCTTTCTTCCAAGAACGTTTAACCTTAAAAAGGTCAAAGTGATGTTTATTAACCTTTTTAATTGTTTAAAGTGATATATCGTCTGGGTTGGTGTTGCATATTACGGTACAAAAACCTTGTAATAAACTGCCAGTAGGTTTTCTGTTATTTTAGACTTATTTCTCTATATATGATTTCTTATACACTATATTATTTTAAACTGCTACAATGTCAATGAAAGTCACTTTGTAAAACTCTAGAGTTGAATTTTCAACATCAAACGTCGTCAGAGCAGAGATCAAGGTCCCATAATGCAATTCACAACCGTAAATAAACAGAAAAACACTTTTGAATCACAAAAAATGGAAAATTAATGAACAGATATTTTTTGCAGTGTAGTTAATTTGCAAGATATTAGTGTTCGGCTTAAAGTCTCATTTAAGTGCTTAATTTGGTTAATTAGGTGGCAAGTCAGTTTATTAAGTCATTGGTCAACAGTGGTTTATTCTGTAGCCAATCAAAGCAAAACAAAAAGATTCTTAATGAGGATATAAATAATATAAATAATATTGATATTAAAAATTATTTTGTAAAAAAAAAAACTGCTTTTATTCCAGCCAAATTAAAATAAGACTTTATCCAGAAGACAAAAACATATAGGAAATGGGGAGAGCGGGGCACAAAGTAACACTTTTTGGTTTTGGCTTTGGGTTAGACAAACCATATATTTTTACAGACAACACACAAGCCTTCCCTACAAATGAGCACTGAAAGTATGGACGCCGGACCTATGATTTCTGTGCAGTATTGTCAAAAGTGCCAGGAGTAAAAATGTTACTGGTTACCCCACCTGCGGGACAAGTTGTAACAGACAGTTTGAGCTTAAAAAGTCAGATTTCACACAATTAGTTTAAATTCAGTTTACTTGAAATACTATATTTCCTCAGTACTTAACAATTTTTTTTTTATTCTACATAGCACAGTATGTTTACTTATTTATCTATTGGATAAACACATTTGGATTTTTTTGCATTATTATACAATGCATTTATTTGCATTATTAGCAATAAAATTAATTTTGTTCTATTTAAAAAAAATATTTTCTTTTAAAAAACATTTTGTATATAAAAAGTTCCCAACATTACACTCAAAATTCAAAAATTATTTTGTTAGTTTAATCGGTGTCCAGTAGTGTGTGGCTTATTTGTAACACCCTGTTAAAACCAACCCCGCTGTGTCGTGTTTTCCTCAAAACTGGCTAGCAGACACTGTGTTTTTTACACCTTTCAAAATGGTTCCATCTTTTAGCCAGAAGACGGTAATCACAACAATATAAGATTGTACTTACATACTTTCACAGATTTTATTTTTTAATAAAAAAAAAATATATTGAGTATAATAAAAAAAAAAATTTAAGCTGCAAAAATGGTTTCTCCTGTGTTTCTCATCCAAATTTCACCAAATTTTTTAAATAATTGGCAGGAAAATGTCTGCCGACACTGTGGTGAAAACCTCAGAAGCATGTCATGGTTAACCCTTAGCAAATACCTTAAAACTCTGTGTGACATTTTACCCCACGTTACCTTGTGCCCCGCACTTTCCTGCTGTGAAAATGTCTTTGCTCTGTTTCAGCATTCGGAAATATTTGAAAAAAGAATGAACATTTCACAGGAAGGCTAATCATTTTGTCTTCAACTGTACAATTATTACACCTTGTGGCAGGGTGCAGGGCAATGAATAATGGTAGGGAATCAAATGCAGTCTTTCCTGGTTTTTTTGCAGTTCAATATAAAGCATAACACACCTAAACAAAAGAGGGAAACACTCAGACATCATATAAGTAACGTAAAAAAAAGAGGCTTGAACAAAGGGATATACAGTATATATAAAGTGGAGACAATTAGGTCAAACAAGATGACGAGGGGGTGGAGACTAAATAACCAAGGTAACTGTAACTGACAAGGGCAAATTCAACTGAAAACATGGAACTAAACAAAGAAACAAAACAGTAATTGTTACAACATCATTTGGAAAATAATGAAGCTTTTTGGCTTTGAATATGTGTTATTTTGCACAGAGGAATTATAATTGCTTAATACAGATTTCTTAAAAGCTTCCTTCTGACACACACAATATACTGTAGACACTATGTCCCGCAGCCTTCATTATACAAAGAGACTTTCTGCCACCGTCAAAGAGACAGAGAGAGAATTTACTCCATGTCCTCTTCATAGTGTGCAGCCAAGTGTGCAGAAGCAGAGAGAATGAACTCTTGATTTGGCTCAATGCCTCAGAAAACACTGAACTTTTTCTGCACACTTCTGTGTGTTTGTGAAATAAAGTTGCTGTCATGCATATTGAAGAATGCAGATAAATTTAGCAAACTCATTTGTGCTATCTGATATGCGTCAGTGAAAGTAAAAAAAATATATAATAAAAAAGAAAAGACATAAATAAAGAGTAATATTTTCTGCATCTTCTCAAATAATGACTGCAATTTCTGTAGTGGGGTTTCCACTAGAGTTCGACACTTCGAGATATTGAGCTTTAAAGTTATTGTATTTCATATAGCAAACTTTGTGTGTTGATCAAGCCTTTTTCATACATAAAAGCAAGAGAGACTATAAATTTATTCTTTACTTTTCTTCACACAGTGGGTAAAATCACTGTATTTCTGCTGTATTTAACTCGCTTATTTCTGCATTAGAGGCATCCAATGACGACATCTTCAATGTCTTTCAGAGTTAATTGTTTCTCTTGAATGCAACTCAATCCCCATTCGTGAACATACAGTAACTGTTTTTTGTTTTTTGTTTTTTTTCAGCAGCAGAGATACTTGGGAATGAACTGTTATTATTGTTTACATCAACTTTTTTTTTTTCTCTCACAAGCAACCAGGTTAAGCTAAAATGGTGATCAATTTAATTACTTAGTTTCAATAAAAGTATGATAGGTTGTTCACTTGGACATTGTAATCATTTTAAAACTCATTTTAAAGCATTGTTTTTCTTCCCTTTGTCTTTTTGTGTTCTGCGTCCCAAAACAATTCCCTCCTTTAGTCATTCTGGTCATGTGACTGTGCCTGTAACACTGGGGTGAGTGGTTGATGAGTACTCACTTCATAATACAATATGTATTTGAACTAATAATACTGAATACAAGTTAAATACAATTGAATTTTTCATTTCTTTTATCAAATGCTCTTTTAATAATATTTGTTTTTCTTAAAAATAATTTTCCACAGAATGATTTGGGTAAAATAGCATGCCCTATACATGCATACAAACCATAACTCATTTTTGCGCCCATGCATACTGACATTTCCTATTACAACAATAAATGCAAAATGTAAACAAGTACAAAATCCATCATAAAGGGCTGTGACCTTAACATCAACAGGTAAACCTACTCTGCCCATTATATATTTGCTTATACTTCTTCATAACTCATAAATAATGCACTGGGAGTGGCAGGAATGTGCACTAGTGTTTTGATTCAGAAATGTGTATGGTGTGTGTGTATGAGTTCAGGCGTCTTTGTTTATTAATGTACTTTTATATTGCTTGCGGCAAAAAAAAAAAAAAAAAAAAAAGAAAATTCCATGCCATCAAACCCTAAGATGATCAGAGCCGACCACACTTTCCACAAACATCCAGGGGTTCTGCTTCTCCTGCTGCTTACTGGCTGTGTCTCAACATTTTTTATTCTCACTTATTTATACGTTATCACAAAGGGATGTATAGGCTTACTTCATGTGGAGAAACTAAAGCACTGTTGTGAGTAACACTGATGCACTGAAGTGAAAGTATGTTTATTAATGCTGCTGGAAGTTCTGCTCCACCTAATGGAAAATCACAAAAAAAAACTAAACTTTATACATTTTCTATAGAATTGGTGGCAGCATGTGCGAAACCTTTACAGAAACTTTGTATGTCCAAACCTGCTACTTTTTAGGTAATTAAATGCTGGATTTTTAAATAATCAAACAATCTATTTTAATGTGGCTTTTGTATGGTCATTATATTATTAAAGTCCTTCATAATTAGTAAAGTCCATTATATTATGAAATTATTAAAGTCTAACCAGAAGTTGTTGCAGACTTTTCAGTATGATGATGTATTTTCGACTGAAACAGTATGGGTAGAGGGTGGGGTTTTATTTTTGTGCTCCTCCTCTTATCTTTCACTCACAGCAAACTAATGGTTTGAGGGGCGTGGCTATGCATATTTCACTCAAAGCTGTCAAACTGACATCATCAGAGCAGGCCTGATAACACAAAACAAAACAAAACAAAAAAAGATCCAATGGGATCTACAAATACCATTAAACATATCAGGCTTTAAAAACAGTATATTTTTCATGGTTTCTAGTCCTTGTTTTGGGACTGTTTCCATTAGGATTTAGTGGTTTTGACATGCCACCAACAGAAGGCAATGAATTACCAGCAGAAACTCACAGGGACCATTTAAATTAGCATTTAAATCATTTATCACCCATTATAACCAATAAAATCATTACAAATTCTAGATGTTTTTGACTATTTTTCTTAGCAGGGATGACAGTGTTCGGTATATGACTAGAAAGCAGATGAAATGCTAGATTAGGATATTCGTCTCTACTCCTCAAATTCATAAAACATTAGCATTCATAGGCATACCGTACTTGTTGAGTGAAGATAACGCTGCACTTATTCATAAAACCAGTTCTTTATTTGCCTTTGCAGAGCAAACATGCAGAGACGCTCCAAACGGTGTAGCACTTCATTCCAAATAGAGACGGGCAAAGCTATGAGGTTTTACAGTTTGAGAAGGTTTAGCTGAGCTCTTTCTAATGCCTTTCATTAGCTATATTTATAAAACCCATAGGCATACATAAAGAGTGACCTATATTTAAAAAAATAAATAAATAAATGAAATGTAGAAATATGGAGATAAGAGGTTTCTGCCTTGGAGTGATTTTATGCTAAAAAGTCATAATGGTTTTGACATTTGAAGTATGATTTAACATTATTACATTACATCATGTTTAATGCCATAGAGCCTATGATTATACCACTGACATATAAAACAGATACTGTATGATTTTTTCAAATGACTGTATGATTTTCACAAATTTGCACAATTTGCACTAAAATAATTTAATACATTTTTTGTAAGAAACTCGTTTGTTCGCCAAGGCTGCAGTCTGTTGAAAAATAAAAATAAACAAATAAAAGGAAAAAAATAAAATATTATTAAAAATAATTCAAACTTTTTTTTTGTTTAGTACGCTTTCTAACATAAGTTTAACATATAAAATGATTTTAATATATATTGTTTGATAACTATTATATGTAAAAAGTTGAATATTTCTGTGGAAACCATGATGCATTTATTGAAAATGTAATACTTGCACCACACAATATCTTTTTTAGATTTTTTAGATTTTTTATTTTTGATTGAAGTAAATCATTTTAAAATCATACACACTTTAAAATAACGTATGGAAATCAATGTACTGATTGGGTTTAGAAAGTGAAATGAAGCAAGCAATAATAATATCAAATGAGGTTATTTTCCATGTATTTATTAATATTATTATTATTATTATAATTGAGAACTTCAATGCTCGAGCGACCAGTCTCAGACTTCAGGCAAGTGTAATTACGTGCTTTACATAAAACATTTTTTTATGTCAATTAATTAACATTTTTGTCCATTTTCCCATGGCAACACTAAATTCTCATCCAGGAAACAGATTTCTTAGAAGTCTCTCCATGCCCTCTATACAACTAAACACAGCTATTCAACCACAAATAAATATTTAATGTCTATTTATTTATTTGTCAAGTAGCCAGGTATTAAGTTGCATAATGTGCAGTAAGCTGACCATTATTGCCAAATAAATCCTTTCAGGATGATACCTCTTGATCGCACGCTCCGGGGTTTCTTCTGCAATAATGACCATGTGCATTATCCCTGACTTACAGACACCAAGCAACTGTCAACAACTCCGTTCCTCATGCGGAGAGCCACTAATACTCTAATGCAATCATCAAACCGCATGTATCATAATGTCACAGCTCTCCTGGGGATATGCATGTCATTTTATCCCGGTCTCAAAAATCTATTGTTTGTGCAACAGAACCGGGCTGTTAATAACAAAGCCTCCTCTATTCTTCACTATTCTGGGCAGCATCTTGAGCAGGGGGCAGAATGCTCTCCCGGAGCGTCAATGTGTGCTGCTCCTAGCGTCGGAGCTTCGCAAGCACATTAGTCACCTTCCAACCTCTCTGCAACTCTCCAGCTCAGCCAGTCGATCCCACTTCAAAAAGCCTGCTGAGAGGGGGAACTGCTAGACTTCATTTCCCGAGCCCGTTTACAACGCTGACCTCTTGGTGGCGGTCACAAGCGAAAGACTAGGGGGACTAATCATAAAACACAAGGCGGCTCGTTGTGCCGTGGCACAGTGGGGGTAAATCTGCGTCCGTGAGCGGAATAAAGCCCAGCGCGTGCCGCCTGTGATGTGGATCGTCGCGCGCACTCGACAGAACACTGACACAATCCTGCGCGGACCGTGAGGAAAGCGGGCGAGCTCCGAAAACGACAAGTGTCCAAGTGCTGGAGGTGCTCACAACGCTGTCATTTCGAGAGGAATGCATCTGTTCAGTGCCATGTTCCTGCTGCTGATGTTATCTACTATACCCTGCGAGGTAAGAGACGCCCGCGTGCAGCATGCGAAACGCCGTCTTCCAAATACGCATTGTTGCGAGGTTGATTATCAGTTTCCAAACAAGAGCTGGGCTCTCTAATTAGCTCGTTGGAGGTTAATGTCTGATTCGCAGTTGAATGCATCTCGAACGAGCGTCTTGGCACGAGGGGAACATTTTCTAGGAATCTGGAAACTCGATGAAAAAGGGAATGCAATGAAAAGTTACGCGGTGAATTGCGGTGCTCAAGCCTGGACCTATTCACGAGCAGACTTGTGTTTGTTTTAAGCGCAGTTCGTATTGTCACCGGAGCACTTGTAAGAGCGGTTTTCGTTTGTTCTCCATCCTGACGAGAAATGAAGTGACAGATGTGAAGTGAAGTGAATGAAGGCACATTACCTGACCTAGAAATAGACATGCCAAATCAGACATGCGATTTCACACGGTTTTAAGTGTGAACATTTTATAGACTACTATAAAAAATACTACTATTGTTGTTTGAAAGGTCAGTATACCCAAGTATTAATATTAACATTGGATACGTATAAATGTGTAGCTAAAAGACGCCGTATTAAAGATTAATGTATTTTGGAAACTATATGGCCCTATTGGTCAGGACCATGGACAGCGCTCCTCCAATCGGCAAAGGCGTCTGTGATTGGCTGAAGTCGCTTCGTAACTGTACTCTCTTTTGGGCTGAATTATTACGCGTGAGACGACTTTATAAAATCTGTTTTAACTAGCAGTGCAACTGGTCAATATTCAATTTGGGTTTTATGCTGCAATAAAGCATAATAGTAGAGGAGACTGAGGAGTGCTGTAATGCTGGGTTAGTCATAACACAAACAATTAAAGAGATATTTAACACAAAAATACATTTTATGTTAATTTACTCACTGCCAGGCCATCCATGTTGGTGAGTTTTTGTCTTCGGTACAACATAAAATAGTTGTATTCATTTATTTATTCATTCATTTATTTATTTATTTATTTATTTGTAACTGTGGCCACTGAATCATAAATTAGAAGTCAAGAGAAAAATAAAACACAGAGTGAAAACAAAATCAATACCCATTATTCCAGATGATGCATTGAGGATTTATTAAAAAAACTGAACAATATTCAAAAATATGATTGCACTAGTGTGTCGTGAATGTGCTCAGGACTATTTACAGAAGCTGTGGAGTAAATGTAAATAATATTTAGTTTAATGCAAGAGTGTATGGGTGTTTCCCAGTGTTGGGTTGGGTTGCAGCTGGAAGGGCATCCGCTGCGTAAAACATATGCTAGATAAGTTGGCGGTTCATTCCGCTGTGGCAACCTCTGATTAATAAAGGGACTAAGCTCAAAAGAAAATGAATGAATGAATGAATGAATGAATGAATGAATGAATGAAAGAATGAACAATGTTTAGTTTCTTGCACAGAATAATCATTTTGCTTTATTAGGCCTTTATGTATCGCCAGGAGCCACATGTATTAATTTTGTTTTGCCTGTGTACTGTATGTTTTTTTACTCTTAATTCATTTAAAAATCTTATTTAATGTCCTGCTGGAAAAAGAAAAGTCACCTTTTAGATGACTTGAGATTTACAGCAAATATTTGGGTGAACTATTCCTTTAACCAGTTGCAAATTAATTCAGTTCTGAAATGTCTGACATGCATGACCACCACTCTTCAGTATTTGTACACAATTACTGTCTCTGTAAAAAAGAAATATAAAGAATATACAGGGCAAAACTAATCAGATGTATCAATTTAACCAGATGTTGTGTTATAATTTGATTTGGAATCATGCAAATGGACAGAACTGGTGCCATTTTATTAAATGGGTGTGAATGGTTCTACATTTTTTTTTTTTTTTAAATCATCTATTTTTTTCTATTGCATGTGCCACATTTGTAAGACTGACACACACGCACACACATATGCACACACACACACACACACACATGGACACGCACACACACACACACACACACACACACACACACACACACACACACAC
>CAIGQV010018081.1:521043-534650 GCA_903798115.1 Danio jaintianensis | reverse complement strand
GGGAGAACATGCAAACTCCACACAGAAATGCCAACTGACCCAGCCGAGGCTCGAACCAGCGACCTTCTTGCTGTGAGGCGAACGTGCTACCCACTGCGCCACCGCGTCGCCCCATTGTCATTTTGCATTAGGGTTTATTTATAAATTAAAATTGTTTCAAATGATCAAAGGTGTTAAAATAAAGGAATCGATGGATTGGGGTTAGGTGATAATTGTTCTGAACAAGACATTTTATTGCACCATAATGCTCATGCTCCATTTAAAAAAAAAAAAAAAATGATACAGCTAATCGTTGATCTGTTGAAATAACATGCTCAGTTCTTGGAGTAGGAACATCAGTACTCTTTGGCATATCACACAAAAAAAACTGTCAAATTTTGAAACAACGTTACATTGAGTGGTCTTCTATAAATTTGATAACTTTGGCATAATCAAATATAATTTCAATCTGTGTCAGTGTCTATATATTTACTGTAATTTTAAATTATTTCTTCAATGTATAATAACCTTCTATTTTAATGTTAATTTTATTATTAGGGAAAATTGAGCATGTGACGGATATGATGGATAATTAGAAACTGGAGATGATGATGATGATGATGATGCATTTGATTAGACGCAACCTGTGTGCTCTGTAAAACAGTGTGTTAAGCAGCCTGCGACTGATTTTAATATTAGTGGAAAGGAAATGATACGGCACAAGATGTGTGCGCAGTTTGCAAATTTGCCAGTGCTGCTGTTCCAGACATACATTAGGATATGTAAATGAGAAAGCATCAGCAAAAGATATGAGAGTCCCGTAGGCATGCGCAGGAACGTATATTTCCGCTTCTTCCCCACAAACTTCTCATAATTGGCCCTAGGGGACAATTTGTTGTAAGTGTTTGCATTAAATATTAAATGGAAAAGACAGAAAAAATGGCACCACCCTTCTCCCTGATGTAGCAATGTAGACATAAAAAATGGATGAAATCTTCAGATGCATCTCTATCCTGCTAGGAATACTCCGCATGGGATGCAAAAGAATATTCACATGCATGGATTCACAAAAAAACAAAAAACATACACACAAACCTTCATACAACCACTCATGCAAACCATGAAATATGCAACATGCTTTAATGAGACAGATGCTCTTGTTCGCTCACGACGTGTGTTTGTTAAGTGCCAATAATGCCCTGGGGCCCTGACAACCAGTGATACAGATGGACGCCTACTCGACCTTGGCAATTCCCCTTTTAAGATTGGATTGCGTCGCTTGCACATTTAGACCACTTGTGTATCTTTGTATGCCCCTATGTGTTGTGTCCGTAAATAAGGACAAACGGAGAATCCAATTCTACTAAGGCCATAAAACTGGATGGAACCAGGTTTAATTAGGCTCTAGGAAAATGTAGAATATAAAGCAGGATGCAGATTAGCAACAATAACAGTTTAACAAATTAAAAGGCCATTTTGTTCTCAGCTCTCGATGATTCACTCAGTAATCATTAACTCAAATCTGTGGCGCACCTTTATTGCTACACTGGATGTAAATGGCATTTTTGCTTCTTTTTTCCCACAGTGCAAAGTGCATTGAATTATTTATAGGCACTGTGTGGCAAACCTTTTCAGTCTGCATCAACAGATGTACGTTTATTGGGGTCTCATCTTCTTAATTAGTTTTGAGTGGCTGCTCACAGTTGGTATTGGACATCTATAGACTGCTATCATTAGAGCAGTTCAAAGCGAGGGCTAAAGCTGGGTGCTAACACACAGATTGAAGCTTGCCTCTTATTATCTCCCTTTTTGCAAGATGTAATATAAGTCTCAGAAGGTGTCTGTGAAGTTCATTTAAAATCTTTTTTTATACCGTTCTACAAATGCTTCTTTTTTGGGTTGAAGCCAAAACTTACTGTTTTGTGTGTCTCTTTAAATGCAAATGAGCTGCTGCTCCTCACCAACCTTTTTAGAAGTGGGCAGAGCCTTTACAGCTCAGTTACTCCAACAAATAATAAACAAAACGCATGCATGTAATTTTTGCACAAGGTTGTGTGAAAATTATACAAAAACATGGAGGTTTACATAACATTGGTGATATCTGTAAATGTAAATAATTGATACTGATAATACTGATCGATACTAAATGCATTTCCAGTTGTTTCTCACACTGTTAGGTGGGAGTTATTTCAAATACAAATGCTTTGATGTGTACATTCTCAGAAGAAATCTCCATTTGGAGTGAATTTGTCCTTCTAAGATATTTTTGCTTAATTGTGAAATGATTAGTTCAGCCAAAAATGAAAATTCTGCATTATCAATTACTCATCCACATGTGGTTCTGATCCCTTGATGCCTTCGATCATCTTAAGAACACAAATTAAGATATTTTAGATTAAATTTGAGAGTTCTCTGACTCTCCATAGACAGCAACGGTTGTGAGACAATGTTATTGGTTCCAGAAAAGGAATTAAAAACATTGTCAAACCATTCCATGTGACTTCAGTGGTTCAACTGTTCTCATATAAGGCTCCATTAACACATTTATCTGGCAAAAAGACTTTTAACAAAAAAACAAAGTTGTTTGCCAATGTTTTCTCCTTCTCATCAGGGTGCATGATTACAATGGCAATACAACTTATTGTCATTAGAGTCAACAAGACAACATGCAAGCATCATATTGCTCATAGTACATTTAAATAGATTTACATTAAGTCATTTAGCAGATGCTATTGTTCAAAGTGACTTACAATTGAGGAGGAATTCAGCGATTCAACAAGAAGTGCTAGTTGTACAAAGGAATAGTAGTAAATGTGCACTATGACCTGACTCGTCTAAAGAGAGGACACAGGCAAAGTTATTTTTACAGTTTTTGGAGCTTTTAATGATTACAGTTGAACCACTGAAGACAGGTTGAGTGTTTTTGGTTCCTTTTATCACTTTTCTCGACAATTGCTCTCTATGGAGAATGAGAGAGCTCTCGTATTTCTTCTAAAATATCTTAATTTGTGTTCTTACAATGAACAAAGGTCTCAGGGGATTGGATCGAAATGAGGGTGAATAATTAATAACAAAATTTTAATTTTGGGGTTAAATAATACTTTAAATGACAACATCACACACTACAGGAAGTCAAACGTATAATAGAACCCCTTGAAAATCTTTAATTAGATTCTTTAAGTTAGTTTAGAGCATTATTACACAAATCAACATTTTTAATCTATGCACTCAAGTGTATATCACGTGCTGCATACGCGATGACAGCAATGAACGGCGATATTGCAACAACACAATGACAGACATTAGGCACAAATCTGCTCGCAATCAACATCTTCATCAAATGTAATTAGCTAGTGCGTTAGAGGCAAACACGCTAGCTCAGATATGGAGCTCAAGGGGCCCAGTGGATGTGTCTGATCATTCCTAGCTTTAATGGCATCACAGAGCTGTCAGGAGAGCATCCGATATCTCCTTTCAGCTGCAAGGCAGAGTGCTTCCATTTGAAGCCGTCCATCAATTAAATTATCATTTTGGATTAAAAAAAAAAAGCAGTATAAGGGAGGCTTGGCGAACACACTTTTGTCAGTCCCCAGAGACGCTGAGATGTGGAACCGTCACTTGTAGCATGTGAAATGAGGGGGTTGTCTGTTTACTCACTATTTAGCCCTGTTATATCAAGCCCTCTGCGGGGGAGAGGTGCTAATTGCTTGCAACTGCGAGACAAAATCCTCATAAGTTGATCAAAATCTGTTTGCAACCTGTTTTCACCTTAGTTTTTGTAAATACTCTGGAGATGTGCATCAAAAGCGAATGACTGCAATTGTTTAATAGGACTGTTTAAACGCAGAAGCCTTTGAGAAATCGAGAAGCCGCCGCAGTTGAAAGTCGCCCAGCTGGAGTGAAGTGAAATAATGTGCTTTAGACCTTCTGTTCGCTGCAAACTCTCGGTTGTGCTTTGGAATTCACTTAAATGCAGTCGTTTAATAATAAGCTCGGTGGAAACTGCCTGCCGCAGTCCTGAGATTTTATTAAGAGGGGAATGTGAGATAAAATTAATAATTTCAGTTAAGCCACAGTCACACGCAATTTCAGCTCTCCTTGTAAGAGTTATTAGTCATGCAGGGTCAAGCGAAGCTTCTCTTGGATTGTATGAATAGCGGGTAGCAACATATATTCTTATCTTGGCCTATATTGTGGCTTGTGAAACCATATCCAAGTGGGATATATTAAAAAGCTCAACTGGTGGGAGCACGATCAAGCCAGATTTGGCCACAATGGAGTGTTTGCATGGCACTGGACCAGAGCAGCTGCCCGGAGAGTATCACTACTTTCGGTCCACATCCAGCATAAAGAAAGCTTAGTAGCCCATTCTCTAAATTATGATTGGTCCAGTCCAAGTCAGTTCATCTTACCCACTAGCTAAAAGGCCTATTATACACCCATTTGATCAGATGTGAGATAATGTGAGCGGACATATTAGGTCTCCTTTCTAAAGTTAGCCTGGCAATAAAAATAGCCTCATAGTGGGTTTTGGCTGTTGAGAGACTAATAAATATCAGGAGCGGTGACGGTGCTCTTGGACGACAGTCAAAAGGGGGCAGTGGCACGCACAAAGCTTCAGTCACCTTTGAGATCAAGGACACGCAGGCAAGCCGGACAGGATGAGCTCTGCCAACGGTTGGTCTGACTTCCAAACGGGGAATTAGACAAATGAAAAGGTCCAGACCCAGTGGCATAAATCTCTCCACCAGCACCCCAAGCACGAACAAGAGCGGCCAGCGGGCCCACACCTTCTCTGCATCCTCACTAATGCCTGCAGCTGTCACCCCGGAGGTCTTGCTTGGTTTCTTACTGAAGCTAAGGAGGGTTAAGTCTAGAATCTACCTGGATGGAAGACCACTTGGAAGAAGCTAAGACAACAGGTGGCTATTGATGCCAGTCTTCAGTTGGTGGTCCCATTATACAGTATTTCCTTTTAGTGCTTTTGCTAGGAATTCTGAGCCTAAACAGTACCAAATCAGGGGTCTTCATGTTGTAACAATAGCAAAACCCTTTTTGGTGCTTAGTAGAACACGTTTCATAAGGTTCCATAAAGAACCATGCTTTGAAAGTGCTATGTAGGACCATAAAATAATGAATAAATCATTAATTAATTAATATTAGATTAGAATATTAATAGTAAGCACAATATATTATTATTATTATTATTATTATTATTATTATTATTGTTGTTGTTGTTGTTGTTGTTGTTGTGATTGTTATTATTCATTCATTCATTCATTTTCTTTTCGGCTTAGTCCCTTTATTAATCTGGGGTCTCCACAGCGGGATGAACCGCCAACTTATCCAGCATATGTTTTACGCAGCGGATGCCCTTCCAGCCGCAACCCATCACTGGGAAACATCCATACACACCCATTCACACACATACACTACGGACAATTTTAGCTTACCCAATTCACCTATACCGCATGTCTTTGGACTTGTGGGGGAAACCAGAGCACCCGGAGGAAACCCACGCGAACACGGGGAGAACATGCAAACTCCCCACAGAAATGCCAACTGACCCAGCCGAGGCTCGAACCAGCGACCTTCTTGCTGTGAGGCGAACGTGCTACCCACTGCGCCACCGCGTCGCCATTGTTATTATTATTATTATTATTATTAATCATACCCAACAGAAATATGTATATATATATATTTTTTTTGTAGTAAACTTGTAGTAAAAAGTCCTCATACAAGAGTTATAAGCTGAGCACATTAATAAATGAAAACCGACAATAAACATGAAAAGATACATGAAGGAAAAAAAGAAAAAGAAAAGAAACAGGATATACATGCAACAAAGAACAAGTTTCTGTGAAATGTCTTCACAGTCATCTATGATGCCTTTATGTTCATTGTTCTGAGTGTATTTCTGGTGAAATTGAGTTGCATGTTCTCTCTACAGATGATATCAATTTCACAGCATCTGAAATACACTCTTCCATTTGTTTAGGTACAAACCATTGTTTTTTTGAAGGTCAAAAGTATGAAAAATAGACAGTCCGTTACTTACCACAAACAGAAGTAAAACATAATAGCATTTTAAGAAAGAATGAATTTACCTGTTAAAAGAGTGCAGACACTCTGTGTAGTTGGTGCTTGAGCTCCTGAAAACTAGTAATGAGCTACAGGTGCTTTGTCAGTTACAAATTTAAAAAAAAAAAGGCGGGATTGAGTTAAAAATTAAAATATAAATCACACATTGGGTTCAAGGTTTTTGCATTATGCTTGAAAAGAACAGTTCTTTCTCTCTCAAAGTACTTTAAAACGTTTGTGGGCTTAACTGTGTGTAGAAGAGGGAGACGAACAGAGAAAATGAAGTCTTCCTGAGCCTTAATGCCCCCAAATAATAAAGCCACTGCCCTTTGAATTAAATGTTAAGCTGTCGTGCCTTTCTGAGGTCATTAAACTCCAGAAAGATTAAGGGTGCAATTCTGGTTAAATTTACCTATTGTCCTGTACCACAGGTTGACCAGTTATTCCGTTTTTATTCCTTTTTTTGGAGAATTATCCCTGGAAATTTTTTTGGTGTGAAAATCACAACTGAAACACCAAACATGCCAGCATATATCAGTTTCATCTTAAATAATGAGAAACTCACTGAACAGAAGACAGTTAAAAACTATAAACGAGGTTGTTAGGGATCTGTCAAGTTGCTATGCTAACAGGGGCACGGTGAGAACAATGTAAATATGAAATGAAAACACATATTAATTGTTAAAAATAGCCTCATTTTTATTACTCACCAGTGTCGCTTTCTCTGTAGTTTACTGCATTAGGAGTGTGCAGTAAATAATTTGATTATGCATATTATTCGTATTCATTTTCTTTCATTAAAGCTGTGGCACCAGCATGGCGGTCAGCCAATATCAGAAGTTGAGTGTCTGCCGGCCTAGATTTTATGGTGTGTTCTGCGTCATTGGCAGTAGTTGGACCCCCGTCGGCAGCTTTTCAGCCGATTGAGCATGTGGTGAAACCCGTTCATGAGAGAGATCATTCAGATCAGGTTGAGCGAATCAGTGCAGGGCAACAAAAACGCAAATGACGAAAGCAAGAAACAATGAAGTCAAGAGTTCAAACACAAAAGGATCTTATTTTACTCTAATATTTAAATATATATATAAAATCTCAAGAGTGTGCAACCTGTTTCTGGAGGGCAACTGTCCTGCAAGATTCAGCTCCTACCTTCATTTAACACAAGTGAACCAGCAGCTCAAAGTGGCTACATCTGAATACTTCCCTACACTAAAAATGGCGGGTTATTTCAACCCAATTTTGGGTGTAATAGGGACTAACCCAATTGCTGGGTTAATTTTTTTAATTAAATAGGACCAAATTTAACCCATTGTTTTTGGTTAGTCCATATATTACCCAATTTGGGTTGAAATAACCTGGCATTCTTTAGAGTGTACCACTGTATATAGGTAGTAGACAAAAAACAAACACAACTTGGCGGTTGATGAGTTCATGATGGTTAAATTAAGCATAAACGAATGTGGTAATTAATACATTTATTAACAAACAATCATGTACTAACAAGTAATTAAGGTAGCCGTTATTCACACATGAACTCATGTGACTCATGTTGTAGTTAAAGTTAGTTCATGATTAGTGCATACCTTAACTCATCATTAGTTCATAATAAAATAATGTTTAGTTTACATATTAACACGTCATTATTCATGTACAGTTGTAAAGTGTTACCAATTGTTCTTGAGAAGGATGATTTTAAGATTTCTTTTGATCCACTTCAAATGTTGACTACTGTGGTTTTTCTCAGCAATTGTACTTTAATAAGCAGTTTTTAAATTTTTTTTTGTATTTTTGCTTTTATTTTACTTTACTTTTTTGCTTTTACATTTTTATTGCTGAATTGGTACTTTTACTTTAACTCTGCAGTCATTGCTTTATGTTTATTATTTCTTGTTCAAAGTGATTGGCTAAGTAAAATAACCAGTCTGTGATTCCCATCCAATCAAATCGCACACACACACACACACACACACACACAAAAAAAACAACTGATGAGACAGACTGATGAAACAGACCTCAAGACATGGCCACCTTATAAATGCAGCAAATGTACAGTGTGAAAGCTTTAAAAGAGTCTAAGAAGTTCAAGATCATTACAATCAGTAACATAGATACTGTTTAGACTGCAAGCAATCTCACATTTTAAATGTATATCCATGAATGGCAATTACTATAACTTGCACTTACAAACACACTTAAAAAAAAAAGGACACTGATGTAAGCTGCATTTTTAATTTGTAGGGTATGAGGTTGAATAATTTTCACAGCGTATTACTTACTACTCTTGAATACTTTTAGAAGGGCTACTTTTTACTCATCCTGTACTTTGAGTAGTATTTAGGACATATATATTTTTAGCATTTTAGTTATACTACATTTTTGTAGCAAGTAAAGTTACTTTTACTTGAGTATTATTTTTCAGTACACTTTCCACCACCACTGTTAAATACATTAAAAAAAAAACACATCAACAACCTGTTCCTGGAGTGTCACTGCCCTGCAGGATTCAGCTCCTACCCTAGTCAAACACAAATGAACCAATCAAGGTCATCAGACTAACTAGCAATGGTGGAAAGAGTACTGACGAATTATACTCAAGTAAAAGTACCATTACTTGGCTAAACATTTAGTGTAAGTACAATAAAAGTACCTCTTGTAAATATTAAAGTATGAGTAAAATGTAGCCCTTTTAAATCTACTTAAGAATAGTGATTAATATGCTGTGAAAGGTTGATGCATTTACATGCAATTTTTGCATGTGTGTGTGAAAACGTAACATTCTGTAGTGCATTTAGTGATTGTTTAAGGTCATTTGACGATTTCAGTTATCATACAGTACACATACTTCATTGTCTTATCAGTGATATACAGTCTAAACAGTCTCTCTGTCATTTCGTGTAAAGATTTTAGACATCTTCTTAGACACTTTTAATGCTTCCAAACAGTTTGCTGCTTGAGGTTGTTCATATAATGCATTTTTTTCTATGTGTGATTTGATTGGACAGGAATCACAGGACTGATTTTTCTACTTAGCCAATCCCCATAGACAAGAAAAAATAAAGTAGTGACTGCAGTTTGAAGGAAAATAATGGAGTAAAAGTACTGATACATCACAAAACATGTACTTAAGGGAAAGTAAAAGTATACGTTTTTAAAACTACTTAGTAAATTACAATTCCTGAGATAAACTCAATTACAGTAATTTGAGTATTTGTAATTCATTACTTTACACCATTGCTAACTAGAACATCCCAGAAAAGTGTTTTGGAGCTGGTTTGATTTACAATCTGCAACATATCGGGCCCACAGGAATAGAATTCGGCCATCCTTGTACTATCTAATGCAACATGACATTTCCTTTGTCTTTGATGTGTGCGTTTGTGCTTTTGCATATGTATGTGAGGTCACACCTGAGTGGTGCAGCTATCAAAATGGCAGATGGACACCAAAAATAATGTTAATATTTTCACTTGTGGCACAACGCGGGGGCGTCTGCTCGTAATGGCGCTATGGTTGACATCATAATAATCTCACAGGCTGCGAATGAGCAGTGCTAACAAGCAATGAGAAATGAATGAGCCGCCTCCCTTCGCGCACCTTCAAGTGTTCCCATTAACATTCAATTGTGATGCATTACAATCAGAGGATGCATGGCTAGATGAGGCGATTGAAAAGCACTGCCTACTCTGTAAGAGGTGGCTGATTAGGACCCACTGATGAGCCTGTATTGTGTGTGGCACAGCGGAGGGGTCGGATGTGGGCAGAATGCACGCACACGCATTGCGCGATGGTGAGCTGAGATGCTGCTGCTGTGTGACTGTTGAGGTCTTTGTGTGTCGCCTGCTGGAAAGAGGAACAAGAGAAGTGTGAGATTAGATTCTAGGTTTTGTCCCTTGCATGACAGTAGTGCGAAAACCTGCCGCTGTCAATATTTATTTATTTGTTCATGAAAGAGTGTGCGTTTTGAAATACTACAAAACTTTAGCATTTTTAGCACAGTGGTTTTGAATTTATGATTATAATAATTTAAAAGCCTACGGCCTACAAATTCACTTAGCAGTATTTTCTAAATATTTCTGTGTTCCAGGGTGGATAAATCTGCCTTCAAAGAACACTTCAAAGGGTCCTTCCAAATGAAGTATTTCAGAGGGTACAGCTGGTTGATACTTTTTGTTCACAGCTTTCTTGGGCATGTATCATTTGTGACACAGATGGCAGTTTTTTGGTTTTTTTTGGTCCCCTTACAACTTTGATGCCTTCTAAAACTCTCACTGAGGAGGGTAAACCCTTTTGAAAAGATTAGGGAATAGGGCTAAGCACTTAGTGGGCACTCCCCAAACACTGGACGTTTTAAATTTTTAGATGTTTTTAGATGTTATGTTATTCTAACTGCTCTTTCCGATTTGCTATAATCAACTGGGAGCAAGCTTTAAAGTGGGCTTTCAGAACTTCAGAACTGTGTTAAGTTGACTGTCTGGACTATATATAAAAGATAATCAACGGATTGCTGTGTGTTAAATAAATTTAACCCTCTACTGCACGCATTATGATAGATCTACAAAAATAATATTTGACTGTTTTTATATTCTTAGAATGGCTTAACTTGAAGTGCTGTAAAAAAAAAAATTGGGGATTTTTTTAAAGATAATTTATGATATGTTGCCATATGGCAAAAACGTTCAATAGTGGATCCAACTTAGAAATGTCAAATTTAGCACTTTCCTTATAATTAATAATTTTGTTGTTTGAAATTATTTAATTGGTGTTGCAGTATTATAAGCTTTTAAGGTGCTGTATGTATGTTTTTGACTCTTTCAAAGCATATAAATACCATAATATGTTTGCAGATATTTAAGAAACATGCCAATTGAACATTCTTGTTTATCTGAAAAACAATGCTGAAGTCAGTTATTCTGCTTTGAAAACTGTCTTTGTTTTGGTTCTTTAACCCGCCCAATGCCAGTTTAGCCAATTATATTTCAGCACCCCGGGTTGCCTTGATGGAAAACAGCGTATTTCATTCATTCATTCAGAAAGGCTCTCAAAGCATGCGCCCGTGACCTAAATGCGACAGTAGCAGACTCCGAAATGAGACGCAGATTCAGAGTTCCACATGAGGTTATTAATTAGCAAATAATATAAATATTGCGAGCGTAAACATTAGGTGAGCAGGTTACATTGTAACCGCGTGTCCTAACAAAACACTACGTGTTGAGATTTACAGTGATAAGCAATTTGGCTGTTTGCACCAGACGAAACATGACAGAAATTTAAATACAGCCATTCAAAAGCACAGAATATGCACTCGCTCACGAAATGGTAAGGTCTGTAATCTAATTAATACATATTAAACCTCTTTAACATTATTAAATGTACATGCTGAATCACTATGTGTTGGTTTTGAGCCACAGTTCTAAAGTTCAATTTCAAACGGTTTATTTTATTTTCAAGAACTATCTGCTACTGCCTTCAGTAGTATGGCAATAAATGTCATGTAAACTGGCATTCAAACTCACATTGTTAGTATTAAACACTGAATAAAGCATGTGAGCATATGAGGTGTACCTGAGGTGATCATTGTCAGTTTTCTGTTGTTCAGGTGCAAGAAATAGAAGCCGTTTCTAATATCAATTCGAGGTGTTGGTTAGAACAAAAACTCCTTTTAATATGGAGAATATCCCTTCTATCGCGTGCCGTTGCTTTATTAAGAACACAATTTAAACCAGCCTTTAGGTTTGATCGTCAGACTCTTTTGTTTTGGTCCTCAATCTGGCAACCTGGGCTTGCATTTGCTTTGATCCAGGAATGCAATACCTAGTTGAACCACTGGGTGTCAAACTTACATACTGCAACTTTAACACAGAACTTATAAATGACACTTTATACATACTTTCTAACAACTCCAACAGCTTTTATTTATAATTTTTTTTTTGCTGAATATTATTGAAAACAAACATAATATTGTATTATCATGTATACAACATACAGTAGATATAAATATTTTCTCCAGTAAATATTATAACATCTGTTTGTAAGTCTGATATATACATATGTATCAGAATAATGTAGCTACTAGCTAGCAATGTTTATATATTATACTATATAATATACTACGCCTGTCTTATCTGACAAATTACCTAAACCCATCTCATCCTCACTTTCATCAGCAGGAAGAACCAGTTCTGTCATTTTCTTCTTTCACTTACCATAAAACATGGTGGTCCTCACTAATACACTGTTCCCTGTATTTATTTCTAATCAAAAGTATTGCCATTAAAATTTGATTTTATCCATAATGGAAATAATTTACTAATAAATAACTTAATAATTTACTAATAAATAACTAATCAACATTATATTACTAGCATTCATGTTGTTATTGTTACAACTTAAAAGATCACAGCTGACCTTGCTATCTAGCTAACATATTGCAATATTGCACATTCCTAACTGCAGTGTTGCCATTTGGCAACACGTACATTTGACAACGTCCAAATCGATTTACGTCCAAAACGATTTACACATAACTAATTTGATAAAAAAAAAAATTGAGTTGTGAATATGTCATCATAATTTACTGGAGGTGATGTTTCAGATTTTTTTGTGGATCTGACATGAGTTGATCCTTTGTTTTTATTGACGTTTTAATTTGCATTCATCAACTACTCACAATAAACACCAGTCTGTCAGAAATCGCACCACAGAAAAAACATTGCATGTCATGTGACTTAACCAAAGCACATCATTGGCTAAACTAAGGTCTTCTATTTCTAACAAAAAAATTAGAATGTTGGTGTTAAAGAAACAGTGGCAGGGAAATGTACACAAATTTCATGTTGCAACACCATGCAGTAGAGGGTTAAATGCACAATGTGGAGGCAAATGCGACCTCCATGGCCCTCCACCTGATGCGAAGCAGCTCAATATTTTATTGAATGTTCATCAGTATTTACATGTTAATATTCAGCTAGGATATTCAGCTATTTGATTCAATTTGGCATGACGGTCTGCTGTCTAAACTTCTAGAATCAGGTATTGGCGGTAAAACATACAACATTATAAAAACAATGTATTCCTAAAATCAGTGCGCAATTAAAATTGGAAATAAGCGAACAGAATTCTTCACACAGGGACAGGGTGTGAGACAGGGCTGTCCACTGTCACCGACCCTCTTCAATATTTACATCAATCAATTAGCAATGCTCCTAGAGTAAGCAGATACGCCGGGTCTCACACTATACAACTCCAGTGTTAAGTTCCTGCTGTTTGCAGATGATCTGGTGCTGCTGTCGCCAACAGAAGAGGGTCTACAGCAGCAGCTGGTTACCTGCACAGCTTCTGTCAGACCTGGGCCCTGACCGTTAACCCAAAGAAAACCAAAACCCTAATATTCCAGAAAAAACCCAGATGTCAGGAAAGAAACACAGCTTCACCCTTGGTATGACAAAAATTGAACCTGCCACAAGCTACACATACCTTGGGTAGAAAATAAGTGCTAATGGAAGACTAAATTTGGCTGTGAATGAACTGAAAGAGAAAGCAAGAAGGGC
>CAIGQV010018081.1:486530-501641 GCA_903798115.1 Danio jaintianensis | reverse complement strand
CTGTAAAATTAACAAGTGCACTGTAAATTAAAAATTACAATTGTGCTGTAAAACTACAACACAGTTGTAATTGTTAATTTACAAGTGCGCTTGTAAATGTTGCCAGTAATACTGTAAAATGTACAAGCGCAAAGTAAATTAACAATTACAACTGTGGTGTAAAACTACAGCACAATTGTAATTGTTAATTTACAGTGCACTTGTAAATTTTACAGTATTACTTGCAACAAAGATATTGCAATACTGTAATTTTTACAGCATTTTTTACAGTGTAGGCAAGTTATGCTAATTTTTTAAGTCAAAAGTAAATTCTTATGTAGCCAATCGATAAAAAAATAATACATTCTTAATGTTGACCATTTAAAAAAAACTGTTTTTATTAGAGTTAAACAAAAAGAAATAAGACTTTGTCTAGAAGACAAAATATAACAGCAAATACTGTGAAAAAATATACATGCTCTGTTAAACATCACGTAGGAGATATTTGAAAAATAATTCTGAATTTTGGGCTAATAATTTTGTATGTATTTCCATGTGTGAATAAAAGATTCATTTTTGAAAGTCTCATGCTTAGTAGAAATGCAGTGCAAAAATGCAGTAATAACAGCAATATTGTGAAATATGTAAAATAACTGTTTTGAAGACTTTGTAATTTTGAATACTTTTAAAATGTAGATTTCCATTATGCAAATTAGAATTTTCAGCAGCCGTTATTTCAGACTTCAGTGTCACGTGATCCTTCATAAATCTTCCTAATATGTTGCTTAAGAAACACTGTCACGCTGTTTTTTATGCTTTGCAGAGACTGATCTGCTTTTTAGGATTGTTTGGTAAAGTTCAAAAGAACAGCATTCATTGGAAATAGAATTATTTTATGGCATTTTAGATACCTCTGCTTTTGATCAATTTAATGAGCCCATTCTCATTATTAATAATATAAAATCAACTTCTTGCAAAGAGAAAAAAAGAAAATCGTTCTAAAACTGAACTTCTGAACAATAATGTGTTTATTCGACCCACCAGTTCATTTTGGCAGAGCATTGCTCGGCTCCAGGAAGAGGTTTAATGCAAGCACAGTTGATTATATTTACATTTACGTATTTGGCAGACTTGCAGAGAAAATCTAGCCTAAATTTATCCTTGGAAGAAAATGTTATTGCTCCGTTAACTTACTCTTTCAGCGACTTAATGGAGTCCTCAGTTACAATGCAATATCAAAATTCCATAAGAGCGATGGAAAGAGACAGTGAAAAATGTATATACTTCATTGAGTGTAAAGCTATAAAATCAACGCATATGATAAGACATGCGATGCAGTGAGCAAGTTATATGGACCAATTTTATGATACTTTTATGGTAATTTTGTGACCTTTTTTGAAGCTTGAAAGCTCTGGTCTCTGTAATTGCAAGACAAAGTTTGAAAAATGCATTACTCAAAATGTCTTCTTTTGTGTTCCAGGGAAGAAAGAAAGCGTGCAAATGATTTTCACTTTAGGATGAAATGTTGCTTTATTGTGAATGTCATATTTTAGCTCATTTGGACTGGGAAGAATTCAAACCATTTTTTCATGAAACTTTAGAGAAGACACACGTGAGGAGAAACTATAACGACTCTCCGTTATCACAATGGGATTTTTCATAAAACACAAATGTCAGTTCAGTTGAAAAATTGATGTGAGAATGGATTCATAAACGATTCACATAAAAATTATTTCTGTGCTTCTGAGCCTCTTTAACGTGTGGGAGAAACAACAGAGACATTAAATAGATTTTATTTGACATTTTCTTTATACTAACAACCCGTTCCCCTATCTTTTTTATCCAGGTTTCTGTCTTTTCAGTTTCCCCGTGTCCCTGTTTGTTATTTTTCACAGCATATTTTCCTCTCGACACCCTCAGGTGTGACAATGCAGAATCTCCTGCAGAAAGATAACCTGTCAAAGAGAGAGAGAGAGAGATTTTGAAAGCAAGAGATGCAAATGGTGTTCAGGGAGAGGTAGAGAGAAGGGACTCTCTCTCTTTTTTTTTATCGACATGTTTGTTCTGCCGTAAAACAGACAGCCGAAGAGATATTCTGGCCACTCAGGGTGCTGGAGCTGTGGTAAACTCTTTGAGAGGGCATTGATGGGGAATCGTTCCTCCCTTTCCATGTGTTTGAGAGTGGGCGCAGATGTGGAATAACTGTGGCTACACTTGAGCTGGGCCCTGTATTGGAGGAAGGTCTTTTACAAGCAAGAAAAAGGAGTATATTTGATATTCTCAAAGATAACAAGGCTCTCCTGTTTCCACACGGCAGCACAACCTGCCCGCTCTGATACTCACCCATGGGACTGACGTAAAGTGCATGAAGTGCACAGACGTTATATGTTTGAGAAGCAAGTCTGCTGATGCCAGCACATGTAAGCAGCTGCAGGGGAAAAAAGATTGACGTGTCCACACTGTAGAAAAATAATACTAAAAACGTATTTTAGAACTTAAGTTCAATTGCTGTCTTGCAGTTTTAAGAATTACCTAATTGGCTTAACAAATCACCAAGGCTGGGAAGGTTACTTTTAAAATGTATTTTTAACTACAGATTACAAAATACTTGCATTGAAAAAAAATGATTTGTGGTTGCAAATAATTTATATGGGCTGAATTTAAATAAAAGTAAATTTAAGTAAATTTAGTAATGTTCCGCTTTATTGGTTTGTTTACATTTAGCCTAAATAAACACTTACCTTAAAAAAATGGTAAATCCAATGAATCATTTTTTTCTGTGTAGTTTAAATTAACACAAAAAAAATAGGCTCATTTTACAACTTTTCTAGAGTTAAACAGCGAGTTTTATCATTTCTGAATCCATTAGCTTAGCTTAGCAAAGATCATTGAATTGGATTAGACCATTAGCATCTTACTCAAAAATTATCAAAGTTTAGATAATTTTCCTATTTAAAGTTTGACACTTTTTTGGCTACATTCTCTAAGACTGACGGAAAATTTTAAAAGTTGCTATTTTCTAGGCTGATATGGCTACAAACTATACTCTCATTCTGGTGTAATAATCAAGAAACTTTGCTGCAGTACAATAGCTGCAGCAGGCGCAATTATATTACGCAGTGCCTAAAAATCAGCTAACTTCTGTCTCCCATAAATGTCTCTATGGTTGCAAAGCTTGCTCCATGTACAAGCAACTGGTCACATTGGTTAAATTGTTGAAAGTCAACTGATTTTAGGCAGTTTAATATTATTGCCTCTGCTGCAGCCATGGTTCCTTGATTATTACTCTGGAATGAGATTATAGTTCCTAGACATATCGCCCTGGAAAATTACAGTCATTGCAAGATCTATCCAGTTTGTGAATTCTTCACACTGGTTTCAGTAAAGAAAGTACATTATTAATATAAGATTGACTCAAAAGAATCATCTGTTCACAAACAATAAGATCATGAACCGTGTCAGCATTTCAAATGAATGAAGACTTGAAGTTCATCTGTAAAGTACACAAAGCTAGCATTTTACTTTAATTTCATGTGCACTGAATGCACAGTGAATTCTGTGAGAATTCAGTGTCATTTTTCAATTAATTTCTTAGAAATATTAATTGTTAAAATAGCCATTCAACATTCAAAATATGAAAAAATGGAAGAACAAGGGTTACTGGGATTTTTTTTTAAAGATCAAGAACTACCATGTGGTTTTTCAGACTGGACATTGAATCTTTCGATGCTTTATTTGCAGGTAGGCATAGATTAGACTGTACTCTAAAAAAATACTCTTTGTATTTCTATGAAATAATCTAAGATGAGCTCTGAGTTGCTAAATGAACAGACTGCACATATATATATATATATATATATTTTTTTTTTTTATATTATATTTTTAATATGTCTTATTGGTTAAAATGCCTTGTCTGGTTGAATCTCTTATAACTTAAACTTACAGTGTGTAACTTTTACCACTCTTATACATCAAACTGCATGCTTCGTTCTGGAGGAACATTTTAGCTTGAGCTACTTTTCTTTGTTTATGACAAGTCACGTACTGGGATACTCCACAGCAGGAGCCGACCAGACAGATCTAAAATAGTCCCAATATAAACACTTATTATAGGCTCGCAGTAGTGATTCAGAATAAGACAAAAACACATTTTGGAGGACTGATTCAGGATATACCGACTTATTAAATACATCCTGTAAATTCTTTACAAAAAAGTAAGCATAAAGAATCATATGCTGGCATGACTTTCACACAAAAAAGATTGAGTAGATTATGTGTTAGATTTTCAGAATCTTCACTCAATATTCATAATAAATTACAAAGAAACAGCAAGCAACACTTTCGAGTAAAGAGAAGACAAGTATAAAGTAGTATTAGAGTATTTTTTTCGTGTAAAAGATTCTGTTAGCACTTGGATTATTTAAAGTTTAGCTACATGAGATTATTTTTAAACTTTTCTTTTTCTGTTTTGGAAGTCTACTACAATACAATTACCAGAAACCAAGGCCAAAAACACACAAGTGTTCCCAAAATATGCATGGCAGCAAATCCTTTTTTTTCAATGATTTTGTTTCTCTAAACCCCTCCTTTCTGAGATCCTGCTCTGCTCCGATTGGTCAGATATTACCCAGTATGTTATAATTAGTTATAAAGCTCAAATCGTTGTCCTTTGGAAGTAAAAGTTGGATTTATTTTTGCAGCACAGAAAAAAAAGCTTTGAGAAATGTTGACATGCAACAAATCAAACAGGCTTCAGCTACAACTGAGTGTTTGAGGGTCAAAAAAGACATTGCTTGCAGGTAGCCAGTAAAGAATATATATTGGTGTTATTTAAGTTTGTTAAAAACTTTTGTGCAGGAAAACCGAAATTACAGTCCAAAATCACCTTTCCTTTAGGAGGCAATAACTTATTGTGCATTTTGATCTTTGAAAATTTGCCGACCATTTACAGCTATAGTACACACTTCACAAAAGTAATTTTTGAAGAAAAAAAAACATAAAAGGGGAACTTTTGCCTTTATCTTTATCATCTTTTAATTTATTATGATGTACTTATTGATCTGTTTATCATCGTTAAGATGTGGTGCTTTGTTTCCAAGAAAAAATATTCCCTGTTCTTGAAATGTTCTGTTTGACTTATTAATATTCTAAAGAAATGTTTGTCCTTCAGTCTGGAGGAACGCTTACCAATGTAAGAGATTTCTGTGTTCAAATGAACTGGACCACATTCAAAAAGTTGAGGTTGCATCATTCCTTTTCAAATGCACACCAACCCTTTATGCTTTGTAGTTTGTAGAATAAATTACAGAAAGACACCCACCTATCCACCTCCAAATATTTCACCACTTCCCATCCAAAACCTCCTCCCGCTTTCCTGTCAGATATACATTTTTAATGAAATAATGCTACGATAAGTAACTTTAAAGACCCTATGAAATCAAAATTGGAGAAGCCATCTAAATGCTAATGTGCCGCTTATTGAACCTTCTGATGCATGAATTATTAAATCACAAATATTTTTCTTTTTACATCAAACCTTTTTCCTTTTTTAAGCTCTTTTATTTGTTTTCTTATTACAGTTAAAATGTACACTATCTCAGACCACATGCATTTAGGGTTGTAATGTAAGTTCAAATGTTCAGTAATGTAAGTGCCAAATTATTAAATAAAATACTGTATGTTACCCTTATATCTTAGCATATTTGAAACAAAGCATGATGTATCCAAGCTTTCATGTTGTTTACAGCAAACTTTGACTCTACCCTCCAAATGTTGATGCAGAAATAAAGACTTATATTATAAGACTTATTAGACTTATAACTTATAAGACTTAAAACAGATAGATATTCATCATCTGTTGTCCAGTTTTGGTAATCTTGTGTGAATTTTAGTCGTAGGGCCAGATTTACTAACAGCTTGTGCCAGCACAAACTGACTTTTTGGCTTGAAAACAGTACTATTGGTATTTACTAAACAAGCACAAAGAATAATAGTGCAATAAAGGTATGTACACAGCTACTTTTATATCATCCGATAATATTGAATCTGCATTTGTAGGAGCAAATTTTATGAGAGGAAAGTGTTTAAATGAATCACGCAATGCTAATATTTACTAATGGTTGCACTCCTCAAATTACAGGAATTTCCTCAATTATTTAATGCCTGAAAAAAAGCATGCCTTAAATATTGTGCTTATTTCAAGCACAGCATTTAAGAGGTTTTTTTAGGCTTTAATAATGGCGCAACTTCCCATGTGTTTTTATGTAAACTTACAGTAAGCCAAACTGCATTTATGTAAGATAATCCACAAGTTGTACATTTTGATAACTGGTTGTGTTTTTGACAGTTCGGGCACAAGGACAAAACAGATTTCACGTCACTTGATGGAACTAAGTTTGTGCTGGTATTACGTGACTCACTCTAGTTGTTTGTTACATGATGTTTTTAATTCCTGAAGCAAATTTAAAATAACATATTTGGAAAACAATAGGTTTCTCTGTTCCTCTGGCATTTAAAATAAATATGTGTGGAAATATTCTTCTACCTTCTACCACACACTCTCAGTTTGTTTGCGGTTGTTGAGTTGTCATGATAAAGCCATCTCAAGCAATGTCACCTTTGCATTTAAAATGACATAACTGAGCAAATAACACCTAATGTATGCATAAAATCTCCTTCATATTCATATGACATCTTAGCACACTTGCCACATATTTGTCCTTTTTAGACTGTAGCGAAAAAAAAATATTGTGTCATGCCTGGTCATTGTAGATTGTAGACTCTGCTTACCATAATTGCCACTGTAATTTGCATTAAAGCTAATTTGCATTGTGCTTACAGTATTTGCCATTTTAATTTCTGTTAAAGCTAATTTGCGTTGTGCTTATTTTGTTGGTTCATATGTAAATAAGATGATACATCTTTGTACTTTAATTTGTGCATGGTCTGTAAATCAACCACAAAAATTTCCACGCCCATCTGCGCTGTTTGGAATTGCGCTCTTGCACAATTTTTTCCTGTTTGGTAAATCTTGCTTTTACTGACAGCATTGTCACCGGTGTGCTTTTCTTCTGCTGCTGTAGCTCATCTGCTTCAGGGTTGGATGTGTTGTGTGTTCTCTCCTGCAAACCTCAGTTGTAATGAGTGGTTATTTGAATGGTTGTTTTAATTACAGTTGTCTTTCTATCAGCTTGAATAAGTCTGTTTTTTTTTTCCCTCAGGCATCAACAAGACATTTTCACCCACACAACTGCTGCTCACTAAATATTTTCTCTTTTTGGACAATTCGGTGTAAACCCTAGAGATGGTTGTGTGTAAAAATCCCAGTAGATCAGCAGTTTGTGAAATACTCAGGCCAGGATGTCTGGGACCATTAGCCCTGTCACATTCAAAGCCACCTAAATCACCTTTCTTCCCCATTCTGATGCTCAGTTTGATCTTTAGCAGATTATCTTGATCATGTCTGCCAATAGTGGAAATGGACTGAGCTATGTGATTGGTTAATTAGATATTTTGCATTAACCCACAATTAAAATACCTAATAATGTGGCCAGTAATCTGTGTTTCAACATTTACATCAGCCATGTCTAGTTTATGTTGTCCTCCATTAAAAACACACAATGGAACACACAATGGAAATAAAATGAATCGACAGCGAACAAAAATAAGCCCCTTTTCAAACCAGTTTTTCAAGTGTGTAATAGTTGAAGCGTGTATGTTAGGCTGTATAGGTGCTGTGATTACCTGCTGAGCTATACGTGAACTCCTGCCACAGAGTCAGCACTGTATTGAAGGGGTGAAGTTGGTTTTGTGAATCATTCTGGGAAATAGCTGTCACTTTATTTATGTTCTGAGCAGACACTTTCTTGCCAACGTTCAGCGGTCATATGTACTGTAGGGGCTGGAAGATGAGAGTAAAAACCAACCTAAAGGGATTACACACACACATGCATGCATGCGCACACAAATATCACATTAAACTCAGATTAATAATTTCAGATGTATATTCCAATAGTCCTAATATACAGTATAAAGCTAACAAATATAGCTAAGGTCCAAAATAGAAGTATTTAGGACTTTTCAGAGCAAAATGCCTTGAATTGAAAACAGCTAAAGTAGATCCAGGCAGATCTTGACTGCATTACACTTTCATACAAGCAAAAAGAGACACAGCCATCAATACACTTGGTCCCACTTTATATGAAGTGTCCTTAACTAATATGCACATCAAAATATAAATACAATGGACTTACTATGTTCATAATGTATTGCAGAACACTTGTGATGCTCTTGAGGATACAAGTTGGGTCAGGGACAGGTTTGGTGGTATGGGAAGATTTAAGGGTGGGTTAATATGTAAGGGATGAATCAGCAGTGTAATTACAGAAATTAATTACAGATGTAATTTCATGCAGGTATTTAATCAAGCATATATACAATGTAAAAACATGTATTTACACAATTATTTAATTTCAGTGTAAGTACATATTAGTTAAGGTGACTTAATATAATGTGGGACCTACACCTAGCAAGTAAATATATACAAAATGACAAACTATTTTCATGTTTTTACTAAGACATTGTTTTATTATCTACTAAAAGCATGTGCTCTCTTTCTCATGCTTTCCCCTAACACAACATTGACATCTGTTGACAGCTGTACTAGGAAAAAAAAATACTATGGAAGGGAATGGAAGTGGTTACAGGTTTAAAGTTACCTTTTGTGTTCAACTGTAAAAAGAAAAGCAAATGGATTTGGAACAAATCCAAAGTGTAAAAAATTATTGGGCAAACTATCCCATTTAATTGGAGCATTATCAAAAAAGATAAGAACACATATTTGTTAGCCCTTTTGTCCTCTAAAATGACACATTATATTGATTGCAGAATTTAATTGTGAAGTTTCACAAACTAATTTCGAGAGGAGCACGTGATATGATTGAGCACGACTGGCTATTCATAGAATCAGTATTAATCCAATCAGATTGATCCAAGCTTACAATAAATGAACCGATTTCCTTTACCGATCTATCTTCATTTCGGAAGAATCCCCCCTTCCACCCCATCTCCTCCTTTTCCTCCCTTTTCTAAGGGGAGCTCTCGAGACCTACCTGATCTCGAACCCCTTTATATGCTTATTTGACTGGGCGGGAGCCTTGAGCTCAATTATCTTCGAGCTCAGGGTTCTCTCCCGGGACAGCATGCCAAACCTGCTATTAATGCTAAAGCATATCTAAGTAGGAACTCTTGAAACAGAAATTTACACAATTATTTAATGCCTGAAAAAAAGCATGACTTAAATTTTGCGCACATTTCAAGCACACCATTTAAGAGGTTTTTTTTAGGCTTTAATAATGGTACAACTTCCCCTAATTTGAGGAGTATGTGTTTTTATGTTAACTTACAGTAAGCCATATCCAACTACATTTATGTGAGATAGTCCACAAGTTGTACATTTTGATAACTGGTTTTGTTTTTGACAGTTCGGGCACATGGACAAAACAGATTTCACGTCACGTTTTTAATTTCTGAAGCAAATTTAAAATAGCATATTTGGAAAACAATAGGTTTCTCTGTTCCTCTGGCATTTAAAATAAATGTGTAGAAAGATTTGTCTACTTTCTACCACCTTCTACCTAAAATGACACATTATATTGATTGCAGAATTTAATTAAACAATTTTAAAGTTGACTCCCTTATGTACGCTCTCTAACTCTCTCTAACCACACAATGACTTTGTAGCTTTTGATATCCTGTTGATTATCTTGCCAAAATGTGAATGACCCAGTTATAATTAATACAAATCAATTTTCAAAGAACTTGACATATAGAGGTCTGTTAAACCATGCTAAAGAAACACTCCCTTAATTTACAGCACAAGCTCTCATTTCACTGCTGCTGCTGCTCTGCACATTTTATATTGTTCTGTTTTACACACAATGTTGGGATGCAAGACAAATCTGTTAATTTCTGTGCTCAGCAGTGGAAGAGTGTGTAGATGTGCTGAATCCATAATCCCGCCGAAGGGAATCTAGAGGGGAAAAATAATAAATGTGAGTGAAAAGAAAGAGAGGGGGGAAAAAGAATAGATGGAGTTGTAAGGAATGCGCCTCTGCGGTTATTATCTTAAACATCCTTATAAAGAACAGAGCAATAATTAGACCCCTATCACTCTGTCACTTTGATTTTTTCCTGCTGAATAGCACCGGCACTTCTTACAGATTGAGTTTAATTAGAATTATATCGTTAAATCAATATATACACCACAATGGCTCAACAATAGGCTGAGAACTGGTGTGCGTGATGGATATATTTTCAAGTGAAAGGCATTAGTTTAAAATATTTAATCATCTTTTTTTGTAGTGGTATTTGGCAAGGTAGGTAGCATTCTTTACAGTTTCCATTACAAGGTAAATTTACCTTGCATAATTCATATTTTTACGTATGTTTAAATGTTATCATTCATTCATTCATTCATTCATTTTCTTTTCGGCTTAGTCCTTTTATTAATCAGGGGTCGCCACAACAGAATGAACCGCCAACTTATCCAGTGTATGTTTTACGCAGTGGATGCCCTTTCAGCCGCAATCCATTACTGGAAAACACCCATACACTCCCATTCACACACATACACTACGGACAATTTAGCTTACCCAATTCACCTACAGTGCATGTCATTGGACTTGTGGGGGAAACCGGAGCACCCGAAGGGAAACCCACACGAACACGGGGAGAACATGCAAACTCCACACAGAAATGCCAACTGCCCCAGCCGAGGCTCGAATCAGCGACCTTCTTGCTGTGAGGCGACAACGCTACCCACTGCGCCACCATGCCACCCGCAATTAAATGTTATAATTAAATAAATAAAAAAATATTATGCATTCATGCATATTTTGTGTTTACATTCATATACTAACCTTTTCAAATCACATCTGGATGGAAGAAAATTGGTGACTTATAAAATTCAAATATACTTTTGATTTGTGGATAAACTTGTTTTTTCATGATTCATTCACTTTAAAGGTATAGTTCACCCAAAAATGAAAATTTGGTCATCAATTAATCATTCTCTACTTGTTCCAAACCTGTTTCTTTCTTCTGTTGAACACAAAGGAAGATATACTGAAGAATGTTTGGAAAAAAACAGCCATTGACTTCCATAGTATTTTTTGGTTTCTACTATTGATGTCAATGACATTTTTCAGTATATCTTGTTTTTGTGTTCAAAAGAACAAAGGAATTTATTAGATTTTAGAACCATTTGAGTGAATTTGAATAGTGCTGAAAGTTTTTATCCCTTTAAATAAACTGTCCATTTAAGGATTTTTTTCTAAAGCAGTCTTTTCACAAGTAAAACACAAGCCTATGCTTAAAACACAGAAACATGTTCTTGGAAAATGTAAAACAATAGCTTCTAAAATGTGACCAACATGTGGATATGTACACATATGGTATAAACGAACTTATGATAAAGTATCTCAATGTTACTTTTGTTAAGTTTGGTTTTCTGAGATATGCATAAAAATGGAGGGAATGTGCAATGTGCAATGCCACTGCATTTGAATTGCATACTGTAGGCCATTGCTACACATTGCTATGTTATTTCAAATATGTTGGTTAAGTTATTGCTTGATTCTTGTGCATATCTAACTGTCCAGTCAACCTAACAAATATGTCCTTTATTTCTGTTATTCAGTAGAAATCATTGTTTGTTGGAATGAAGTCATTATTTTAATATATGCCTTTCTGTATAAAGTATTTGACTTCACTATTCTACACTAATAAGTACATCAGTATCTACTGTATCACATTTTTCTTTATATGTTTTTACACCAAATTACACCAAATAAGGTTTTCATCGCTTCAAAATGAACTACAATATTACAATAACTATAGAAAACATGCACATTTCTGTTTCTGTTTTATTACAAATGTGTGTGTTGTTTTTTTTAAACATAGGGCATTTGGTTTAGGGCAACACGGTGGCTCAGCGGTTAGAACTGTCGCCTCACAGCAAAAAGGTTGCTGGTTCGAGTCTCGACTGGACCAGTTGGCATTTCTATGTGGACTTTGCATGTTCTCCCCGTGTTGGCCTAGGTTTTCTCCGGGTGCTCCGGTTTCCCCCACAGTCTAAAGACATGCGGTATAGGTGAATTGAATAAACTAAATTGGCTGTAGTGTATATGTGTGTGTGTGAATGAGAGTGTATAGGTGTTTCCCAGTACTGGGTTGCGGCTGGAAGGGAATCCGCTGTGTAAAACATATGCCGGAATAGTTGCCGGTTCATTCCGCTCTGGCAACCTCTGAAATAGAGACTAAGCCGAAGGAAAATGAATGAATTTTGGTTTATGTTATTGTCACCATCATTTTGGTCAATTACTCAACAAATTACTTGTAAGGGTGTAGGTGTCTGAAAATTTTCCCACCAAGTTTATACAGCTTATATTTAAGTGAGTAATTTAAGTGTTTGCTAACAAACGCAAACACGTAGATAATCATTTAAGGTAATTTCAAGTTCATTCTAGTTCCAGCAAGTGTGAAACTGATGGTGTCTGTGTGGGTGAGTTATTCACTTTATAATTAGTCAGTTCATTTCTTACAGTTTTATCCATATGAATTCATTTCGGGGAAAGTTGTAAACATTATAAGTGACCTTTATACTTTATATTTATAGGGTAATCAGTGAGGGCTCCTATTTCTCCCATACTGGTGTCAGTGGGGCATTTACACAAAACAGATTTCTTATAAGATAATTTTTGCTCATTTATTCACATGGCAATGCTGTTTTGCTGGGCCTGGGACAAATGTTTTAGAGTGTGTGTTTTTGAAAACAGCATTACCTATGTTCTCATCTTAAGATGCAAATTGAAGTTATGCACAAAACTGGAATATCACATAAAACATCTGTAAATATAGCAACATTTTCTTACATGAGTCAAAGAGAACAAAATCATCACTTCCTGATGAACTAACATCAGATATCAAAAGAAAAATGTAATTTGCTGTGGTAGGAGAAGCCACGGTGGGTCCTTTTCTTATATAATAAATTACTTGCACCTCAGAAGGCAAAATGCAATGAATGTGTGGTGGCTTTTGGAGGTGCGAGATTGCTCTTTGGGAGCGCAGCCACTCAAGACAGTTCTGGGAGGTTATAATATTAAAGCACTTTCATGACAGACTTTGGCTAAGAGATTTTAGAATGACCAAAAATACATTTCAGGTGTTTAATAATGTGGTCATTCCACAGTTTTTTTTTTTTTTTCATTAATGTCATCATATTCTGTTAAAACAAAATCAGATTACTTTTTTGATGTGCATGCTGGAATTTATTCAGTAAATGTCCTTCCACTGTAGTTTATGTACATTTTTTTGTTTTATAAAAAATGTATCCTACTCAGTTGTGTGCATATAATTGTTATGCTCATTTTGAAAATGTATGCACCTCTTGGCATTTCAGTTATTTTCAGTTAAATGCATTTCAGGCATTTCATATTTTTAATGTGATATTCCAAAACGCACATAAAAGAGGTGGGTTTAAACAGCTATTGTTATCTCTTTTTGTAAACTACAAAATCTGATTTTATCTCTGTATATTATGTGAGTACAGAGTAGAGATGCGTGTTTCTTTACCAAGTGACATCTACTGGCCTGGTATGAACAACAGAGAACAGATGAAGAATACATGGTTATCATGTAAACACTCTGGTTACATGCGCTCTCATAATGCGATTGTAATGAGATTTAAGAAAAATACTGATTAAACTTTAATAGATGCAATTTGTAGCTTGTACTAAACATAATATTAAAGTATGTGTCATATGGCGATATTACAAACCATAAACAAGCATGGAAATACTTCTATCTGCACATACTCCAGTCTGACTGAATGTGTGCATGTGCTTATGATGTGTACACGGCTCCACAAATGAGCTCGGTGACATTATTAAGTTTTTCTTGCAGTCTGAATTACTGAACCCTTTCAACACAATGCATTGCCACCCATTTCTGCTCCTTATCTACATCCAGATACAGTGTGAAGAGCTTGATGACATCGTAGGCATAAACCCAGTTACGAAGCTACTGACATTGCAGTATTCATCATGGCGCCAGATCACTATCTATTATGTCCGTAGAAATGTGTTGTGATTTTGAGTTTATTACATTTAACATATGTTTAAATGACAACTATGGTATGTATTAATGATGAATTCACACCAGACATTGTGTCACTAGCTCTGGATTACTTGTGGGATGTTTGCAACCCAGGCTCTTTGGAGATAGATATGTTATGCGAAATATGTGCCCTGGTCTACGTATGCAACGTATCCACCAGAGGCCGCTGTGTACATTTGTCACACCAAAAAAACAAACTAGGAGAGAAAAGCTGTCACAGCCACGTGTTTTTACCACAATTTCACACTGCCTTTTTATGGGTTTTGTTTGACCTTTTTCATAATAGTTTCATGAGCAGACAATGCAGCAATGTCGTCAAAATGATCCTCGTTCACACACATGGAAACAACTAAAAGTAGTTTGGCTTTTGTGGGAAAACATATTTAAATTTTGCAGCAAATCACGGGCATACCTGTCAACCCTCACGTTTTTCCTGGGATTCTCCCGTATTTTACCATTCTATCCCGCTATCCCAGTAAAGTATTTTGCCTTATTTCTCACGTATTTTTTTTCTTTTTATGAAGGGTGGAAATAAACATCATCAAAGAGCCGATTCCCTATACACAGAGTACCGCCAAAGCACCAAGGGACACCCCTTGCTCTTAAATGTGAAGGGCTGTTCAACAGATATATGCTTTCTTTTTATTTAGGCTTGAAAAATTTTTAAATAAATAAAAAACGGCTGCATTCCCTTCTTATGCCCTATTTTCATATCCTGATGTTGACAGGTATGATCACGGGACACATTTACCATTCTAATCACACTGGTGTGATCGCACACTCCAGGGACCAGCTTAGACACCGGTGTGATCGTTTGTGTCAAAGAGTTAATTGTCCTTTGTTTGGGGGGGGGGGGGGGGGGGGGAGGGGGGAAGGAGGGGGGGCTCTTTCAAAAATCAAATTCCCCTTCGGCGGGCGCGCTCGTTTTTTTTTTTGTCTTCTTTTTTTTCTCTGACT
>CAIGQV010018081.1:470525-486430 GCA_903798115.1 Danio jaintianensis | reverse complement strand
GGGGTAATATGAGGTTGGCGGAAGTTTACTTTAAATGACCTAATTTCAGCTGGCAGTGTGCACTTTATTTTTTATAACGTTGTGTTATACCTGACTTGGACTTGGAGCAAAATTTGGCTGAATATTCAAAATAAATAGCAACTCCCCGCATTGACTACTTCTTCACCACCGTATCATAATGACAGCTACTTTGTGTCGCCCCCCGTTGTTACAAATAACAGCAAGCAAGTTCCAAGGATGAAAGCCTCCAAAGAAACATTTAAAAAAAAAAAAAAAAAAAATCACCAAAGTTACACTATTAACTGGCTGCAATTAATCCCATGTTAGTCATTTCATGTCTGATATCTGGCGACATTTGCTTTCTACTGTACATCATCAATGCATGGTGTTAATTAGTCTGTTCTGTTTTCTTGTGGTTGCATCCATGAATATGTGAAGACAATGTAATTGAGCAGGGCTTATACACTTTAATGCTTATACACAATGTATGATGCAACATCTGTGTTGTAGTGGTGTCCAGTGGTGTACTAGGGAAATATTTTTACCCCTGCTTTTGCCACTCTGTTTCAAGGGACAAGGGCAGTGATAGACACCCACATGAAAACAAAAAATACTATAGTGTTTTTGAACCATGCGATAGTAAAGTGTATTATACTGTATTAAACACTTTGTTAATGAATGCTACAGCAAACTGTCTGTTAACTATAGTGAACTGATACACTGTAATTTCAATTTTACTACAGTAAACTGGCGTATTGTAGTGTAATATACCTCAAAAACTAAAATACATAAAAATACCTGAAAACTACAATGTTGGGTCATGTGTTTATATTACTACAGTTTAATTACAATAGCAATTATATAGTTACCACAACCTATTAAGTACATCATCATAGTATGGCTGAAAAAAACACTCTAGCATTTACTATAATTAAATGCCACAGCAGCAGCCTATATTTTCATATGGGTAAAATAGATAATACAAATTAGTATTGGGCCTTATCCTGATTATTGGCAGCAGTCACATTACTGCTGACAAGACATTGTTGCTTTTTAATAACATATAGCCTACAGTGTTTACTACGTTTAGTTATTTCCACATGCAGTTCTTTGGAAGAGACATCCCTTGTCTCACCAGGGAAAACGCCCTATGTGGGAGCGATAGAGAGCGAAATGGAGTGTGATAGGGATCCTCTGATTTGATGAATGAGGCCACTATGATACATGTGACATTTCTCTGAGACCGAGCTTCGCGCTTTGTCTCCCGCTGATTGCCACGTTGTTTGAGCGATACGGCTTCACTACCATCCAGAGGTGCGAGAAGTGCAGAGCAAAATACTGACACACACACACACACACACACACACAGATGAAAGGAGAGATTAGATGTAGCTATTAGACTGCATGATGGACGAAAAAAACCAAGACGAATGTTAGCACAAGGCGCTAGTAGCCGCTAGCACATGCGGCATGGCTAATCTGAGCCTCACATGCTGCCATCTTAACATTGCGTGTGTATCCAGCAAGGACAGATATATGTCAGCGCTCTGGCAGACTGTAAGGGAGGTGAACATGTCTGCCGCAGGAGAAAGAAGAGGAGGAGGAGGAGGAGGAGGAAAGGCCTTCTGAATCCACACTTCCCTCAGGCTGAGGAGCTGAGGAGAAGTGCAGTTTGACAGGAACTCAGACAGAGAGCTCCTCGCTGCCTGACGTACACATTTTTCTCGTTAGGGCTTGCCGGGGATCGATGCTTGCCGCCTGCCTGATACCTTTGTTGGTGCTGGAGCTCTCTCTAGGAAGCTTTATTAAAAATGAGTGACAGAAGGAATCCTCTGCCTGTCTTTATTTCTTTAGCGCGTCTGCCTTCCAAGGCATTAGGAGGACACACGCGCGAGTTTATATTGCTTTTTGTACTTTCGAAGTGGCACTTTCACAAGCAGGGGACTGTAAATGTTTGGTTTAAATGGAGGGTTTAGTTGGAAATGTTGGTTTCTCTGCTTGATGTCAGTGTAAATCTATTAAGGCTTTCTCTTTCACTGGGAGAAATAAAAGGTAATATCTTAGATGTGGTGCTTGGATTAAATATCTTAAAGGGTTGGTCCAGAGTGTAATTTTAAGGCTTGGTTGTGTTTATAAGATGCAAAGCAATGTGTGCTCATGCTTCACTTGTAGAAAATCTTGTTATTTTTTCATATATCTCGCTTTGATTATATACAGCTACTCTGCTAACATGAAAACATTTCCTAGTTCCTCTGAAAGGCCCGCCCTCAAGAGACTCTGATTGGTCAGCTAACATAATGTGCTGGAATTTGCGGATCGGCTCCACGTCACCAGTAAAGCGTCACGCCTCCACAAGCATGCGCTTTGCCTCAGCTGTGTAAATACTGTCAGTCAGAGTAAGTTAGCTGTTAGCAGTATCTGTTTGAGCCTTAATCAGACAGAAAATGAAAAGGATGAACCTCATGCCTGCTCTCTAAAATAACATCTGACAAGTGTCTGTAACGAGGGAAAATAGGGTGTGGCTCCTTTAAGAGAATCGCCATTTTATGTGTGTGTGTGTGTGTGTGTGTGTGTGTGTGTGTGTGTGTGTGTGTGTGTGTGTGTGTGTGTGTGTGAACAGTCTGTAGACGCATGTAACACGAGAAGCACATGTGCGCGGGACCGATGTTTATTTTTATTTTTCTCTGATGCTTGAATTAAGTTGTTTTTCTGTAATATATAGTGACGCTGTTGACAGGAGAATAAATGTGGAATGCGACCCGTGTGAGCTTTGATTGATTTTTCTGCTGCAACACGAGTTAGGTGAGTTATAATGTTTTTTTTTTTTCCTCAACTCAACGCGTTACATGTCTTTCACATATATCCGGAATAAGCATGTGTAAGTAATGTGAAACGTTCACATATGCAATTTTATTATCTGAGATATAGAACGCAGGGAACGCGGCCGCATAGAGAGACACTGAAGCGCTGGTGAAGATTGTGGCTGTTTACAGCGGTTTGACTGATAAATATGAATTTGTAGCTAAATTGTTAGCGGTGCCAAACAGCATTTCCCGTTGTTTACATCCTTGCTACAACATACCGTTAACTCTAGACACTATGCATGTCATAGATCAATTTTAACAAATAAAAATGCTTACAGGTTGTGGCTCACAATCCACAGATTCTGCTTGTTGGAGCTTCTCCTTTGAGGAGTTTTAGCTGAAGCCAGCACTGAACTGGGAGAGATTCTGGAAGTTCTCCTTTGTCAAATGCTTGCTATATATTTTTTTATAATTCTCTGGAACATTAAAATTAAACTGTAAGCACTTCTGTTTTGGTGTCATGTCCTTTGGCAGCCCAAATACAGAAACAGAAGAAGCTCTGTGGAAATAGCAGCGTTTGGAGGGCATTTTAGCTTTCTCTGCTATAACATTACAGCGCCTCTGGCCACGCCCCTTCGCTGCGCAGGGTGTGTGCGCGGTAAATGCGTGTAACCGAAAACCTTTGTGATCTCATCAGCCCGGATGTATTTTTTTGTAGTCCCCAAAGTTCGTTCACTGTAGGCTTTGCTAAGCTAACTCTGTAAAAGCCAATGTCTCCCATTGTATAGAACTTTAAGTTCACCCAGCTACATTACACATGAACTAAAGTTTCAAATATGATATTGTAATAAACCACCCCTTTAAATGCTTTCAGAAGAAATGCAAAAGCTACGCATTGAAGAATATATAAATATTGACTGAAAAATGTTTCCATATGCAGAAGGTTTAAAATTGTGTTTGCTGTTGTGTAAATCTGTACTTGATGTAGATGACTATTTTTACATTTATCTGATCAATGTTTTTGCATTTATGTCGCTGTTTATAGTTAATAATATTTATATGTTATTAGTTTTTATTAATATTTTTCATTTAGCTTTTATTTTTAGCTGATTTAAATAAATTTTTATTGTTTTGATTTTAGTTATATTTTAGGGATTTTGTTATGGTCATTTCTACACACACATGAATTGGATTTATTTTATTTAGTGTATTATTTTGTTTTAATTTTAGTGTATATATTTTGAATTACGCTTGATTTTCATTTTTATTTTTAGTTGTATTTTTGTAATAATGTTTGCTTTTGTCATTCTTTTTGTTGAAAATTTTCAAATAGCACTGTTTTGATTTCATTTATTTCAGCTTTAGGGATTTTATAGTTTTTGAAGTTATGCATGCATTTTAGTTACAGTAGGCAAACATTTCTAATTTTAGTCAAATATAACTTTTTCATTTCATATTTAGAATTTATTTTATTCAGCTTTATTCTAATTAACAACAAACAATTTGTAAACTTGAGTTCAAAAAAGTGATCAAAGTTCAGTGTGGTAAGAATAAGAACATTCAATAACAGACAGCATTTTAAAAGAAAATTGAAAGAATACAAAATCATTTTGAACCACATGAGAGGAATAAATGATAAGAGATTCTTAATTTTCTGGTGAACCATCCCTTCAATTTTGCATTACAGCAAAAAAATGTGTTTTTGAGAAACATCAGTAAGTCCAAATAATGTTCCAAAAATCTTTTCAAAAATTAAAAAAAAGATATCGTACTTCAAAATCCTCTCACCGATTCACAGAAGCAAAGCTCATGCAGGTTTGACTGAGGCTGGTCATTAGACAAACATAGTTAACGAGTAAATCACACTAGTGCTTTTCATTAATTATGAAAACTGGAATGGAGTATAACATATTAATTAATAAGGGGAATTTCTCTCCTTTGGGAGAGTCTGGTTTCACCTTCCCTGCATTATTCTGAATGGATTAGCAATGTGATAGCATGCTATGGAAGCAAAGCCAGGATCTCATTGTTATGGGCCATGGCTCTTCACCTAAGTGTACTGCTGATACACTGAATTGAAGGAGAAGCTTCAGGAGTATTTGCATGGCATTTGAGAAATCTGAAATTGCTGCTTACAAGCTTATAGAAAAGAGCAGCTTAGACTAGCATGAGTGTCCATGGCGGATCAGACTGCTTGATGCTGGTGAAGCGGCACATGGTAGAGTAAAACTTTACCGTTGAATGGGCCTTTTTTTCTGGTCGCTTTCCATTTAGTTACGCTTCGGCATTGCGTTATAGGACCTTGATCTCTGCTCCGACAACTTTTGAAGTTTGAAAAGTTGAACAAAGTGACTTTTACTGACATTTTCAGTAATCTGCAGCGATATATTGTCCTGAATTTTGACACTTTTTAAAATTATTGTACAATTTTCTTTTATTATTTCTTATACAATGTATTGCTTCAAAGTATTACAATTTCAATAACATGCTTTTCGAAAAGGCAAAATTATTAGCCCTTCTGTGATTTTATTTTATTTTTTTCTATGTTCTTCAAATATTTGCCAAGTTATGTTTAAGTGATGAGGGATTTTCCTCCTAACGTTTTGAAACATAATTTTATTAATTATAATAACATATTTTTGTAGTACTTTTTTTTTTTGACATGATGACAGTACATAATGACAAACAAAGTTCTTTCATGTCAGATTTTGATGACTTTACAAACTGCCCTCATCATTACATAAAAAATCAGCCCCCTTTTTGCCTGCTTATTTTTTCTTGTACATTCCCTTTCTTCCCCTTTGTTTGTTCTATCAAGAAACGGATCAATGGGCTTTAGACGCAATTACTGGATGCCACCGCTGGGACGTGGACCAAAAGAGTCTTACAGAAGCAGTGGGATTAGCAGGACAAGTGGAGTGAGTGGAGACACACTCCCCGTCTGCCTGTGAAAATTCATCTCATCCAAATAATCGCTTCATCACCTCCCCTATACGCCCACAACTCGAAAACTAGCATGCTAATGTTTTCCACTCGTGTTCTCATTAGTCACCCTAATTTTCAGTCTGCCAAAACATGCTAGTTTAAATGCAAGCAGAATTATTTCTCGGAAAGGACACAGTGTGTAGCGATAAATGTGTTTTTAAATGCCAAACTAAAAAATATATAAATCTGTGCAGAAAGCGCAGCCTCCAGAAAGCGTTATTCATTTTGAAATTATAGAAGTTTACTCTACACTGCATTAAATGTGGTATTCGTTTCCTCCCCAAGAACATTTCCCATTAAGCCGCTGGTCCGGGGATGTGTTGTGATTTATACGTCTGTAGCTGTTCAAGTAATTACAGCAACCCCCTCATTAAATTATACAGTCTACATTCACATTCATAACCTGCAGAGAAGCAGACTCGGGAAGAAAAGTTCGCTCGTGTTGCACACCAGAGGCTTTTCTGAATCCACATTGACCCTCACTTACAAACACCTTTCAGTCTCTTAATGGCCATTTGCTCTCTCACAGTAGTATCATATCAACAGCGGCGGTTTAATTAGCGGGATTTATCTATTTCTTTTGCCGTGTTTTAATGAGCATTCAAAAGAATTTACTTTTGTCTGCTGGAGTCCAGTACACTCGTTCTGTGCCAGCCTCTCGCCTCCGTTTAGCTCTAAAACACTGCTAATCTAATTAGAAATTAGTGTAATACGAGCACTTTTATCATCTTTTACTACAGGAAATGGTGGCAGTTAATGGCCGGTTGCTGAAATGTCGCTAGTCTTTCACACTCTGAGCGCTTGAGAGTGAATACATGTTCTGTAGCCTCACGGTTCTGAAGGAAGAAAAAAAAGCTGTTCCTGGGAGACAGGGATTGGCACACAATCTTTATGGCACACTTGAAGTCCTCATGTTTGATGTCCTGGAGCGAACATTTCTTTTTTTTTCGATCTATAGAACGCCAGAGGCCACTGACCCATTTTTCGAAATCACTTGCGCTTATCCAGACTTGATTTACTGATGTAGACTATAAAGATGCATGTTTTCACCCACTCTGCTAGAATTGCTTAAAGGGCACCTATCATGAAAAATCTACTTTTGGAAGCTGTTTGAACAGAAATGTGTGTAGGTATAGTGTGTAACATGTCAGACAGGCGTGTATTAACTAGGGATGTCCAGATCAGATCACGTGAAGGTTTCAGACTTGATCAGAATCGGACGTTTCCTCCTGATCAGGACTCAAATATATATGTGTATGTATATTATAAAGTTGATGAGACTTTTTAGTGCCGTTGCAAACGTCCTTGATGAACAGAAACAGGCTCAAACCTGACAAGGTAGAGATGTTAGTTTTCATTAAGAAAAACATACATTTCCTTCTGTGAAACTTACTACTGTGATGACAGTAAGAGTTAGGAGTGCAGTTCCTAAAAGCACATTACTGGCTTTGCAAACACTGTGGCACTTTTATTTATTATTCTTTACATGACTGCCGGGTATTTTAAGTTGAGGTGCTATTTATTTTTATATTAGATTTTTTTTATATATTTACTTTAGTCCAAAAGTGAAGAATTTGTGTTATTTATCACTTGACTGTTCACGCTACCTCACAGAAGTGCTCTGTTTGTTAACAGAGTTGTTGAATGTTAAAATAAGGTGAATTAAATAAAAGATAAGGAACATCCTGAATCTGTTTCTTCGCTCTTCTTTATTCTTTTTTTATGTATTATATAAGTATCGGATTGGGTTTCGGTATCGGTAGATCAAATCAAATGACTCGGACTCAAGGGCAAAAAAAACTGATCGGGACATCCCTAGTATTAACATGTCAGTAACACTTTACAATAACAGTACATAAAGAATGATGTACTAATATGTAAATTAAACATTATTTCATTACTTCACTGATCAACTAATTGTGGGTTAAGGCATGCATTAATCAAGAACTAACTTTAGCTACAACAAGAATCAGATGAGTTCATGTGTGAATAATTGCATGTTAGTACATGTATGTTAAACACTTTAGTTTTAGCTAAATTTAACTAACATGAATTCCTGACCTGTTAATGTATCTTTATGTCATGACTTGGAGGGGCACATTATTATTTACTCATTCTTAACTACTCATCCACTTATCTGTTTAAATGTAACCGTTATACACATCCATCTAGTGTGTGTTTACACTAAAGAACTATAGAAAAGTGTTGTGTCTAAATCAAAATGAACAGTTTAAACAAAAGAGTTGATGAGTAGTTAAGAATGAGTTAATAATAACTAATAATATTGACCTTAAAATGGTTTTAAAGTAATTTCAAAACTGCTTTTATTCTAGCAGAAATAAAACAAATAAGACTTTCTCCAGAAGAAAACATATTATAGGAAATACTATGAAAAATACCTTGCTCTGTTAAACATAATTTGGGAAATATTTGAAAGAGAAAATAATTTCATAGGAGGGCTTCAACTGTATGTTTCTGCGGTCCCCCTGCAATTTGTAAATGAACCCACTATTTATGGCAGGCTGGTAACTTACTTAGAGGAAAGACTGTTAACTGAATAAACTGCCAATGATTTGAATAAATATAAAATGAACACAATGGATCAGCAAGCCCAGAGAGATTCAGGCAGACTCTTTTTAAATAAAAAAGCAAAGCCAATATTCTGGCACTGGCAGATGCCAAAAGGTGGTAAACTGTCAGCGGATCAATCAGGAAGCAGGCAAAGCACGTTCAGACTAGACCTGCATTGGTGTTAGATTTGAGCAAATACAAATGTGACCTTGTTGATTGTAACTATAGCAACACCTAAAACAGGCACTCACATGTGGCGATTCATCACTTGCTACTTCCCAAGTGAAAGGATCTTACTAATGCATCATCGTTACTTAGATGAACTTTATCTAACTCATTTATTTTACATAGGCCTATATTCATTTTGAATGAGTGCTGTGGATAATTTTTTGCAAAGTTTTAAGCATGATTTTAAAGCATCTTAATGCCTGGACCAGCTTATTTTATCATTAAGTATTATCATACTCATCAAATCTTGTCCCGATGCTTCAGGTTCCCCTTCATATTGGAACTTCAACGTGTGTCTGGTAATAGACTATGGGAGTACGTCAGACAACCAATCACTCTGAAGAGTAAAAAACGGGCCAATGAATGCCAAAAATGAATTGGCAGAGCTCAGCTCCACAGCTGACAGTGATTAGCCATTAGACACTAATCTGAAGACACTCTATCTGCTACCTGATTTCAAGACTGAAACCAGTTTACTCACCAGTGCGGGAGATGACGCGACAGTGGCGTTCGATCTGGGCCTCCTGTCCCCTGGGCGTTTCACTCGTGTGCACAAAAGAGCAGTTTCCATTAAAAGACCAGATTCCCTAAGAGAGCAACACAGTCAATCAACACATCTTTTTCAAGACGCTGTTCTGACTGTGCGTTTCTGGATGCGGTGGTTCCTATCTCCAGATGATGGGCACGGGTATTGCATCACAGGTCTGGGAGTCCAGGTCTCATGCTCTCGCTGTGAGAGTATGGCTGTTGCACAGCTGAGATCGCGGCTTCAAAGCCACCCCCGTTGCTCTCCGTGAAAGCAGATCTGAGGATCACAGTGGGGGTTTATCCGTCACCTCCGGGCCCGCGGACCCCCCACTCCTCTACAGAGTGCCCCATCCAAGCTTCGAGTGGTTGTGCGGTTTATCCCCCGGGATTCCCGTGCCTCCGCTTGATGACACCGGAGATCAGACGCCCATTGCGACATCGGAGGGCGAGCTGTCATGCTCAGATGACAGACCGGGCTCGCTACCATCCTACGGGTGCAATGCGTAGTCACGGTTCTCGAGTCAGACATGATGGCTGCGTTTCCTGGGCTGCTTCGGCGGTGTGGCTGGAGATGGCTTGTCCCCCAGTCTCACCGCCGGACCGACTAGAGGTGTGGCGTGCGGGCTGATGTAAGATGAATCTTCCAGCTCCTGTCCCCTTCTTCCCAGGGGCGCACAGCGAGCGCACGCTGGCATAGAGGGCACTTTTCTCCGCCCGGTCCTCGTGCGCTTCCGCCTTCACCTCCCCTGATGGCGAGGCAGCAAGTGGGTATGCAGATATTCGTCAGGTGGTGGGTGCCGCCACCTGGAGGTAAGCTGACACCCCCGTCCAAGGCAGGTGGGTTATCTGTGTCTCTCATGGCCAGAGCCCACACCGCTGCAGGCCATGCCACTTCTGCCCTGCACCACGGCACCTGCTGTGCTGCACAGGGGCGGTTCTTCCCCAGGCTTATGCGTAAGCACCGACTATGCTCTCATGACCTTCAAGTCGGCCGCCCGTGCCCTGGGGAAGATGATGGCCACACAATGGTCCACAAATGCCAACCTTAGCTTACCCTGGCAGATATGTGCCATGCCGACAAAGTACGCTTTCTTGGCATGCCCATATCCCAGGCAAGCCTACTCGGCGACACTGTCGGGGACTTTACCCAGGAGTCCTCTGTGGTGAGAAATCAGCCGTGCGCGATGGAGCAGGTCATCTCTTGGTGGGCTCGGAAAACTGCTTCTCCATCGGACGCATCTGTGCTGGCTGTTCCTTGCCGAGAGCGCTCTTCCCACGGTTCCAAAACACTCCGCCGTCACAGCCCATTCCACTGGCTATTGAACGTGCCGAGCCTCCCCGCAGGAAGTTGACGCTCCCGTCACAGGTCGCTGTTAAGTCCGGTAATCGAACCACGAAGCGAACCTGAGGCGGGCCGCTTGGAAAGGAGGAGAACCGTTCTTTCCCCGGTGGAGGGCCGGGGCTCCCCCGCGAATAAATATAGCGATCCGAAAAGAGCGGCTTTTCCTCCCTCTATGTGTGGAAGCCCAATTGCTGCCAGCATGGGATGCGCTGCCTTCCAGCTCTCAGCTTTGGTGCACTTCGCCACAGGCTTTGAGAGCGCCAGAGGATGAGCTCCTTTCTCGCACCTCCAGCCTCTCTGCGGGATCCTGGGAGGAAGGTAAGAGTCAATCTCTTATTTTCAGTTCTTCCTCGGGACGCTCCGCTTCCCGGGGTGAGCACTCCCCATCCTGAAGCTGCCCCTCCGCGGGCACGTCAGCGATCGTTCCGGTGATGCTGCTCGTTCGGACTCTGTCAGCCTAGTTAGCGCTGCTCAGTCCGTCGTAGTAGCTCACATGGATGGTCAGACTCGGCTATGCGTTTAAATCCGCTGTTGGCCTCCCAAGTTCACGGGTGTGTATTTAAGCAGTCATCACTATGCCACCCCTGTCTCGCGTGAGAATATTGTTATCCTCCTGGCGAAGGATACAATCGAGGCAGTCCCTCCAGCCAAGATGAAGAGTGGGTTTACGCCCCCACTTCATCGTACCCAGAGAGCGGTGGGTTATACCAATCCTATCTGCGCATTTTGATCTGTCATCTGTTCAGGATGCCGATCAAGATGCTCACGCAAAAACGCAATCCGTCTGCGGGATTGGTTGCAACTATAGACCTGAAGGACGCTCACTCCATGTCTCCATAAGCATGGCAGTAAATGGTCTTCCCCTTCTGGCTCTCCCTGTTCCATGCGTGGAGAATGCCCTGTGCCTCTTCGACGCATGCGCATCGGCATTTTTTGATTATTCATTGACTGGGTTACGCTCACTCCATACTCCATGAGCATGGCAGTAAATTGTCCTCCCCTTCTGGCTCTCACTGATCCATGCGTGGAGGATGCCCTGTGCCTCTTCGGCGCACGCGCATCGGCATTTTTTGATTATTCATTGACTGGGTTATTTTTTTCAGATCTTTGAACTAGTCGATTATTTTCATTATTTACTAGTCAATGTTTTTCAGAGGCTCCTGGGGCATATGACATTTGTAGCCGACACATGAGACCACTTCAGCGCTGACTTCGCGATCGGGTCCCCAGATGGGCATGGCACACGGAGACGCACCAGGTGTCCATCACCACACTGTGTCTCCGCACCTTCAGTCCCTGGATGGACCTTGCCTTCTACAGGCCTGGGTGCCCTTAGAACAAGTGTCCAGTCATGCTGTCATTCTGATGGATGCTTCCAGTACGGGCTGGTGGGCTGTGTGTATCGAGCATGCAGCTGCAGGTCCGTAAATCGGACTTCGATTGCATTGGCATTCAATTGCCTGGAGTTGTTGGCAGTGTTTCTCGCTCTCCGCCGGTTCCTACCGGTAAAGGAGGGGACACACGTGTTGGTTAGGACGGCCAGCACGGCTGTGATAGCGCACATCAACCGTTTGGCTGATGTGCGCTACTGCCACATGTCTCAGCTCGCTCACCATCTGCTCCTCCAGAGTCATACGGCTTAACAGCTGCGCGCCGTTCATTCCCGCACAAGCTCTTCCGTGCCAACTTACATTCTCTCATGACAGTTACCTTTCCGGGAGAATGGAGACTCCACCCCGGCACAGTCCAGCTGTTATGGGCACGCTTCATAGAAGCCCAGGTCATCCTGCCGCTTCTCCCGAGCGGCCCTTCGCCAGCTGCTTTCCCTGCTCTGCACAAATGCGCTGGCTCTCAGCTGGCCCCGGGTTTACGTAATATACGTTTTTCCCCAGTGAGCCTGCGCTCACAGACTCTGTGCAAGGTCGGGGAGATGAGGAGCAGGTCTCGCTTGTTGCGCCGTTTCCGGACTCACACTCCTCGTGATTACTGGGTTACTCCGGTCAATTGGGACGAAATTAAACTCGGTGTCAAAAACGCTTGCTGCGCCATGCTCCCTAACCCGGAGATACGTGGGCTTTTTCTATTCTGCTAGTAAGTTTCCCTCTTGGCGAACCCTAGAGAATTCCTCCGAGGCCCCCAGCACCCAACTCAGCGGAGGAGCAGGGTGCCTGGCTCAGTGTGATGTCTGGTATGCCCACTCTTGGTCTACCCACATGCTGAGCTTCGGTGCCAGCTATGCGCGGTCCCCGATGACAATCCCATATGCTTATTTCAGCCACGAAGTGTTTCCCCTGGCGGACTCGTGTCTTCCCTACCCGCTAACCAGCTTATCATATGTAGCACTCCCCCTCCATAGGGCTAGTCCATATGTTCTTATTGCCATCAAGTCTCCCCTCTTGGGTAGCAGGTGGTCTCCGCAGCATCCTCCCACTTCGGGGACTGGCACGCTTTCCCAACGTACTATCGTATTTCTAAAATCCCTAGACTATATTAGCTAGGTAAAACCACATTTACGTCCCCTGATCTAAATTCTAATTATTCCCATGTAATGGGAATTTTTGGGCCTAGAGGACGTTGGAAGGTTGCGCTCTTGGTGATGCTTGTGCGCTCACGCTACGCTTGGCAAACTTCACATCAGGAGCGTGACGGGCTTAGCTGCTGTGCCGTTTTCCATTCAGTCTCCCATAGTCTGTTACCAGACACACGTTGAAGTTCCATATGAAGGGGAACGTCCTGGTTACGTACGTAACCCACGTTCCCCGAATAGGGAACGGAGACATGTGTCTCCACTGCCACAGCAGCTGAGTTTCGAGCTGTTAGCTGAATGATCGGCTCTTCAGCAGGCAAATTCTAGTGCTCACTTCTCAGCTGGCAGCTTATATAGCACTAATGGCTAATCACTGTCAGCTGTGGAGCTGAGCTCTGCCAACTCATTTTTGGCATTCATTGGCCTGTTTCTTACTCTTCAGAGTGATTGGTCGTCTGACGTACTCCCATAGTCTGTTACCAGACACACGTCTCCGTTCCCTATCCGGGGAACGTGGGTTACGGACAGAACCAGGACATTCTGTAAGTGCAGGTGTCTAGGTCAAACGAGCAGTCAACCAGCAGAGAACTGTAGCACTGAACCCATTGGCATGTATTCAGCAAAATTTGTTTTAAATTAGCAGGTTGTTATTAAACCAATCAAATGGTGACCTTTTTCTTCTACATAGATTAAACATGTAGGAGCCATTTGTTTACTTTATTTCAAGGTTTATGTTGTTAATCATGATTTCTTTCATTTTGGACATATGCACCTCAGCGGAAACTTTTGATTAAGAAAAAAAATGATTAAGTTTCGATTAAAACATTTTTTTCCATTAATAATATCTGGCAGCTCTCTGCTTCTTCATGTCTGAGTTGCTGTCTGTCAATGTGCTGTATTTATCCTGACTTCTGACCCTGGTTATCCTTCTCTGAAGCAAAAGTGTCTGAAAAGTGGGTGGGGAGAACCTACTTTGAGTGGGCAGGAGAACCAGCTCATTTGCATTTAAAGGCACAGGCACAAAACAGCTGCAATTTCCTGTCACCCAAAAATTGACATTTTCAGCAGGGTACAATAAATGATCTGAATGGGTATTTTGACCTGACATTTCACAGACATATTCTTGTAAAAACAGCAAAATAGGAGCCCTTTAAACCCGTTTACCTGCATTATGATTCTTGACAATTACACTATCATCAAGCTGTATTTGGGGTTTTATTATTTAAAATCTTAACCTGTCCTCCTTTGTACTTGATGAATGTTCTCAATATTGATAGACAACGTTCTTAGAACAATGTTCTCATAAATGTTAATATAGGAATTAATATAATCTAAATGGAATATCCTAATAATGTTTTAAATAATGTTCTGAGAACATTACAGTTTTTCTCAGTCGCTTTGGTGCATTTCTCACAACACTATTTACATTTGCACAACAGTTAATGCATTTCTCAAAATTGCAAAACCTAGTTGATAACCTGCAAAAGCGTGTCACTCAAAATGGATAGCTCATTCCTCAAAAGCAAGTATTCATGTCAATAAAAGTGTCAGTGTCATCAAGATGAAAGGTCCTGACACTGTTGTTTATGAACAAGATAGTCATATGGCTTTGTCATGTTTTCATTATGACAGTTTACTCTGTAATTATTTTCCAATGCAAAAAAGTCCGATTTTGGTGACACTTCCTGAAAATGCTCAAGACAGCACTATATACTATTTGCACAGCCGTTTGAAAACTACAGTAAATTTAGACATAACTGCATTTAGTGAGGTATCTGATTCAAGACACTGAATATGTATGTTTCACATTTGTACTGCATATGCTCTTTGCAATTCTAATTTATTCACAGCATTGTGAAAAAGAATAAATACACCCTTATTTACAACAAACATAAACTTCCTTTGAGTAGAGCTATGCACAACTGTAAACAATATTGCAGTACATATTGGAACTGAACCTACAACATACATAGGTCTGTAAATCATTCATGAAATTGTTCAATTTAGAAGACTTAAGACTTTAGATTTCAATTTTTTTATAAAATCTGATTGACAGATTTTGACAACTAGTTCAACATTTTTGTATGTAATGACTCAAGTAATGAAATGAGGACTATTAGTTTTATGTGGAATGACTATTCAGCATTCACAAGTTTAGTTAGCAGAGAGTTGTATGAAAGCAATTTATGCATGTCCAAAAGCATTTGCAATTTGTTGGAAGGAATGAGAAACTGCTATTATGATGTGCACAAATGACATTGTTTTGAGAAATGAATTAACTGTTGTGCAAATGTAAATAGTGTTGTGAGAAATGCACCAAAGCGACATGAGGTTAGAATGTTATTAAACAAAAATTGAATAACAGTCATATAACCGAACAAGAATGTTGATATGACGTCTGAAAAAACCTGGATGTTTCAAACGTTCTAAGCACATTTAAAAAATGAATGGGAACCTTTTTTTATTTACCTAAAATTGTGAACAGAGTACGTCATTGCATGCTTTTAGGAGCTACAGTTTCCCTAGAAACCTGAGGGTGAATTGTAATCAGAAGTGGACGTCTGTACATGTATGTCTTGCTCTGACTTAATGGAAAAGCCCTTTAAGTGTTGACTTCGAGGGAGGTAGGAGCAATGAAAGACAACAATTTCCTTATTATCTTCAAATGGAAAGTTACCAGTAGTTATAGTGGAGTGTGATGTTCATCACCCATAACACCTTGTCTACACTGGACGTGACCGCCATTGCTGGCATCACACAAAATTAGAGGCTTTCTACACTAGACTTCACAACGCATTTATTGCAAAACTTTTGTGTTTTGTGTCAGTAGATAGATGGATGGATGGATGGATGGATGGATGGATGGATGGATGGATGGATGGATGGATGGATGGATGGATGGATGGATGGATGGATGGAT
>CAIGQV010018081.1:441750-470515 GCA_903798115.1 Danio jaintianensis | reverse complement strand
GATAGATAGATAGATAGATAGATAGATAGATAGATAGATAGATAGATAGATAGATAGATAGATAGATAGATAGATATAGATGAAAAATCACTAACATCAAACAGTTAAGTTGATTTCTTTTGTCATGGGACTTAATGGTTGTTCAACACTGTAAGAATGTTTTAAAGATGGCCTTCTCATGCTCTTGTGACCAAATATACCCTAAAATCTGGTCTCTTTCACAGTATGTCTGCTATGACTGTGACCTACTGACTAGCCAATAAAATAGCAATATGAAATAACGTATGGTTCAGCATGACATGGTGTAAAAACTTGAATACCATGGAGGCAAAAAGAGCAAAATGTGATACTGGGATATATGGGATTTCAATAAGGAAGAAAATCTTGTTGTGACAGCAGAGTTTTTGCTTGTCTGATGAGTCCTCTAGCTGCAAACACATGGCGCTAATCATCTTGCTCAATTTGTTTACCCCTAGCTCATGCTGATGACATTTTATTCTTCTGTCTTAACTTGCGTCATAGCCAAGGATTCAATTGGGTGTTGTCATTGTACATTCTACATACATATCATATCCAAGTTTATTAAATCCATGTCTCACAGTGTGATTTGTAATCATCTTATAAGACCACTGAAATCACACAGTCTGTAGAAAACTTAAAGGGATAGTTCACCCGAATATGAACATTTACTCACTATTTACTCATCCTCAAGTGCTTCGAAACCTTTATGAGTTTCTTTATTCTGTTGAACACAAATATATTTTGAAGAAAGCTGAAAACTTAACCATTGACTTCCATAATAGGGCAAACAAATTCTATGGATGTCCATGATTACATGTTTACAGCATTTTTCAAAATATCTTATTTTGTGTTCAACAGAATAAAGAAGCTCATTCTCACTCAAAGAAACTGAAGAAACTCTTTGGGTGAGCAAATGATGACAGATTTTTCATTCTTGAGTCAACTCTCCCTTTAAGACTCTCGCACTTATAACTGCTTGGGACAGTTCATGTCAGAGATATTACTAACTTGACATATATATTTGAAATGTGGTTTTGCCCAGCAGTTTTAGGGCTTTCAGAAAAATATTGGCCTTGCATGCCTAAAATAGCTGCCCAGAGGTATTGCAAATGTGGCCGGTGAGTGAACTGGTTTTCATGACAGGGGGCTTTGGTATTATACTTTATTCTTTTAAATAAAACAAAAAGAAAACAGACATTACAGATGACTACCCCCTGGGTTCACTGCTGACAGCACTGAACAGGGACTAACTCTTCACAACACTGTAACCAAAAAATGTGACTGCTTCTTTCTCATAAAAAGGGCACATCAGGGATTCTGGAGTATTTCTTGGCTATGGATGCGGTTCTTGGCTGAAACTGATAGGAAGCAGATTCGAAAGGAAACAAACAATACTGACTCTATGGCAAGTTGTGAGGACTGTCTTTAAATATTAAATAAGTGATTGCCAAAATATAGCTAACTCTAAAATATACCTAGCTCTTTTAGAAGCTGATTGCACAGAAAAAATAAATAAATAATCTAAACATGAGAAATAAATGAATCATTTAAGAAGATACAGACTAGAAACAAGTCGAATTATCAAAATAGTCCTTGCATGTGCAACGAGACGTACTGCATGTGTTTAAACCATGCATGAGCACAAGATGCCCATTACTTTAGTCTTAAACTTATTCTCTGATTCACAGTCCAGGGCTGAAGGTGGCGGTAATATGCCAAAACGCTGGAAAATAATACAAGAAGAAGTAGATATCCCTTACGTAGTGGATGTTGTAACCATAGACATCTATTATAATGTCTATGGTTGTAACACGCATGCTTGCTATGAAGGTTGGGTTTAGGATTGGGGTAGGTGTAGACTTTAATAACACTCATGGTAATTAATTCATTTATTTTCTTTTCGGCTTAGTCCCTTTATTAATCTGGGGTCGCCACAGGGGAATAAACCGCCAACTTATCCAGCATATGTTTTACGCAGCGGATGCCCTTCCAGCTGCAACCCAGTCCTGGGAAACATACACACTCATTCACATACATACACTACAGACAATTTAGCTTACCCAATTCACCTATAGCACATGTTTTTGGACTTGTGGGGGAAACCGGAGCACCCGGAGGAAACCCCAGCCAACACGGGGAGAACATGCAAACTCCACACAGAAATGCCAACTGACCCAGCCGGGGCTCGAACCAGTGACCTTCTTGCTGTGAGGCTATTGTGCTACCCAGTGCGCCACCGTGCTGCCCCCCGAGCCCCCCTCATGGTTATGTGTAATTTAATAAATAATACAAACAATTCTTGTTTCTAGCGACAACCGCTCGCACATACACATCGACGTAATGGATGTGCGCTAACACATACATGACGTAGACATGCATGACGTCGACGTGTTTCATCAACGCGCTACAGGCTGCAGTGAGGGATATCTCCAATTATCTGCCAACTAAAATAATTAAGTAAGATAATTATAAGTGAGATAATTAAGTAAGATAGCTAAGTAAGATACTTAAACTTGGTAAGATTTTATAAAATAATAAAACTTACATAGGCTTTAGTAAAGAAAATGACGTCTTAAACGAAGTATTATAACACTTATTTAAAGCAGTGTATTTAGTCTAATTATCTTAAAACTTTTTCTTATTTTGTGTGAAAAGATCTTAAAACTAGAGTTACTAGACAGTAGAATGATATATTCTGTCTTAAAATAAGCCAAAACATTTCAACTTTAACCAGATTATTGTATGAATTAAATCAGGATCACACATACATGCATATTTTCCACAATTTGTTTTTCAAATGAAGACTTATTATTAAGACAAACTATTACTTATTATCACTTAAATACCAAACATAATGGAATGTATTATATGAAAAACGATAAGTAATCTTAAAATAATTATCTTACACAATCTGATCCTGCATAGTAATGTATTCTTAAAACAAGATTACAACTTTTTTTTTTTTGGCTAGAAATAAGATTGTAACTTGACCAGATAAGGACTTTTGTGCAGTGTAGAAGTTAAACTTTACAGTCAGTCAGTGGAATTGTGATGCTTGTCCTTGTTGAGGGTAATACAGAAGAATTTCTACAGCACTGGGACTACACTTTGGTCCAGTGAGGACTGGCACAGCAAGTGTAAGTGTAAGTGTAATTTCAGCACAATTCTTTCTGCTGCACACACCATCTGATCCTGGTGCTTTGTGGACTCCAGCTGCTTTGTGGATAACACATCCTAAGGTTTAAACAGATCGTATAAGCTTTAATTTCAGTTACCTGTCATGCTAATTGTCATTAATGATACTGGTTCATTTAACTGTAAGCCGCTCTGGTAAGAAAGCATCTGCTAAAAACATACAGTAGATGCACAGGTAAATGGCAGTGCCAGTTTAATGTGATTTACCCAAGCAGGAATGTGCCAACATGCTTTCTGCTGTGTTTAAACAGTATAAATCAACCATGTTCTCTTCTGCCAACCATTAGGATTCTGCACATGGGGGTTATGATTGGTAGCTAGTAAAGTTGATTGTTTTCAGGTTTTTGTACATGGGGTTAAATCAAAACGTGCAATTGGGTGTAAGACTGAATGTTTCCGTGTCAGAAGGTGAATTCCGTGTCATGGCAGGTGTAGAGAACTGAGTTCACTGGTCAGGAAGAAATCATCTTCAGTCTCTTGAGTGTTACATGCCATCTTTAGCTTTTTTGGTTCATAGCAGGCATTTTAATAGTCTTTAAATATTTAAGTCTGGTCTGTTTTTATCTCCTTCTTGATCCCATGTGAACCCAGAGAGTATTATAGAGGGGAAAATAATCTTTTTTTCTTCACAGAAATATAACAAAGATGTATTTCAAGTCAAATATGCTTTATTCTTGACTGACTATCAGAATAGTTTTGCATTATTATCTGGTGAACCAAGGATGGCAGACATGCTAGGGATTTAAAAAAAAAATGTTTAACCCCATTTTGTTCAGTTAAACGGTATATTTTTTAAAAAGAATGCTTATTTCATTAGATGCACTGCATAGTTATAGGACAATGTCTGAATGTAATAAATTTGCAAATATAACTACATAGCACATCAGTAACTCTTTTGTTATCACTCAAAGCTTTTACAATAACAGATTTAGTTTTATTTGGAATTAAAAGTATAGTGCATCCAAAAATGAAAATTCTCTCATTATTTACTCACCCTTGACTTTATCCAAACCAGTTTGAGGTTTTTTGGGGGTTTTTTCTGTTGTTTGAATATGTTTTGAAAAATGTCGCAAACCTGTGACCACTGACTTACATAGATTTTTATTTTTTACTATGGAAGACAGTGGTTACATGTTTCCAACATTCTTCAAAAAATATCTTATGTTATGTTCACCAGGAAAAGAAAAAAAATGTAAACTGGTTTGGAACTAGTTTCAGGGTAGCTCTCTTTTTTTAAAGGGTAGTTTTCCTTTAAAGGGCTTCTATTTTGCCCATTTTACATGATGTAAGATAAGTCTTTGGTGTGTCCAGAATGTAAAGTTTCAATTCAAAATACCCATCAGATAATTTATTATACCCTGCTGAATATGCGAATTTTGGAGTGATATTACATTGTAGCTGTTTTGTTGCCTGTGCCTTTAAATGAAAATGAGCTGGTCCTCCCCGCCCACCGTGTCTGTTTCTCCTGCTGCATTATGTCAGATAAACAGCAGTCAGTGACAGAGACAGACACGGATGAAGCAGATATTCAGTTCAGTTCAAAATACCAAGTAAGTTTATTTGATGTATTTGTTGTGGAGTTTATTCAAGCCTTTCTGCAATGATGAGCGACACACAAATTCCATTGCAAAGTTCACAGTACACACACACACATGCACACAACCATGCACACAATAAAGTAACTCTGCACTGTTTTTGCATGTCTAGTTGCAGCAAATGTAACAGGATACAAGTTAATCTACTGTACACTGCTGTATAGATATCGATTATGCTACTTTACAAAATAAACCAGATTTGACATCCACAAACCGGGATTCCTGATGTGTGTTTAAAGCAACCTCATATATGGCTGTACTGACACTATGCAGCTGTGGTGATTCTAATGGTAATAAATTACATAGCAATTTTATTGTCATTTATTTAATACAAACATAAACTTGTAGAACTCATTCTTGAGGTCCAGCTGATCACAGAGAGTTGGAACAGATCTTTTAATCCCAGTTTCTTTGCAAATCCGGTTTTGTGGAGATGTTTATACTTGTTACTACGGAGACATGTTAATACATACCTATAAATCAATTCAGTGGGCTGGGAAAACCACACTCTTACGTCGCGTTGCAGTGAGCATCAAAATCAAAAAGATTTTGATCCTATTTCATTGTCAGGAATTTTTTAAAAAGAGACTTATTGTGTTTGTATCACTCCAGTATGAATGTGGACACACTATTCCTACACACAGTTCTATTCAAACAGCTTCCAAAAGTTGATTCTGCATCATTGGTGCCCTTTAAATCATTCTGACTGATGATTCAGAATGCATTGTTTATGTGAATGCTAAGCAATCTGATTTATGTGTATTTTATAAACTCACTGTCACTTTATTAATTACACCTTGTCAATATAGAGTTGGACCCCATTCTGCTTTCAAACTTTTCTTTGAGGTTTTGCTCCATATTGACATAAAAGCATCACACAGCTAACGCAGAATTGTCAGCTGTGAAACTCCCGTTTCAGCACATTCCAAAGGTGCTCTGTTGGATTGAGATCTGGTGACTGTGAAGTCAATTGAGTGGTCATGAAACCAGTCTGAGAGGATCTGAGCTTGGTAAAATAGTGTGTTATCTTGTAGGAAGTAGCCATTAGATGGATTCAGTAGTGTTGTAAAAGCTGTGGCATTTAAAAGATGCTTAAAAAGTTCTAAGGGGCCCAAAATGTATTATGTGTTATGTAATAGCTTATACTGTACATGGCAAGATGGAGTCATGCTCTTATGGCAAATTCTGACTTGTTACACCCTGTCCTAACTACACGTGACACTGCAACACACAATAAAAGGTATTTTTTCCAAGTTAAATGGAAATGGTTTCTATTTCCACAATGTCGCTGCTGAACCAACAGCTTAAACTATTATAACAATGTGCAATCATTATGTGCTTTATTCAGTGTTAAATACTACTAAAGTTTCAGTATGGCATTTTACGTGCTATACTGAAAGCGGAGCAGATTGTTTACCTCAGATCATGAAAATAAAATAATTAGCAAACTCGAAAATGAATGTTAGAACTGTGACTCAATGCAAACCAACAATATCAGTCTCTCAGCATGTACTTTTAATAATGTTAAAGAGTTTTTTTATGTATTCATTCGATTATAAACCTTTATGTTTTGTTGGAAGTGTGGTGCGCTATTCTGCGCTTCTGAATGGCTCTGGTATTTAAATGTTTTTGTTGTGTTGCGTCACGTCTGGAGCAGACAGCCAAATTGCTTGTCACAGGAATCTTGTCACTTTGGACACAGTGTTATACTAAGCAATGTTTTTTTTTAGTCCTCTATTGTCCAGCTGTGGTGAGTCTGTGTGAACTGTAGTCTCAGGAGGCATTTACACATCGTTTTCAGGCAAAAATGTGAAGCTTTTTATGCAATTTGCCTATTCGTTTACATGACGATGATGCTTTTGAAACTGAAAATGTGTTTCAAAATGGAAGTTTTTGAAAATGACGAAGAGTGTTTAGGGGGGTGTAGAATAAAGGAAAGATCAAACAAAGACACAGCAATGGTGGAGTACGTGGCAGTGTGGATTTACTTAACATTACAACCTAAAGCAGAGATGCAACATAAGCACACTCAAATTCTACATGCACATCAGCGCCGAGCCGCAAACATCACGTCGTCACTTCCCTACAGGTACTGTTAACTAACAAGGTGACCACGGAAAATACTGGCCTGGCATACACAATACAGTACTTTTGGCCATTTTCGCAGATTGGCAGTAACTTTGTTAAAGAAATGTTCAGAAATGTTCTTCTGCAAACCTCAGAGTGGTTCTTTGAGTTTCTGTTATCCATCAGTTGAACCAGTCTGACCATTCTCCTCTGACCTCTTTTTCCTCACCAGTCTCTGTAAACCCTGATGGTTGTGCGTGAAAACCAGTCTGGCACCAACAACCATGTTACATTCAAAGTAATATAAATCCTTTTTCTTCCTCATTCTGAAGCTCGGTTTGTAGATCATCTGCACAATGTTTGCATGCCTAAATGCACTAAGCAGTAACACTTTAGTTTAGGTCACAATTCATGCAATTAACTACTGGCTTATTACCTGCCTATTATTAAGATATAAACTGTTTGTTAGTAGTTATAATGTATGATCTCGTCCCTAATGCTACCCAAAACCTAAGGTCAACTTCTACCTTATAACTATTAATAAACAGCTAATTATTAGGTTATTAAGCTAGCAGTGTTAGTTAATGGTTTGTTAACACCATAAATTGTGACCTAAACTAAAGTGTTACCTACTTAGCTTCTGCAATGTGATTGGCTGATTAGATATTTGTGTTAATGAGCTGTTGATCAGGTGTACATTAAAAGTGAGCGCACGATGTATACAAGTAGAACGGCTTATAGCTTAATTATACTTGTTCTTGATGATTGTCACATTGCTGTTGGTCTGAAATAAATCAACACTTAAATAATGGCACTATTGTGTTTTAGAGCAGCTTCACTGCAGACTCTGAATTGTCGAGTTTCAGTTATTGATTCCACTATTTTGCTGTTGATCTCTGTGAAGCTGCTTTGACACAATCTGTATTGTATGAAGCGCTGTACACATGTATTCCCTCCAGATGGATGTGGAAGCCATTGTCTTAACATGTGCCACAACATGCACAATGGATGAAGCAATGGGAATGAGCACAGTCAGACATTACAGGTTTTTAATTTGAGTATGATTTTTTTTTTTTAGCTTTCTTTTTTTTATGTTTTCCTCTGTATTGCTGGAAACAGCCACATCGAGTTATATCACTCTCAAATTGACATTCACATATTTGGCCAATTTGTCCAGATCTAAGTGGTTACCTTTTTTTTTTTTGCTCGGACTGGTTAATAATCTGATTTCTAGGATCCATGTAAACATGGCTGCTAAAAAGAGGCTTTTAAGTCCCATTAGCAGCAAATCCTGGGCTAATGCTGCACGTATGGCTTGGTTCGACCAATTAATTGAAAAATATCGAGCATAGGCATTGACTTAAAAGCCCCACTGGGTCATAATATGTATCCAGAATCTTATTAGCACAGGTGACACATGTTACGTATGGGTAATAGCTTGCCAGTGTTTGTCCTTGATTTAATGGTTTACAGTCACACAGTTTGAATTGAAACACATCGTGTTTATTTTGTTACAAGCATGCTGTAAGGTCTGTGTTGCTTTGAAATGCTGGTATACAATTGTAAATTAGAAGACACTGGAAACAATAAAGATTAGTTTGCTAGATTGCAACCTTTTGATTAGTAACTGAATTAGTAAATATATGTTGATAAATGTTTTTGGTATTCAACCAATAGCTACATTTTATCCCTAAACTCATCTTTTTTAATCAAAATGACTTATTTTAAAGATTAAACAATTTATTTATGTAGTAAAATGTATTCAGTGTAATTCTTCACTCTGGAAGTATTGGATTAATTTAGCTATATATATTAAAATCAGGGCGGCATGGTGGCTAAGTGGTTAGCACTGTTACCTCACAGCAAGAAGGTTGCTGGTTCGAGTCCCGGCTGGGTCAGTTGGCATTTCTGTGTGGAGTTTGCATGTTCTCCCCGTGATCGTGTGGGTTTCCTCCGGGTGCTCCAGTTTCCCCCACAGTCCAAAGACAATCGCTACAGGTGAATTTAATAAACTAAATTGGCCGTAGTGTATGATTGTGTGTGAATGTGAGAGTTTATGGGTGTTTCCCAGTACTGGGTTGTGGCTGGAAGGGCATCCGCTGCATAAAACATATGCATAAAACATAATAGTTAGAGGTTCATTCTGCTGTGGCGACCCCTGATAGATATGGGACTAAGCCGAAAGAAAATGAATGAATGAAGGAAATGTTAAAATCACAAACTGACTACTTTTATAAGTAATTGTTGTGTTTGTTGTTGAAAAATAAGCCAAAAGAAACCAAACAAATACTTTATGTAAAAATAAAATTGAAATGCACCTATTGGACAGTTGTGAAAAATAAGACAGAAATGTAATAATCAAATGAAATCAAGTCAGTGAGAGATTCCATTTTGCTGTTTAATGGACAAAATTCAAACTCGGTTATCATTTACCCTTTATTGTTCAAAACCTATTTGAGTTTCTTTCTTCTGTTGAAAATTGCTTGTAGCTGGAACCCATTGACTTTCATAGTATTTCCCCCCATACTATGGAGGTCAACAGGTACCATCAACCAGCATTCTTCATAATAACTTATTTTGTGTTCAACAGAAGAAAAAAAACAACTCATAAAGGTTTAAAGGGCTAAATGATGAGGTAATTAAAAAAATTGAGCGACCTAACCCCTTTAATGACATGAATGAGTGGTCTAAATATTTAAAATATTAATACTAAATGCGTGGTGATAACGTAATTGTACACTCCTAGGATTGTGTTTCTACTGCTTTCGTTTACTTCAGACAAATCTAGTTTACTCGAATGCAGATATTATGAAATCATTCTTTTCTGTGTGTGCATCTGTGTGCACTTTGATCTTTTTATTGATTTATTTTTAACATCAACCATGTCTCTTTCATTTCCTTTATTTTCTTATTCACGTTCTTTTCATAAAAATTACTAAAATTAAACCTCAGAGGTAAGTGCTTCTGAAGGACACGTGTAAAAAAGTACATAGCATATGTCCTTCAGAAGCGAAGCATTTACCTCTAAAGTTTCCTTTTTGACATTAAAGAGTAATACTGCTAAATTAGCATATAATAAAGGTAATTTATGTACAATTGAACAGTGAATTAATATGTGTTATGTATTTCTAGGGTTTGTCTACAAGTCAATTTATTAGAATGGGAATGCATTTATGTATCGCTTTCTACAACATCAGACACATCAGCCTTTGGCTTGACTATTTTAAAAACACCTATTAAAATGTTGCTATATTGTCATTCGCAATGTCAGATTCATGCAACCTTCTAAAAATCAACATCCTTTTGTAGAAATTACAAAACCTGTGGAGATAATTATGGGAGGAAAAAACACCCGCCACGCCAGTTGATGGGTAGAAAACAGACATTTCAATACACACCCACGTGAAAATACTATAATTTGTCAAATATACTATACTATAGTGGTTTTTAATCATACTAGAGTAAAGTGTATTGTACCGTATATTAACATATAACATATTTGCAATACTTCTATAAAGAGTGCTACAGCATATTAACTATAGTGATCTAATAATCTGTAATAAATACTATAGTAGGCCTATACTTTAGTTTTTACTGTGGTATATTGTAGTATGATATAGTATAATAACCTAGTTATACAAAACATTAGTACATTATTTGGTAATGTGTTTACAATATTATTTAAGTACTTTACTATAGTATGGTTTACTATCAGTTAATATAGTATTTGTTTCATGAAGGCAGTTGTTTTTTTCTTTCTTCAGTTTTAAGAGTAATTTTCTCAGGAATGGTGTTGCTTGAATATGCTCATGATTTCTTTAAGCAAATTTAAAAGACCAGCAAGGCATGTAAACAATATTAAAAACGTTACGGCTACTAAAGTAACCCTCGTTCCCCGAGGGGGGGGAACGGAAATGCTATGTGGAAAAACTTCCACTATGGGGATTTCGTCAGAAAGCCAATCATTCTGAAGAGTAATTAAACGGGCCAATGAAATGCCAATGAGTTGGCGGTGTCAGCGTGCGCAGCTGGCAGCAATCATAATCAGCTTGTGAATAAGAATGCCGGCTGTGCCACACAACAACACCTTTTCTAGCTGAAGAAGCCGAACTACAGCTGTCAGCTAAGGCGCAATCCCTGTGGCGAAGGAACATAGCATTTCCGTTCCCCCCCTCGGGGAACGAGGGTTACTTTAGTAACCGTAACGTTCCCCAGCGGGAGGGGAACTTCAATGCTATGTGGAAAAACTTCCACTATGGGGAAATCTATGGAAAACACCACAGTGATTGAACCTTACCACGTCGCTGGTGAGAGGTTTGCCAGGCTCCGTCGTGAGCGCACCATCATCACCAGAGACGCAGCCCACCAACGTGTCCCCTGGCCCTAACTTACCTTACTTACCTGTGAAGCACTTAAAGGCTTATTTATATTTTTTGGGGAGTCGTAAAAAATACACCTAGTTAAGATACTAGGAATTTTAAATTACGACAGTACGTTGGGAAGCGTGCAGTCCCGATAGGGAGGACGCTGCGGAGGCCACCTGCTGCCTAATGGGGAGACCTGGTGGCAGGAAGACATATGGACTAACCCTGAAAAGGGGGAGAACACATATGAAGGATGGTTAGCGGGGAGGGAAGACACGGGCCCACCTAAGAGGAGGAACTACACCGTGGCTGAGTAAAGCATATGGGATTGCCAGCGGGGATCGCGCATAGCAGGCACCTATACCCAGAACGCGGGCTGACCAAGTGGGCATGCCAACTACGTAATGGGCCAGGCACCTGACTCCTCCGCTGAGTCAGATGCTGGGGGCCTCGGAGGAACTCTGCAGGGTTCGCCAAATGGGGAACTCAACTGAACAGAGTAAATAAGCGCACGAATCTCTGTGTTAGAGAGAAAGGCGCAACAAGCGTGTTTCAACACCGTACTGAATTTCCTCATTCACTGGCGTATCCAGCACACGTGAGGAAAATCAGCCCACTCAAAGATTATAAAATCTTACGAATGTATTAGGTGTCGCCCAGCCCGCAGCTCTACAGATGTCTGTTAGAGAGGCGCCGCGTGCTTACGCTCAAGAGAAGGCGATACTCTTAGTCGAGTGCGCTCTCACTCCCGGGGTACGTGGCTCACCCTGGCATAGAAAAGCGAGGGAGATGGCATCCACTATCCAGTGGGCCAACCTCAGAATGGATACGGCACTTCCCGTCTGCCGATCATAACAGAAAAGGAGCTGTTTAGAGTCATAAGCTCTAATGCGGTCACATAGTGCCGAGCGCGAACAGGACACAGCAAAGAAAGGGGCTGGGTCTGCCTCCTCCGTGGGCAGCGCTTGCAGGTTCACTACATAGTCTAAAGAAGCGCTGTAGGAACCTCGGGCACCTAGGTGGGCCGGGGTCTCAGGAAAACTTGAGAGTGGGCTGGCCCGAATTGCTGGCACACTTCGCTGACTGAAAATGCCTCCAGATACCCGACCCTCTTGACCGATGCCAACGCAACCAGCAGAGCTGTCTACCTGGAACGAAAACTTAAAGATACTGAGTCGAGTGGATCGAGCAGACCTCTCCTAAGAGAGATCTCCAAGTGGGTATGAGAGGGGGACAGGATTTAATTAACCAGCGTCTCGCGCCTCTGGGAACTGGATGATGAGGGGGTGCTTTCCCAGCGCGCCGTCATCCCCGCATGCTTAGAGCGGGGATGATCGTAACGCCAACCCCTCAGCGCGGAGGGGACAGCCTTAGCTCCAGCCAGCTGAAGGAGGAAAGCATCACACTGATCTGGCATGTCCGGGGTCCTTCTCGGAGAGAAGTACACCACACAGCGAATAGACTCCACTTCAGGGCGTAGGCATGCCTCGTAGAGGGTGCTCTAGCCTGAGTGACGGTGTTAACCACCGAACCGGTAAGTCACCTAAGTCTTCCACGCTCCATCTATGGACCACACGTGATTCCAGAGATCTGGGCGCGGGTGCCAGATGGTGCAAAGAAGAAGGTGCTTCTTCAAAGGGATATGCCAGGGAGGGGCCGTCACGAGGAGAGAGCTGAAATACAGATCAAATTGAGCCAGAGAGGCGCAATAACAGACCTGGTCCTCGTCCTCCCTGACGTAACACAGTATCTGCGAGTAGGCTCACTGGAGAGAAATGCGTATTTACGCACGCCCAGGGGCCAGCTGTATTAGCCAGTGCGCAGAGCGCACCTATAACAGCTGGACAGCCGGGGGTGGAGTCTCAGTTTTCCCAGGCGTGAACTGCCGTGAGAGCGCATCGGCTGCACGGTTGAGTTCGCCGGGGGAAAAAAATGGTACGCAGCAATTCCGCCGCGTTTGACTCCGGAGGAGCAGACGGCCAGCGAGCTGAGACATGCGGCGAGAGTGGATACCCCCTGTGCGGTTGATATACGCCATCGTCGCCGTGCTGTCCGTCCTGACCAGCACGTGTTTCCCCTCTAGCACCGGAAAAAACAGTGCAGCGCGAGATACACTGCCAACAGCTCCAGGCAATTAATATGCCAATGCAACCGGGTTCCTTCCACGGACCCGCAGCTGCATGCCCGCAACACACGGCCCCCCAGCGCGTACTAGAAGCATCCGTCGAAACGACGACATGCCTGGACACTTGTTCTAGAGGCACACAGGCCTGTAGAAACGCAGGGTCCGTCCAGAGGCTGAGGGCACGGCGACACAGCGGAGTGACAGTCACCCGGTGCGTGCCCGCGTGCCATGCGCGTCTAGGGACCTGATCGGGAAGCCAATGCTGAAGCGGTCTCATATGGAGCAGCCCGAGCGGCGTGAAGCGGCTACGGATGCCATATGCCTCAGGAGCCTCTGAAATGATATCAGTGGGACCACAGTTTTCCTGTCTGAGACAGGAAAACTCTCTCAGACAGGTCAGCATCAGCCCAGCGCGCTCTCGAGGGAGGCGCGCCGTCATGGTGATCGAGTCCAGCTCCAACCCGAGAAAAGAGATGCTCTGCACAGGGGCGAGCCTACACCTTTCTCGGTTGACCCGAAACCCCAACAGGTCGAGGTGCCGGAGCACCCAGTCCCTGTACATAATCAATTGATCCCGCGAGTGAGCTAAAAAAAGCCAGTCATCGAGATAATGGAGTATGCAGATGCCCGCGAGCCGAAGGGGCATTAGGGCATCCTCCGCGAGCTTCGTGAAAACCTGCGGAGACAGGGAGAGCCAGAAAGGGAGGACTTTGTACTATCATGCTCGACCCTCGCACGCAAACCGCAGAAACTGCCGGTGGCGTGGGAAAATGGAGAATGAATGTACGTGTCCTTCAGGTCTATCGCTGCAGACCAATCCTGAGGACGGACGCACCGGGGGATGTGCTTCTGCATGAGCATTCTGAGCGGCTGCTTGTAAGGCAGCGGGTCAAAATGCGCAGAACTAGGATTGGTCATAACCCACTGCTCTTTTAGGGTACGATGAAGTACAGACTAAAAAGCCCATACCTCATCTCGGCTGGAGGGACCGGCTTGATTGCATCCTTCGCCAGAAGGACAGCAATCTCCTCGCACAAAAGAGGGGCGGACACAGGGCTGACACCTGGTGTAATACACGCCCGTGAACTTGGGGGACCGTTTAGCGAACTGAATCGCATAGCCGAGTCTGATTGTCTGAATGAGCCATCGCGACGGGCTGGGCAGTGCTTACCAGGCTGGCAGAGCCCACGCGAGTGACATCATCGGTGCAATCACTGACGCACCAGCGGTGGGGCAGCACGGGATGGGAGAGCTCACCCCGGGAGGCATGCGTCCCAAGGAAGAGCGGAAGTTAAGAGGTTTAACTTCGTCCCAAGAGCCCGCAGGGCGGCTAGGAGTGCGAGAGAAAGGAGCCCGTCCTCTGGCACTCACAGAGCCTGTGGCAAAGAGCACCGATCCTGCGAGCTGGAAGGCATAGCGTCCCATACTGGCAGTGTTCAGGCTATCACACCCGGAGAGAGGAAAAAATTGCTCCTAAAAAATTTAGTAGCCATACGGCCTTTTTGTTAATGATATGGGTGTCCCTGGCCCTCCGCCAGGGAAAGAGCAAACATCCTTTTCTTCGAGTGGCCCGTCTCAGGGACGCTTCGCGGTCCGTACTGGACTTAGCGGCGCCCTGAGGTGGGGGGCGGTGATCGTCTGTGAGGTGCTCAACGCTGCCGCTTAACCAGTTGAACGGACAGGGCGGCGGAGCAGATTTTGGAGCCACAGACGAGCGCCCTCGGCGAGAAGCAGCCAAAGTGGACGAATCGACGGGGAGAGCGGTTTTTGAGCCCGCCGATCGCACTTGACTACTCTTTCACCGAAGTGAATTCCTGGGTGAACTCACCCCGGTGTCGCCGAACAGGCCAGCCTGGGATATGGGTGTGTTAAGAAAGCGAACTTTGTCAACGACACGCATATCTGCCAGGTTTAGCCAGAGGTGGCGTTCCTGGACCACTAGTGGGGTCATCGTCCTTCCCAGGGCACTCGCAGCCGACCTGGTGTTTTTAGAGCAAAGTCGGTTGCAGTGCGTAGTGCATTAAGCCTGGGTCGGAACCTTCCTCGTGCCGCTGGGCCAGCGCTTGCACTAGCCATAGCAAGCAAAACGGAAGCAGCCTGGCCCGCAGCAGTGTAGGCTCTGGCCCTGAGGGACGCAGACAACCTACATGCTTTGGACGGGAGCCGAGGCTAACCATGCCAGGAAGGGGGACCACGCGGGCAAGATTGACCGCGCTAGCACACTCGACCTGGGGTTTTGCCTCGTACCCCCTGGCTGCTCCGTCATCGAGGAAGGTGAGGGCGGAGCGAACGCAGACCGGGCAGAAAAAGGTGCCCTCAGCACTGCGTGAACTTACTGTGCACCTCCGGGAAGAAGGGGACGGGAGGCTTAGAGGGTTTCCCCTTCTTATCCTCCACGTAACACCCGTCTAATCGGTCTGGCGGCGAAGCTGGGGGACAAGCCATCTCCAGCCTCGTCGCCGAAGCAGCCCGGGTTAGCACGGCCATCATATCAGATGCCATATCCGGAGCCTCGCTTACCACCCCTGAGGGACCAATTCACCTATACCACGTTTTTGGACTTGTGGGGGAAACCAGAGCACCCGGAGGAAACCCGCGCGAACTCGGGGAGAACATGCAAACTCCACACAGAAACGCCAACTGACCCAGCCGAGGCTCGAACCAGCGACCTTCTTGCTGTGAGGCGAACGTGCTACCCACTGCGCCACCGTGACGCCCGTTCAGGAAATATATCCAAATTTATTCTTTTCCTTTTCTGAATCCAAAGTAGAGTGTATTGTGTGATACAGATTGTGTAGTTTTTGTTAAGCCACATTATTATTTACCTTTTTATTTGTTGGTATGTTTTTTTACATTTCATTGTATGTGCTCAAGTTGATACTATCTATACTTTTAAAAATATAATTGTTTTTTTTTGTTTTTTTTACTGTAATTTGCCATAAAATTTATAAATAAAATGTAGAAAAAAAATAGAAGCAGACTTGTCTTATTTTCAGAAATTATAAGTAAAAATTAAGTGATTATTTCCTTTAAAAGCAAAATAATTTGCCCATGGGTTAAGCAAAATAATCTTGTTTTCGCTTTGAAATAAGATTACTTTGCTTATTATATACATACCTGAAAACAAGACAATATTTTTGACTTATCTCTAAAATGCTTGAATTTTGAGATTTGAACTACAAACAAGACAAAACAAAAAAGTAAGAAAAGCATATTTTTTTTGCAGTGTACAAGGGGATGCACTTAATATATGTCAGATCCGGTTTATTCAGCACAAATGAACCTCTAAGAACAGTCTGAAAAGCTTGCAGAAAAGCTTACACCACTTTTCATTCCCCCCTGTTTTAGAATTGGATCACCGAAAGTAAGTGTTTCAGCGAGCGGTGGGTGCCTAGCTCGAAAAACCCGATAGAAACTCTCAGCCATTTGCAGGTTAAGGGTTTACTTCCATTCCAGAATATAGCTCCGTTTAAAGAGAATCAGACCAGCTCAAATGGAGAGTAGCTTTTTCATTCAGGTTCAAATTGAAAAGCCAATTATTGTCAAAGACGACGTCAAGGCCGAAGCCAGAAGCAGGCAGACGGGCGTTTAGACGACATCCGTAACCGCGTGGGGTAACCTCAATTAACAGGCCTTCTCGTGGCCTCTGCTTCCTCTCGCTCAGGCTTAAGACACCCAATTTTCTGTCAGTAATTAGTCAAATTACAAAAACGGAGAGGGATTTTTTTCATTCCCCTCCGCAGAACGAATGTTTGATTAGTTGAGATCAGCGGGAAGGGTCAGCGTGTCGAGTCAGTATTCGCGGGGAATGTTATTCACAGAATTAATCTCCGTGGCTGTGGGTGTAATTGGGTCATTGAGGCGTGGAAAATGCGAACGGTGATCGTTGTAATCGGTTGTGAGATGAATGTGCACAGCATCATTAACTCAATGGGGAGACCAAGCAGTCTTATTGTCACCTAGAGAGACAGTTTGCTATTCGGTTCTCTTTAAAGATAACTTTTTCTCTCTCTCTCTCTCTCTCTCTCTCTCTCTCTCTCTCACGATGTCTATTGACTGGTCGTGGCATACAGAGGGACTGGTCATAAATAGCACAGGCTGGGATGCTTGTGTGTCCCAGCAGCGTCCAGCCATATTGGCAAAGGATGTGAGGAGATGAGACTCACAGTCATGTTTTGGCCAGACCGCTGTGTGTGTGTGTTTGTGCATGTGTGAGCTGGAGCATGTGTGTATGGGAGACTGGAGAAAAAAACACACACATTTTGGATGAATAATAAGGCTGTTTTTGTACTCTTTAAAGGTGAACTAATTTATCTGCCACTTGCAAAAAAATAACGATTGGCTATATCTGGAACAGCACGCTACCACCATGGTAATATCATGTAAAAAATATGTTAATTGTGTGTATGTGTAGTGTACTTAGATGACCGACTGTATTCGTGGCATCCCACTGAGCACAAAGTGGTGAATGATGTATCCCATGGTATAATGCATTTCCAGTGGAAAAAAATGAACTAGATTTAGTTTTATTTTACTATTTAGATGAGGTAATTTGATTTTTGTTTTTTGTTTTTTTCAGAGTAACACTTTAGTTTATGTAACAATTAAGAATATAAACTACCGGCTTGTTACCTGCCTATAATTAAGATATTAACTGTTTATTAGTACTTATAAAGTATGGTCTTATTGTACATGCCTAATCCTATAACTAAACTTCTTCCTTACTAACCATTAAGGAGCAGCTAATTAGGAGTTTATTGAGGTAAAGGCTTAATCAAGGCTTTTAACAGGTACCAAGAAACATGACCACATTACACCAATCTTACGCTCTTTGCACAGGTTCCCTGTGCACTATCGAGTCACTTTTAAAATTCTTCTCTTGGTTTTTAAATCTCTAAATGGCCTGGCACCTTCTTATCTGTCAGACATGTTGATTGAGCATCAGCCTGGTTGGTCTCTTCGGTCATCTAACCAGAGATTATTATGTATCCCTAAGTCAAGGCTGAAATGCAGAGGTGACCGTACCTTCGCAGTATTAGATTCTGTATTAGATCTGTTTCATCTCTGTCTGTTTTTAAATCTAGGTTGAAAACTTATCTCTTTTTATTTGGCATTTTGTCAATGAAAATTGTCCGTTTTAGCTATAATTTTATAATTTTATATTTTTCTTTGTTGTGATGTGTATTGTGCAGCACATTGGTCAACCTCTGGTTGTTTAATAGTGCTATATATATATAAAATTGACATTGACATTAATCAACCCATTCGGAAAACGTACCTCTATATACATTTCTGGAGACCGCCAAATACGTCCCAGGAGCTATGGTTTTTTGCAGTTTTTGTTTTCGCGAATCCACCAGAGGCCGCTGTGCACGCTTTTTGAGATCTCAAATTTCTCTCGCGAGTGCCATTCGCGCCTGCTGTTCTCACATAAATCCACTAAAGGCCGCTGTTGACTGACTGTTTGACTGACTGAATGACTGAATGACTGACTGACTGACCGATCGACTGACCCACCTTCCTCCTTCCCTAAACCCAACCAATAGTATTTTCAAAAGCACAGATTGACCCGAACAGCGACGAACATGGCGAGCTAACTGGACAAACTGGTAACAGCAGGAAAGCCGTCCACACGGACGTAAGCGGTCAGCTGGTAAGCACGAAAAGGAACAGTGTCATACCGCCCCGTAGCGTTCGTTTTAAAAATTAAATGCAGCCATGCGTACTTCTGGCTACAATATTCACAATCTCCAGAAACGTATATAGGGCTACGTTTTCAGAATGAGCCTATGTTGGTCTTAATAGATGGTTTGTTAATAGTGAGAATTGTAACAAATTAAAGTATGAGTATTTTCAGTATTGCAGATTTAGATTTTAGACATTTTATTTTGAACCAACTGTCATTTTCTGGGGAAAAAAGGGTAATATGAAAATGTTTTTATTTAAAATTTGGAAGAAATGTAATCAGACCTTTATAGAATAGTATAAATTTAATAGCAATATAATTATAATACTTCTATCAGTTATTAAAAAAAATGTTGATCCCATTGTATATTAAGTGGCCTTAACTACTAGATACTTACATCAAAAAGAATATTAATAATAAGTACAATATACTAATTGTGTACATATTGTATTGAACAGCACTTCTGGTGCTACTGAGGTGGATTGTGGATAAGTTTAGGGACAGGTTTGGTGGTATGGGTAGGTTTAAGGGTGGGTTAAGGTGTAAGGAATTGATCAACAGTGTATTTATAAATGTAATTACAGAAATTAATTACAGATGTAATTACATGCAGATGTTTTTTAAAACATAAGTACAATGAAAAATCATGTATGTACATAATACAGTATGTGCATTTTACCGAATGATAATTTTAAATGTAAGAACATAGTAATTAAGACCACTTAGTATAAAGTGGAGCCAAATTTTTGTTCTCCTTTTATGTAAACCAGTATTTTACTAATTTTACTGGCCTATTGTTTACATGAAACAATAGGTGTTTATTTCAGAGGAGGACTCCAGTTTATGAAATAAAAGGTTCATTCAATAATTCATTTTCTTTTCGGTTTAGTCCCTTCACTAATCCGGGGTTGCCACAGCAGAATGAACCGCCAACTTATCCAGCATATGTTTTAACGCAGTGAACACACTCATTCACACACATACACTACGGACAATTTAGCTTACCCAATTCACCTATAACGCATGTCTTTGGACTTGTGGGGGAAACCGGAGCACCCGGAGGAAACCCATGGCAACACGGGGAGAACATGCAAACTCCACACAGAAATGCCAACTTACCCAGCCGAGGCTCGAACCAGCGACCTTCTTGCTGTGAGGCGACAGCGCTACCCACTGCGCCACCGTGCCGCCCAAAGGTTCATTGAATTAAATAAAATTTAATTGTTCAATAATGTGTACTCTTTTTTTTTTTACCCATTGCGGTGCACAGTGCCAATAAAGAGTGTTGCACTGGCATTAACAGTAGCTGGCAATTATGTCATTTTTACACATATTAATGAATAAACATATTAAAATATACCATATATATATATAGTGCTCTGTATAAATGTATACACCCCCTTTTTGAGGATGAATATTTTTGTCCATTTCTCTATGAATATAGTCAATAATAGTCAATAGTCAATAATTTTTGGTGCATTTAAAATTGTTAGTGCATTGTTTTACGGTAATATCCATTCAAATAAAATTTTATGAATAGAAAGATAATACATTTAAATTCAAATGAGTTATTGAAAAAAAAAAAAACTTTTATATATTTTTTTAATGTTTCTTATGATTTGTCCTATTTTTTAAAATTTTACTCAATATTGTCCCAGCATATTAATCAGAATCAGAAAGAGCTTTATTGCCAGGTATGTTTACACATACGAGGAATTTGTTTTCGTGACAGAGCTTCTACAGCGCAACAGAATTACAGAGACAGGACAAAAAACAGATAATATATTTTAAAAATAAAAGTAATAGCGAATGCAAATATACAAATTGACAAGTGTATGTACAGGAATATTACTATATACAACGTTATATGGCAGCTGTTATGTGCAAATTGGCATGTAAAGTATGTTGTTAAATAAGTGTTTATGTGTATAAAAAGTGTATAGCAAGTAGTGATGTTTGTTCCATAATTACTATCATCAAGTGTTCATGAGATGGATTGCCTGAGGGAAGAAACTGTTTCGGTGTCGGGCTGTTCTGGTGCACAGTGCTCTGTAGCGTCGACCAGAAGGTAAAAGTTCAAAGAGGCAGTGTGCTGGGTGTGAGGGGTCCAGAGTGATTTTGGCAGCCCTTCTGCTTGCTCTGGATAAGTACAGTTCTTGGAGAGTAGGGAGGGTTTTACCAGTGATTCACTCAGCAGTCCGAACTATTCGACGTAGTCTTCGGAGGTCGGATTTCGTAGCTGAGCTAAACCAGATAGTTATTGAAGTGCAGAGGACAGATTCAATGATGGAAGTGTAGAACTGTTTCAGCAGCTCATTTGGAAGGTTGAACTTCCTCAGCTGACGAAGGAAGTACAACCTCTGTTGAGCTTTTTTGACATTGGAGTCAATGTGAGTGTCCCACTTCAGATCCTGAGAGATGGTGGTGCCCAGGAACCTGAATGACTCCACTGCTGCCACAATGCTGTCCATGATGCTCAGTGGGGGGAGAGCAGGGGGGTTTCTCCTAAAGTCCACTATCATCTCCACTGGTTTGAGCTTGTTCAGCTCCAGGTTGTTGTGACTGCACCAGACAGCCAGCTCATCCCCGTCCTGAATGAGGCCGATAAATGTGGTGTCGTCTGCAAACTTCAGGAGCTTGACAGAGGCGTCCTTTGAAGTGCAGTCATTTGTGTACAGGGAGAAGAGCAGAGGGGAAAGGACACACCCCTGGGGGGTGCCAGTGCTGATTGTGCGGGTACTGGAGGAGAATTTTCCCAGCTTCACCAGCTGCTGCCTGTCCGTTAGGAAGCTGTTGATCCACTGACAGACAGAGTTGGGCACTGAGAGCTGAGTTAATTTGGGCAGGAGAAGTTTTGGGATGATAGTGTTAAAAGCTGAGCTGAAGTCAACAAACAAGATCCTCACATAGGTCCCTGGTCTGTCTAGGGGTTGCAGAACATAATGCAGTCCCATATTGACTGCATCATCCACAGACCTGTTTGCTCTGTAGGCAAACTGAAGAGAGTCCAGTGATGGTTCAGTGATGTCCTTCAGGTGGGCCAGCACCAATTTTTCAAAAGACTTCATGACCACAGATGTTAGCGCCACCGGTCTGTAGTCATTTAGTCCTGTAAGTTTGGGTTTCTTTGGGATGGGGATGATGGTGGAGCATTTGAAGCAGGAGGGCACTTCACACAGCTCCAGTCATCTGTTAAAGATCAGGGTGAAGATGGGGGCCAGTTGGTCAGCACAGGATTTTAGACAGGCTGGTGTTACAAAATCTGGGCCTGGTGCTTTTTTCCTCTTCTGTTTTTGGGAAACCTGGCGCACATCATCTTCACTGAACTGAAGTGCAGGTGTGGGGGAGACGGGGGGTGGTGGTGGTGTTAATGGTGGTGTGAAGAGCAGTTCAGAGTGGGTGTGGGGTGTTTAATCAAACCAGCTGTAAAACTCATTCAGGTCGTTTGCAGGTCGTTCGTTGTCTACAGTGCTGGGGGATGGTGTCTTGTAGTTTGTGATATTTTTCAAACTCTTCCACATGGATGCTGAGTCGCTGGAAGAGAACTGACTCCTTAGTTTGTCAGAATAGTTCCTTTTTGCCACTCTGATCTCCAACATCCACATGTTACAGTCTCTGTAAGCTCATCCAGATCGTTTGCAGCAGCTTCAAAAACACTCCAGTCAGTGAGGTCGAAACAGGCTTGTAAATCCCGCTCTGTTTCGGTTGTCCAATTTTTCACAGATCTTAGTAAAGGTTTGGCTGTTTTCAGTTTCTGCCTGTAGGTTGGTATGAGATGAATCAAACAATGGTCAGAGTGCCCCAAAACTGCTCGTTGGACAGAGCGGTATGCATCCTTTAATGTGGTATAGCAGTGATCCAATATGTTACTGTCTCTTGTGGGACATGTAACATCCTGTCTATATTTTGGCAGTTCGCGGGATAGTTTTGCTTTGTTAAAATCCCCGAGAATTATTAAAACAGAGTCCGGGTGTTGTTGCTCTATTACCGTGATCTGATCAGCTAGTTTCTGTATCGCCAGGCACACATGCTCGTGCGGTTGAATGTAAACACTGACGAGGATGAACGAGCAGAACTCAGCGAGTAGAAAGGCTTACAGTTAATAAACAGTGCTTCTAGGTCAGGACAGCACATCTTCTTTAAAACTGTTACATCTGTACACCACCTTTCATTGATGTAAAAGCATGTCCCACCACCCCGCGATTTCTGCGTTAATTTTCCGTCGCAATCCTCTCTGAACAGCTGATAGCCCGGTAGATGAAGTGCGTTGTCTGGTATGGAGTCGTTCAGCCAGGTTTCCATGAAACACAGAGCAGCAGAATGCAAAAAATCCCTGTTTATCTGAGAGAGCAGAATGAGTTCGTCTATTTTGTTGGGTAGAGAGCGGAGATTCACCAGATGGATGTTAGGCAACGCAGTTTGAAAACCGCGCTGTCTGAGTTTCACAAGTGCGCCTGCTCGCTTCCCTCGTCTGCGCGCCCGAAAGTGTTTGAGCAACAACGCGGCTCCGCCGACTACAATGTCCAACAAAACATCACATAAATCCAAGTCTGGAAAAACATTTGGTGGTGTATGTGTCCGAATGTCCAACAATTCGTCTCTGGTGAAACTAATTGTAGGAATGTGACTCAAGACGGGACAAACTAACAAAAACACAAAAACAACTGCAGAGCACGACACGGAGGCGGCCATCGTCGTCGGCGCCATCTTGTAGTTGTTATTTTGAATGTACTCATTTTTGGACTGTGATCCAAAGTTTTTTTTCTTTTGTTAGATAAGTTACAGTTTAGGATTTGCTACTGACTGATCCAATATATACCCACGAATGTAATATTGTAAAGCCTCCTGTAGAAAATATTCATTCAAAAGTGTGATCTGTGCGGGGTGTAATCATTTACGCTGAGCACTGTATATATAAAACTGACAAATACTAACAGTTGACTCTGTACATTAACCTGGCAAAGGAAACACTATTGAAGCTATTGATAATGAAATGGAAAAAAAAAAAAAGACAGATTCCAGCATTAAGCTTATACTCTCACCCATCACTCATAAAGGGAAATTACATACTAGCATCAGCTCTCAAAACCTCTTCTGCAACCAAAGTGCTTCATCTCAGAGAACATCCTGTTCCCTGCTGAGCACCAGCTCGATAATGCTGCCATTTCAGACATATTTATCATCGGAAAGGTAACGTTGGCATAAAACACAGAGACAAGTTTAACCAGGCAGTGGCCTCGGTCATCCCTCATTCAGCTCTGTCACTGTCTGTTTGCAACACATGGATAAATGCGTAACCGGCCTACATCACAGCACTAATATTTCTCCGAACACATAATGGGAGGTGATGTGTTCAGGGTGCTGTGCCGCTGCAAGACCCAGAGCTGGCAAGGCCGGCTGCATTATTTAGCTGGATTTGGCCAGGAGTTAAAAGCTGGCGGAGGGAAAGTGAGATGGACCTCGCATGTTTGCATGTATAGGGGATTTCTGCTGTAAAATCCCACACGCACAAAGCATTTACTATCCGTGCTGATCTGTATGCAACTCAGCTGCAGTATGAACCTGAGACGCATACAGATGCATTACGATTGTGATTGTGCGAAGTCAAATCTACTGTGATTTGGGAAAGATCACACCAAAATGAAAAGTCTGTATTTTTTCACCCTCACGTAAATCTTTTTTTCTTTCGTGGAATACAAAGGGCCATCTTTCAGGGGCGGATCTAGAAAATTGTTTATGGGGTGGCATGGAAATGATGAGGGGTGGCAAAACTCAAGCAAGCATCATTGCATGGTTTTTGTGGATTAAATTAATGCTATACATTCACTGCTTTGGCCATTTGTTGTAACTAGCAAGCAACTACTAAAAGATGCAAAGTATGACAGTAGTTGATTCAGTGTCTTTAAACTAACATTCTCTCCTAAAAACATTTAATAAATGTAATACAGAAGAAAGAATGTTATACCGGTTCATTTCTGGATGAACTATCTTTTTTTAAATGATCCAGGAATTTTTTTAAATGTAGAAAACAATGGTTTGTGTAGTTTGAATTGCCTGCGAACTCTGAGTGGTGAATATTTCATGTGCTGTTGGCTGAATTCTGTTTGCATGTGCAGGTGCAGAAAAATGCTTACAAGACAGTGAGTATGGTTTTGGACACTCGGAGCAGACACATTTATTATGGTACTGGATCTTGAATAGAAATCAGCGTCCTTGGAGAGAAAAAGTTTAGATCTTTACTGCCACCTGCAGGCGACCGGAAGAGATGCACTCCACAGAACAAGTTCATTTCAATTGCGTGAACTGATTAAAAATGCCCTTTAAAACAGAAGCCCTCGAGGCAAGCACTACAATCAGACTTTAAATGGATGTTTAGCATTGAATGCCCGATAAACATCGCAGCCTACGTTTGAACAGTGTGTGTATATGTGCACGTCTGCATGTGTTGTGGTGTTAATGTGTTCTTAAGATGCATGTGTGTGTATGAACATTGCGTTAGTGAGAATATGAGTAAGATCATTATGGGAATGTGTGCGCCGTGGACAGAAATAGCAGACTGAGAGGCCTGCTGGGCATGAAGGGAAGAAACTCAACAGCAGCCGTGACCGCAGAACAAAACACACAACATTCAGAGCTTTTGTTTTTAACAGACGTGACACTGATATTGTTCTGTATGTACAACAGCAAACAGCAGCAGATTGAATAATATCTGTACTGTATAAATCGCTTGGTCAATGTTTGCATGGCCTCGCTGGTACACTTCATTACTAAAACACTTGGTTGATAAAAGGCTTTTCATACAGCAGCAGGACAATGTGGAGAATGTCAACAGACAATCGACAACACTAGAAGTTCACTTCAGTGATGAAAGCAAATTACATTTATTTGGGTTCAATGGGAAACAGTGTTTTTGTCATTAAGCTAGATGTGCTTAAGTTATTTAAAGGAAGGGCTTGTACACTTTGTGCTCATGCTGTAACCTTCAGATATTTTAGTTGTAATCTTCCTATCATTTGGTGTTTTATCATTTTGATTACTGTGTTTTCCACAAACTAAAGGGTTGAGTGCCTTAATTGTTTTGCATAAACAACTCAACACTGTTTTAATACACTATATAAATGCTGGGTTGTCAATACCCAATGTTGGGTTAAATATGGAACGAGTGTTGGGTTAATATTTAAAATACAATTTAAATGAGACTTTTTAGCACAACTGTTGGTTTAATATTTGTCTATATTTGATTTAATCTTAGGTAACAACAACCCCGCATTTTCTCTCTTTTTTGAGTCTAGATGGTATGACCACAGCTAAAATAAATTTTAAATCTGATTGATATATTATTTTATTATTATATATCATATGGGCGGCACAGTGGCTCAGTGTTAAGCACTGTCGCCTTACAGCAAGAAGGTTGCTGGTTTGAGTCCTGGCTGGGCCAGTTGGCATTTCTGTGTGGAGTTTACATGTTCTCCCCGTGTTGGTGTGGGTTTCCTTCGGGTGCTCCGGTTTTCCCCACAGTCCAAATACATCCGGTATAGGTGAATCGAATAAAACTAAATTATCCGTAGTGTAAGAGTGTGTGTGTGAATGAGTGTGTATGGGTGTTTCCCAGTGCTGGGTTGCGGCTGGAAGGGCTTCCGCTGCGTAAAACATATGCTGCAATAGTTGGTTGTTCATTCCACTATGGCAACCTCTGAAACAGAGACTAAGCTGAATGAATGAATATACATCATATTTTTATTATCAATTTTTAAAAAGAAATCAAGTGTTTATAAATTGTTCTCTAATATTGATCTCCACTGTGTTCTGACGCAAAGTAAAAAAAATATATATATAATAAACAAATGTATATATATATATATATATATATATATATATATATCTTGGATGTCCTGAGGATTAGTAGGCTAAATTAAGAGCAGCTTTAAAAAAATATATATATATATATATATGTACATACTATCCTTTTATAGAATCTATTTAGAATGTTTTTAGCGATCCAAACAGGACTGAAAACCACATTCTGCTGCTGTGTTAATAGTCTCACTATAATCTCATTTAGGCACAGCCACTCTGGTTGGTGAAAACAAAAATATTGCTGTCTCCTTGTTGATTTTACCTGTTCATTTTCAGGGGAGAGTGAAGTGGTCATTCTTAAAGTGGTCATCTGTTGAACAACAGCATCCTCTAGTGGACATCAGCACAACGCAAGCTACTTTAAATGCATGACATGTTTGATAAAATGTATTCAATACTGACTGAAAAGGACAATTTTGTGTTTGCTTTAATGATTAGAAGAATGAGAAGGTTGTTTGTCCTGTTTCCATTAGGCTATCAAACTGTGGCAATGGAGAATACAGCAAGTGTTAAGCACATCTGACAGTATTTGGACACTCAATTTATTCCCATATCTAAATGTCCTCAGATGAGCTGTCAGCATGTCTGACTTGTGTTTTCATAGGAGTTGTAAAAAAGCTTTGCTGAAAACCTTCAGTTTGTGTGTTTAGCGTACTCAGGTGGGTGAAAATGATTCGTCCTACTTAAAAAACCTACACATTGGAACATTGTTTTTGGGGTCATTTAAATCAAAGTGTTGAATGCCTTCTCTTTGAATGACTGTACGCTTGTGAAAGCGGTGGGTGAGCTGTTGTTTGTGTGTGTCATGACAGTCACAGATCAATTTTACAGATTTTTACATTTATGCATTTGGCAGATGCTTTTATCTGCAACAGCTTCCATGCTCTATATTTTATCACTATGTGTTTTGTGTGGGAATCAAACTCATGACCTTGGAATTGCTAGCACCAATTCCCTGTTACAGGACTACTGGCATATGGGTAGTAATATGGGCATGAAATGAAATTTCTGTGTATTAAACTTGACATGGATAGTAGTGGAAACATGGCATTTAGATTTCTGTCTTTCCTGATGCAGAATGAAATTTTAAGGACTGCTCATACTGTGCCTTTTTTAAAAGGGGACTTTGGAGTCTCTGTCCCCATTCATTTTCACTGCTTTGCTATTGAAAATCCATTTTAGTGTGGTTTATTTTACTGAGAAACCAGGTCATGCTGTTCAGTGTAACCTCTGGATTCCTATTGATGTTACACAAACAAAGAAAACAGATTGCTCTGGAAGCCAACCAGGCAGCAGTCTGTAACTTGTTCTTACTGCATAATCCACAGGGGGCGTAAGAGACACGGTTATGCTGTTTTACACCTGTTCAGTCAAACCTTAAAGCTGTGGGGTGTAATTACTGTGCCAAACTGAATCGCAAAGCTGTTTTCAGTAAGGTTCACCAAATACTCCCATCTGCCAGATAGTCCCACTCCAAACTCACAGCCCAGGGGTGCTCAAAAGAAGAAAGCATTTTAACATTGAAAAAGTACACTCAGTACCTTTAAAACAAAATAGTCGCAATACTGCAATATTAACACATGATGGCAGCGTTGAGCCTGTTCAAAATTCACTGATGCATTAGGTGAGTTGAGACCACAGTGTCTGAGGCATGTGTCACTTTTCATTGATCGTTCTCACATTGCAAATCTTAAGTCACTCTCAACATGACTGAGAAAAAACACCTGAGGTACATAACTAGTGAAGATAAAACAGCTACCTACTAACATTTAGGCACTCTATTAGAACACTGTTTGTTTGTTTGTTTGTTTGTTTGTTTGTTTGTTTGTTTGTTTGTTTGTTTGTTTGTTTGTTT
>CAIGQV010018081.1:422335-441740 GCA_903798115.1 Danio jaintianensis | reverse complement strand
TTTGTTTGTTTGTTTGTTTGTTTGTTTGTTTGTTTGTTTGTTTGTTTTTTATTAGAGGACTGAGGCAGTGACACGCTTGTACTACTTCAGGCTTGAAGTTCCCAAACAGTCCATCGCTCAAGGGTAAACAGCCTTCACGTGGCTCATCTGTTTAATTATGTGACTTATATGGCTTCGAGCCCTGGTCTGGGGATGATGGAGAAAGAGAGAGTGAGAAAGTGAGAGTGGCCTGCATGGCTGGGCTGCTGATGGACTGCAGTCAGCTCCGGTTAGTGCCGAGCACCAGCGCCGTGCCCGTCCGGATCCAGATTTGCCATTACTCTTTGATTAAGGGAGTGTCAGATGCACATGTGATTGATGAGCTGTCAGGGGGAAAGCCGCCAACTGGAACACTTCATCCTCTTGCTTATTAAACACTCCAGGAGTGCAGCTCCTCTTCTTCACGCACACGCGAAACAATATGAGAGAGATCCTAATTTAGCTGGAGCTGTGAAGCTGCATCTGTGCTGTTGTGAGGGAAGAGGAATCCTTCAAACGCCGATGGCTTCAAACAGCTGATTGTTGCACAAAGATCTGGGGGTGTGCATCTCCCCTGCCTCTCTGATTTTTTGTGCTCGCAAAAGAGGGGGATCAAGAGTCGCAGAGGAGCCAGAGGAGAGGATGAAGACAGAGGGATGGATGTGAAACAAGGCTGGAGAGAGGCAGGGGAGGGGAGAGAGAGAGAGAGATAGATGCAGCCAATGCGCAGCGCAGCATCTTGAAAGAGCAAGAGGAGAGAGAGAGAGAGAAGAAGGGAGGGAGAGGGAGTGGAGGAGTGCAAATCAGGCACTGGCAGTCGCTCTCCGGCTGAAGAATAACGTGTGTCGTGCCTCGCTGTGATGCCGTCGGATCCGAGCAGCTGGTACGTGTGAGCTGGTTTTTGGGCTCGTGTACGTGTGTGGCCACCCCTTCCCTTTGCTGGAGGAAGAAGGAGGAGGGCGCATCAGGTTTGTGTCCGTTCTTGCCCGCTGCATCTGGACCCCGGCGCCAGGGAGCGTGGGGGGCACTAGGGCCAGGCGGCCAGCCGGGGGGACGACATGAGCGTTCCGCTCCTGAAGATTGGCGCGGTGCTCAGCACCATGGCCATGGTCACCAACTGGATGTCCCAGACGCTGCCCTCGTTGGTGGGGCTTAATGGAACCACCATCTCCCGTGCAGGCACCTCGGAAAGGATTGTCAGTGTGCGTAACCCTCCACTTTTCCTACTCCTTCCTGTCTGTTTATCTCTCGCTGTGTCTGTTTGCTCATCCGAATAAGCCAATAAGTCAGGACCTTGGCGTTAAAGAGCAGTTACTCTCCTCTGTGGTTACAATCCTCAGAGATTTGCCAGACAGGCTTTTAGAGGGATTTCAGGGTGAGAGGCAGGTAAATTGAATGCGTGTCTGGCTTTGGGGGGTTGGTTACAGAGGAATTGATGGCTGCTGTGGGTGAATGATTCTCAGTGGGAGATGATAGATGAGGAAGTTATACCTGGTGAGATTCATGACTCCTACGAGGATATCCTCACTTGGCAGGGGGAGAAGAGTTAAGTGCCTCATGACTGATGTTCAGGTCCAATTGAGATAGGTAGAAACTGTTGTCTCTCTCCATGTGATGGCACAGTGACATGAGCTTAGACCTTTTGTGCAAACTCTTTTCTTCCAAAGTGGCACGTTTTCTTCTTTTCCCCACCCTTGTATGCTTTCTTTTTAATCAAATCCGCTGTACTTTTTGTAAGAACTCTGCATTTTTTTCCTGCCCATAACTGAATTAAGTGCCTTGTGGGAGAGAGGCTGGGCCTTTGGCACCATTCAATGTAAAACACAAAAAAAGAAGACTCTAAAGCTAAGCACCTTGTTATATCCTTAAAGGTTGTTAAGTGAGAACTGGCTGAAATTGAAATCCTCAACTATTCTGCCAGCATGTGAGTAATTATTGTGCATGCATAAGTGTGTGTGCATGAGTGTTCTCCAAATGCTGGGTATTGAGACCAGGTGTGAGTAGGTGGAAGAGGTGGATGGAGAGTGAGATGTGATCCTTGTAATGTTTTCTGGATCATTAATGTTGATAGACTGCCTGGGGTATCTGCTGTGTAGTATCTGAGCATCTGCCTCTTAATAAAAGCTCCACTCGGTATAGCTTATGGCCAGGGACGACACTCCATCTGGATGATAGAGGAGATGCTGTAGGGGTCGTTTGGGTCGGTCAGAATGCCTTTGCTGATTTCCATCTGTCTAGAAGAAGAGTCTGTAGAAACTGTCTATCACAGCTTTGTCTAACACGGTCACACTTGCTTTGGAAGACTGTTACTACTCACCACAATCTAAAAGCTGTAAGGACGGTTGCTGTTTTCCTGCAGAGCTGTATACCATGTGTGAAACTGTACATAAATCCTGTAGTCAACACCCACACTGCTTTATATTGAGTCTGATTATTCATCCAATCATGTGTTCATGTGTCCAGTGGTCGTCCCACAAGTCCCAAACAAACCTAACCACTATGTTAAAGGGATAGTTCACCCCAAAATTTTAATTCTGTCATGATTTAATCACCCTTTACTTGTTTCAAACATTTTTCTTTCTTCTGTTGAACATTTTTATTTAAAAAAAATGTTGGTAACCTGTGATCATTGAATCCCATAGTATTTGTTTTGTTCCATATACTATGGAAGTCAATGGTTACAGATTTTCAGCTTTCTTCAAAATATCTTCTCTTGTGTTCAGCAGAAGAAAGAAACTCATAAAGGATTTGAACCACATGATGGAGAGCAAACAGTGGGTAAATTAAATTTTTTGAGTGAACTGTCCCTTTAAGGCTTACTCTTAAAGAGTTCACCCATAAATAAACATTACTCACCCTCCAGTGGTTGCAAACCTTTATGATTTTTCTCTTTTCTAAAGATGATATTCTGAAGATTGTTGGAAAGCCATTGACATAAAGAGGAAAAACAAATAGTATGGAAGTCAGTGGTTACTGTTTCCAACATTTTTCACAATATATTTGCTTGTGTTCATCAGAAGAAACTCAAACAGGTTTGGAACAAGTGAAAGGGTGAGTGAATGATAGCAAAATTTACATTTTGGGTAAACTATCCCTTTAAGAACTATGTAAGCCAAGCATACTTTCTGGATTCAAATTAGACCCATCTTTTTTAGTAACTGAATAATAATAAAAAACAGAACAGATTAGAACAGTAGATTTGAAAAACTGGGTCCCTAACTCATAAGTTGAAGTAAGTTTAAAATGTATTTATTAAAAATTAGATTTTTGAACAAAAATGACCCAACTGCAGTTCTGGGAAAATAGTTTGTGTAGAAAATAGTTTTTTAATAGTGTTTCGATGAATTTGTCCAGAACTGTCCAGTCCAGTTCTGTAGAGCTAATAATCCTAAACTTATCTTGACAAAGTTTGCTTTATAAGTAAACATAAGTCAATGAAGTTCCTAAAATTTTAATTTAAATTTTTTTTCATATTCAAATTGAATGCTAATTCTCAGTCATATGTGTTAGCTAACATGAGTTTGAATCAAAGAACTGAACTGGTATTTAATTAAAAAGAAAAAAAAGCATCCCCAATTCAGAGCTGAAGCAAAATCTAAAGGTCAGATTAGGTGCAAGCACCAGAAATATGATAACTATACAGTATTGAATACCTGTAGAAACTGTTGGAAAACGAGCCAAAAGTGTTGAAGACATCTATTTATTTAGCTAAAGTGGCACCCATTGAAGTTTCACTATCAGTAGTCATCATTACCCAAAACACATTAGCATCTGTGAACTCCCACGTATCTCATTTCAAGCAATCACTTTAAAACATTGCCTCACTTCACCTCAAGGAAAAACCAAGGGGAAATTAGCATACGTAAAAACAATCTTCCCCAATCTTTCCCACTGCGAAGGCTTTCGTTTTTAGATTTGACGCATTAGACAGATGTTACTCTCATACTGGAGTCTAATTTATTCTCTTTGATAAGTGTGAATCCTTCCAAAGCGATCTGGCTTTGTAAAGACTCAAACTCTAATCTCAAAAGCAGCTTGCTCTCAGTCAGAAAGAGAGATGCATCCCTCTGTTCTTGAGATGAGGTGATGATGGTGTGAAATGAGGTACAGAATGGAGGTGTGGTCCGTGAAGCACAGTGACTGATGGACCCATCGCAGGCCGCAGGGATGTGCTTTCTTCTCTTCAAAGCAACTTGTTTTCCAAGCTGCAAAAAAATTATCTAGGACCTGCACGACTGTCCAGTCTGCTGTCACATTCCTGCTACACATGTTAAATGTGCCGTATCCCATCAGCTCTGAGCAGGAATCACACTGCGCTTCACTTGCTCTTTTTGCCATTCTCAGCTCAGCTGCTAATTCATGCGAACTCGTTGCATGCAAAAATCATTCCAACACTTGAAAGTGAAGCATGGCATTTCTGCATGACGTATCATAGCGAGTGGAATTTTTAATTTTCTTTTCAAACACCCTTCCCAGCAGGCACCTTGAAGTCAAAATGACATCATATAGCAATTGTCAAAATATGCCAAAAATGCTAATCGGTTTGATGTCTATATACTCAGCAGACTTCAAATTAATATCTAAAATTGGCATCAAAAATTGATTACAAGACAGTTTTGGATGCCAATGTTAGTTGTTTTGACATCAAGGTAGTGTTCATGCATTGTAGGGATACAAAATCCAGTGAAAATTTGGAATTGAAGCTTTCACCTGAATAAAACTTTTTTGTGTCGTTATTTTGATGGACAAAAGGGCATCAATGTGTGGATGTCAAATAGACGGGTTTTGACATCAAATTGATTTGCATTTTTGACATGTTTTTTGATGCCATGCTTGATTAGACCCATCTTTTTCTGTAACTGAATTAAAAAAAGAACAGAATAGAATAAAAATATATGGCTACATTTGAAGAACTGGCTCCCTAATTCATTCATTCATTCATTTTCCTTCAGTTTAGTTCCTTTATTCATCACGGGTCCCCACAGCGGAATGAACCGCCAACTTATCCAGCATATGTTTTACACAGCGGATGCCCTTCCAGCTGCAACCCAGTACCAGGAAACACTCATTCAGCCAATTTAGTTTATTCATTTGGCTGATTCAATTCACCTATAGCGCATGTGTTTGGACTGTGGGGGAAACCGGAGCACCCGGAGGAAACCCAACGCCAACATAGGGAGAGCATGCAAACTCCACACAGAAATGCCAACTGGCCCAGCCAGGGCTCGAACCAGCAACCTTCTTGCTGTGAGACGACGGTGCTAACCACTGTGCCACCGTGCTGCCGCTCCCTAAATTTTTGAGCAAAAATGTATCCAGCTGCAATTCTGGGAAATTAGTTGTTTGTCTACAGTATCTCAGTGTCTACAGTGTTTCGATGTATTTTTTCCAAAACTGTCCAGTTCTGTCAAGCCAATATGCTAAATTCATCTTGACAATGTTTGCTTTGTAAGTAAACATAAGTCAATGAAATTCCTTAAAATTCAACAGATTCTTTCTTATATTCAAATTGAATTCACTCGGCGCCAATAGCCTAGTGGTTAGTGTATTGACACATTGCAGCAAGGTGCCCACGACAACCCGATTTGATTCCTAGCTTGAGGTCCTTTGCCGATCCTTCCCCTATCTCTGCTCCCCAAACTTTCCTGTCTGTAAATCTCCACTGTCCTATCACAATAAAGATGAAAACTCCTAAAAATAATTACAAATAATTCTAATTCTCAATCATGTGTTATTTAACTTGAGTTTTAATCAAAGAACTGAACTGTCAAATCAATTTACATTTGTGACCTGTTTTTTGACGCCATGCATGATGTGGCTTTGACATTATGGAGCCCGCTAGGTTATCATTTCTTTTGCACAATCCCACATCAATCGTATTATTCTGACATCCATTTATAATCCAAAATCAAGCCACTGGTTAAACACTAAGCTCAAATGCTATGCAGAAATCAGATGTATTTCCTTAGAAGTATATAGTTAGAAATACCTTTGCAGCAATACATTGAAAATGAACATACACACTGCTGGGAGTCACATTTAAGTAAATTTCTATTGCACTTTTTCCTCTCAGCAACAAAATAAACACACCCACACACAAAAACAGCTGTAGGTAAACAGTAATTTAGAAAGCATGTTATCATAGTCATACCTTAGGGCATATTACAGAATGCTTCTTATCTTAGGTCTTAACTTAAAATATGATATGTTAAATTAGGATTTTTCGCAAAAATCATATTACCGAAGCAAATCTTAACTTGATTTAGCATTCTTATCCTATTTTACAAAATCGTTCATTATCTCTAGTTAGGAAATCTTAAATTGTGTCATCAACTTCGACAATCCACTCTGAGGTCTGCTACCAAGTAAAAATCACTGCTATTGAGTTAGCCTAAACAAAATCAATAAGCAAAATGAGCAAGCTTTTAGACAAACCAGTTGTGACATCTTTGCAGTAGAAGCTCTTTCACTTTGAAAATGTCTTTTTTTTAGCAAAAAAATAAAATAAAATACAAAAACATTTAGCCACTTGCACTATAATTGGTAATGCTCCATGATGCTTTGTTGTTCTCTGTAATGCTGGTTGAAGATCCTGTGCTAACTGTAATATCATGTTGTGCAATCTGTAATTATTGATATAGTGTTTTGTCATGGGAATGTATTGTAACACGTCTTTAGGGTCCTCCAAGCGTCTTTCTACCACTGAACATTTTTGTTCTTCATTTCAAGCATAAACCTCATATTTTTGTTCCATTAGCTTTTGAATCATTTTGAAGTTAGAGAGCTGTCAGGTTGCTGTAAATGTAAAAAGACATCAAGTTAGGATGTTTCTGTAATACCACCTTTCCTATATGTAGTTAAGATAAAATATTGCACTTAGCAAATGCAGTAATAACTGTAATATCTTTTGTAATATATGTTGTCTTAACTGAAATTACCATGGTTACCAAACAAATAGGATAAGATTTTAAGGTCCCGTGAAGTGCTTTGAAATGTGCATTTTTATTCGATGTTTGACGTAATCTCAAATGTAACATGAAGAGAGGGTGGGACATAGTGTAGCTCCTCCTGTTTATAAAAAAAACATCTAATAGCGTTTTGCTTTATCATCGCTCTGCCAGTGAGAGGGGTTGAGCTTAAGCACATCAAATGTGAAGCGTCTTGAAGGGGGCGGAGCATGTCAGATACTAGAGAGCATTTGATTGGTCACGATTTGATGAGAAACTGAAGTATGAGGTGACATGAAAAAAAACGGAAGTGACAAACTACAAGCCTTACATGTTGTTTATCTTCTAAACGCGAATTTTGTCACTGTTTTGGAGCACACTAGCTTATAGATATCCTAAAAACTAACAAAACTGATACTAACATCTAAAAAAAGATTATTTTAATTTCATGGGTCCTTTTAATGTAAGAATCTTTCTGCAATATGCCCCCTGATCTGCAATTGCAATCCAGCAATCCATCATGACAACAGACAAGGTATTGATGAAACTGACTTTGATTGTAGAGTATATTTGAGACTATACTGTAGACTATAGATTTGACTAATACTGTTAGAATTAATTAATTTGCTTTGCATGACACATTGACATTACAGTACAGAATGGCTCTTTGGCCATCATCTTAAACATGATAAGCTTTTGTTTCGTGTTTTATAGAACTAGACATCGTCACCTCAAGGTCATTTTACCTGACAAAATATTAATTAGACATAAAATTCAGTCTACAGGCTATTGGCTATCACAAACAAGAAGTCAGGATTTCATTTTTAAAAATGTGTTAAGCTATTCATTACTGTGCAGTTTAGCTCATTTTAAATCTACTAAAAATGCCAAGAGCACAATGAGCAAGAATTACTTGCAATTTCTGGTAACACTTTAGTTTAAGTAAGATTTCACACCCTTTACTACTGGCTTATTACCTGCCCATTATTAAGATATGAATTGTTTATTAGAGCTTGTAAAGTATGATCTTATTTTACATCTCTAATGCATAAAGTCAACTATTACCTTACTAACCATTAATAAACAGATACTTAGTAGTTTATTGAGCTAAAAGTCCTTTTTAATAGGTAATTAATAGCATGAATTGTACATTGCAATAAAGTATGACCCAATTTCTTTATATTTGACAAAGTTAAATGACACCTTCAAGGAGAAAAGTGCACTAAAAATATCCTTCTATTCTTACCTGTACTTGTCTAAAAAATCATTTCTGATAATACATATAGTATCAGGAAGATGAATGTTATGCAGCTACTGTAGGTAAGGATTTTTTTTCCCTTAATGTGCAGAACTAAACAGGAGTGTGTATACAGGAATGTCTGGACAACCAAAAGAAATGGCGTGCATTTATTTGCATGTGCGTGTGTAGGTGGAAGTGGCGAATCCCGCTGGTTCAGGGGTGAGTCTGACACACACTGTCTCCTCGATTATGAGAAATAAATGAGAGGCGAGCGAGAAGCCGTAGGACAATTTGCTGCAAACGTGTAATGAACACAAACACTTAACAAAGCCACATGCCCATGTGACCGCTGCTTCTTGTTTTCACGGGACCTAAAAAGAACGTCATGGAAACCGATATGCATAAATGAGCAACAGAAACAACGTCCTGCTAATCTCTACTGACTGTGTGGGAATTGGAAACATGGAGCTTTGGAATATATATATGTTTATTTTCTTTGGTGCAGCTCAGATCTGTCTGTTGTGAAAGCGACGATACACAGCTCTGCCCAGCTGTTTGCTGCCCACCAGGGACCTCTAAACTGGAAAGTGAGGTTGAGCCATTTTGGATGCTGTCATCAACACACAAACACAAACATATGACAGTCTTGAGATTTATAGCCTTAGTAGGGATATCTAATCAAACTCATTGATGCTGTCTGACTGTGAAAAGCATGTCTCGGTAAGGCATTCAGCACACTATGAATCATTTATTAAGCATTAACAAATAGTTCTTCATCATTTGCTAAGCATTAACTCTACATTTATAGACATAAACAGTTTATAAATGCAGCTACAGATGCTGTATTCTTGACTTATTTGCTCATATATAATCATTATTCAAAGTACACTGACCAAAAAAAATGATTTAAAGATGATTTGTTGGATTTATAATTTTTTTAAGGTAAGTGTTTGCAAACAATTTATATTGGCTGAATTTAAACAAACATATTAAGTTGAACATTACTAAATTTAAATTGTTTGTTTAAATTCAGCCTATATAAATTGTTTGCAACAGTTTTGCAGAAATAATGTTTTTTCATACTTTGTTGATGATACATTTTTCATTACTATTATTTACAAATCAGCCATTTAACAGTAGTTTGTGGTTTTTAGGATCATTCAGAATGAGTAAGTAAATGATTATTAAACTATTCAGTATCAGTACAGTTTCTCTGTATGTTTAGAAATGCTTTATTAACACAAATTCCTACAGTTTTGTGAGCTCGTCTACAGTGGAGGACTATTTATGCTTTGTAAATCTCTTATAAATGGCAATTAAAAGGTATCAAATGAAAAATAAACCCTTGCAATTGTATCTAAATATAACAACACAAGCTCATTGTGAAAACGTACCCCCGTATACATTTGTGATGAGTGCGAATTATGTAGCCAGAGCTACATATGGCCGCATTTCGTCTTTAAAACTAACAATACAGGGTGGTATGACACCGCAGACGGCTTCTGTTTCTTTTCGCGCTACCAGCTGACCGCTGACCTCCATGTGTAACGGCTTTTCTGCTGTTACCAGTTTGCTCGCCATGTACGTTGGTGAACTTGAGACTGACTGAGAGGTGTTGACTGTGACGACGGGGTTCGAGTCCGGCGAAGAACAGTTCCAGAAAACAGGTCAAACAAATAACAAATAAAATAAACCAGTAGAATACAGAGTGAGAACGTGGTAAGATCTGAAAACGTGGTAAAAAGCAGGCAGCCGTGAGGGCTTTTCTTTTTCTGGAATATTTTTGAAAACATTGTCGGTTTGGTTTAGGGAAGGCAGTGATTGGGTCAATCAGTGCTTTTGAAAACACTATCGGTTGGGTTTAGGGAAGGGGGTGGGTGGGGGTTTCGGTTAGTTAATCAGTCAGTCAGTCAGTCACTCGACAGCAGCCTCTGGTGCATTTACGTGAGAAGAGCAGGCATGAATGGCACTCGCGAGAGAAATTTGAGATCTGAATCACTTAAACATGGCTGAGTAATTTTGAAATTTTTGATCATATTGTTATATTGTTTAATAATTATATTGTTGTTTTATGAAATTAGTTGTATGTACAAAGAAAATGTTTATGACACCTGTTATTCAGCAATGTTTAAACTGTAATTTTACGTTTAGATAGGATTGCCGATATTTGTGTTTAATTTGATACAGTTGTACAATTACATTTTTGTACCTTGAAATATTCTTTTTCGTTCTGAATCATCATTCATTTCCTTTTTTTTTTTGTTTAGAATATAACAGAGCATTTAATCGTAATTTATAAGGGATTTACAAAGCATAAATAGCCCTCACAAGCTCACAAAACTGTAGGAATTTGTGTTAATAAAGTATTGATTAACATACAGAGTAACTATTATTACATACCTGTAAAAAATGTTACAATTTTAATAGTTTATTAATGATTTACTTATTCATTCTGAATGATTTTAAAAACCGTCAATAAATAACTAAATAATCCAATACTCTATAATACAGCATCTCTCTTAATGTCTATTAATATAGAGTTAATGCTTAACAAATGATATACTATTTGCAAATGCTAAAGAAAATTATTCATAATGTGCAGTTATTATAAAGTGTTACCCATGTGTCTACATTTGCAGTTATAGTATTCAACATTTAAAAAAATAAACAAATACTTTTTGTTTGTTTTTTGCCCCAAACATTACATTGCAAATGTTTCATTTGAATATAGTCAGTGTTTCTGCTAGTCTACAGATTTGATTTGGAGTGCTCTTAAAAGCATAAAATGGACCTAAAAATGGTTTCTTTCATTTCTCTTCACTCTGCTGCTTTTGAGTAATAGTTTGGGATAGCTGCTAGTGAATATTTCGGGACTGTGTTTTGTTTTGGTGAATCAGCCAATCAGTGCTATCAGGACATCATTTTGCTGCAGCCTGAGTGATTATTCACATGCTAATCACATCTTCTTTAACAGTTCTGAGTAGCTAAGGCACACAGTTTTCAACTAAAAACTGGAAGCTTGCTACAGTAAGTGCTTTAACTGTTCATTGACTGAAAACACAAACATTTTTAGTTTCAAAGTGCACATTTTTTTAAACAAACCATTAAAGTTTTTGTGTAAACTACAAAAATGCCATTTTGTGAGATCATGGTTTTATTGTTTATGCATATTATCTGTTCAGTCTGTTCAGTTTGTGTGAGTAAATGATAAGCAAAACAAAAATGGAGGACCACAGAACACTGTAAAAAAAAAAAGCCTGTTTCCACACAATTCCTTCATGTTGTCCAAACACTAATCGATTAAGTTAACTTAATTGTTTTTACACATTTAAGTGAATTGAACATGATACATTTAACTTGTCCAACCAAAAAAAACCTCAAGAATTGTGTTGATTCAATTCATTTTAAATAAGTAGTTTGAACAAGCAGCAATTTAATTTAATTAAAAAATTTTTTGGAGTGAACTGTGTTTGTGAGTGGCATTGCCAACTACTGGTTTGGTTTGCTTAAAGGATCAGTTCGCCCTTTAGTTCACCCCCGTGTTGTTTCCCAATCTTCTGAGACATTTGTTCATCTTCTGAGCACAAATGAAAATATTTTAGAGCTCTCTGACCCTTTAATACACCATTTACTTCATTGTGTAATGATATACTCAAGGTGCAATTGGACTATTGCACTTCAGATGATCAATTGCATTATATTGCTTATACCAAAGCAAATCAAAACGACTGTTCACAAACTTCAAACTTTAAAGGTGCAGTGTGTAAGTTTGACACCCAGTGGTTGAACTAGGTATTGCATTCCTGGATCAAAACAAATGCAAGAGCAGGTTGCCAGATTGAGGATCAAGGAGCGAGTCTGACGATCAAGCCTAAAGGCTGATTTAAACCGTGTTCTAAATAAAAGCAACGGCACGCGATAGAAGGAATATTTTCCATATTAAAAGGAGTTTTTGTTCTAACCAACACCTCAAATATATATATTAGAAACGGCTTCTATTTCTTGCAGCTGAACAACAGAAAACTGACAATGATCACCTCAGGTACACCTCATGTGCTTTATTCAGTGTTAAATGCTAACAATGTGAGTTTGAATGCCATTTTACATGACATTTATTGCCATGCTACTGAAAGCAGCAGCAGATAGTTCTTGAAAATAAAATAAACCGTTTGAAATTGAACTTTAGAACTGTGACTCAAAACCAACACATATCAGTGATTCAGCATGTACATTTAATAATGTTAAAGAGGATTAATATGTATTAATTAGATTATAAACCTTACCATTTCGTGAGCGAGTGCATATTCTGTGCTTTTGAATGGCTGTATTTAAATTTCTGTCGTGTTTCGTCTGGTGCAAACAGCCAAATTGCTTATCACTGTGAATCTCATCACGTATGTTGTTAGGACACGCGGTTACAATGTAACCTGCTTACCTAATGTTTACTCTCGTAATATTTATATTATTTGCTAATTAATAACCTCATGTGGAACTCTGAATCTGCATCTCATTTTGGAGTCTGGTGCTGTCCACCGGAGGTCGCATTTCGGTCACGGGCGCATGCTTTGAGAGCCTTTCTGAAATACGTGGTTTTCCAACAAGGCAACCCAGGGTGCTGAAATATAATTGGCTAAAGTGGCAGTGAGTGGCTTAAAGAACCAAAAAAAAGACAGTGTTTTGGCACGTAACAGACATTTTCAAAGCAGAATATCTGACTTCAGCATTGTTTTTCAGATAAACAAGAATGTTCACTTGGCATTTTTATTAAATATCTGCTAACATATTATGGTATTTTTATGCTTTAGAAGAGTCAAAAACTTACTTACAGCACCTTTAAAAGGTTCGAGTTTTCAAAGAAAAACTATAAAAGGTCTCCATTTACACACTCATGTTTTTATTGTGCATGCCACATGCATCTGAACATCCATGTTCAGTAAGTATTTGCTTTCTAAATCTGCGATCATATAATGTTATGGTATCTCTTCAGAAGACCTAGATTTAGACCTTTTATTGAATATTTTATACTTAAGTGGAATGGATTTCAAATGTAAGGACAAAGGTTTAAAACAACATAATGGCAGAATGTACTATGCCCTATTGTACACTACAGCAAGCTGCCTCTTGGATACAGCTAAGTCTATCTTGGGAATCATATTGTTTACATAAGCTATACATTTCTCCTTTTTTATCATGATTTGTTTTATTTTATCTGACAACACTGTCATCTGTATGAGAAACTTTTCAAAACCACAAAGGAAACTCTTTTGCATTTTTCAGTACATTGTTGCCAGGTAAACGTACAGTAAGATAAAAAACAACAACATATTATTTAGATGAATAGGAATACTAACTTTCTCTGTCTAATATGAACCTTGTGGTTGGACCACAGAAGGATGCTGCTCAACAGGAAACCACTCATGAGATCTTTAACCACAGGCTGAAAAGATTCACATTAATATTAATACTGCTATATTTATGAAATCGTATAACATTGTAATGCGAGACCCAGCCAGGCCAGATCTAAAACAGCAAGTCTTCAAAGTGGATGCACTTCAAACTTCTCTGTCAGACTGGTAACATTATCGGTACCGCACTCAAAACCAACGTCTGTCTGGATTCTTTATTTTCTAAGACAAAAGCAGGGCACTCTTTAAGCAGGAAATTGAGCTTTTAAATGCTCTCAGAGGGCAAACAGAATAATATTGATCTCAATAGCATTATGCTGCTTTATTTTTGTGGCTTTGAGCTTAGAGAGAGAGCGCTGGCAACTGTGTGTAGTGCAGCGTTTGCATCAGCATCTGTGGTTAACATGGATGCTGAATCTTTAAAGTTGTTCAAGGGTGTTATGGTAGTATTGCTCGGAGCCGCAGCATAAGCTCACATCCATGTTTAGAGTGGGAACAGATGCCAATGTTTGGCTTCAGGGCAATATATAATCACAAAACTGGAAACAAAATGGCCATATGTTTATTGATGAAAAAAGAAAGAGAGAGTGGGCTAAAAAAAAGAAGGGGTCAGAAGAACGAAAAACACCAAAGGACATCTAAGGAGAAAAATAAGGCAATTTTCTCTTTCCTTGTTACTGTGGAAACCCGGGTTCACAGAGCACCAATAAAGGTCTTTCTGCTGAAAACAACTCATGGCCATTTCCCACACGCTTCTTATGAATGTTCTAATAGACTTCCTGTCGCTTTCGTGAAATGGAGACTACAGATTTACAGTGGCCTACGCAGAGATCAGCCTAATGAAAACCGCCCTGGGTTCAATCCCTCAGACACCTTGCGGGCCAAACGTGCCGCTGTAATTGGTTAATCCTCTCCGTAGTGTGTTAATAGCATCCTCATAGTAAAGGTCAGCTTGGAGAGCCTGAGCAGAGAGAGGAAGCCTAGAAACGGGAGGTGACCCCAACTTCCTGCCACTGGTGTCTATTGATCACCTTCCGTTTTCGCAATTGGACGTCGATACCTAGGGTAGCTTCTTCTCAGTAGGGAGCTTGTGGGATGTGTGTGATGGTTTCCAGCCGAGTCGGGGATGAAGATCAGACTGCGGGATGGAGGCTGGTAAAGGTCGAGTGTTGTGGGGCTCACAGTGAGGGCTGGGCATGTAATGGAGCTGGTGTCAGGCTTTGGCAGCGGTTTGGCTGAGTAAGAACCTGCCACTCGAAGTCTGAAATTAGACCTCGGCATCTTCCCCCTCAGCAGCTCTCGGCTCTCACTCTCTGCTGTCACTCTTTCTTTTTTCTGTGTTTTTTTTTCACACAAACACTAGCTGCAGCATCTCATTATCTGTTGCCCTCACGCTAGGTTCTATCCTCTCTTCTTCGGGATACCTCGTGAAGCTATTGGTGTGCTTTTTCCATGTCTTCCGCTTGACATGTTTGTGTGTTGAGGACAAAGTGTGTGTGTGTTGAGTGAGCCTGGACCTGTGGGACATCAGTTGGGGCTCTCAACTTGCTGATTATTGCTCTTTGGAGCCTATTACACCATTTAGCCATGATGTCATCCCTGATGGGTGAAATGTGCCAGATTGATTTCTGATCCCTCAGTGCTGCTGTGATCCCTGTAATGGCTCAGCGCTCAACACACATTTAGGCTCTCCCATAGCGTCCTAGGCTTTCCAGTGACAAGTAACATTTGCGTCTGGAATTAAAGTACCTTTGCAGTGATATATTTGTTAACAAGCATCCAGATGCTACCTGTGCTGCTGAGAAGGATTTTAAGATGAATATGTAAATATGTGCTGAGCTCTTTACTCTCAATAACAAAATAGGAACAGGAAAAATCGATGACCTTAGTGATGTGCATATATTTGCTCAAGCTCACTGGCATCATGTCAGCAGATGATGTAATTAAAATTATGGGTAACAATTTACTTCAAATTTGTTTATAAGACTGACACCTTTATAATCATGACCTGACACATGTCTTGAATATGAAGGAGATGCAAGCTTATGACAACTGCCGTTGAGTGTTATTAGCTCAGTTATGTCATTTTAAATGTGAAGATGACATTGTTTGAGATGTCTTTGTCATGACAACTTGACATTATCAAGACAACCTAACCTAATCCTAAATCTGTCATAAACATAATTGTCATAAGACCTTTATAATTAGGTCCTTGAATACTTTTTTCTGATCTTGTTTTTCTGTGGAGCAAAATTAATTTGTCATTAAACATTTTCAGTAAAAGTAAAATATGTTTTTAAATGATAACCTCATCATTCATATCATCCTTGACATTCCATTTTGTACCACTAGTTGTGGTGAAGAAAAATATGTTATAAAACATGACACAATTATAATGGCCTCATGGCAATCATGTTTATGACAGATTTATGACAAATTATGTTGGTAATGTAAAATTGTCATGACAAAGACAAACACCGGTTATGATTTATTTGTTTATGTCAAGTTGTCATACAAAGACATCTCAAGCAATGTCACATTTGCATTTAAACGATATATATGAAGTGTTACCAAATCATGGTACTGTTACAATTTGTGACTATAAACTATATAAGTCTGGCTGTGAGATCATAGTTTGTCACTTTTCTTTGAATGACACATTACTGCTATGATACAGAATAGCTCATCCATCTTTATCATTGTACAAATTTGTTTTTATCTGTCATGGAATGGAAGTTATTGGAAGTGAGCAGAAACATTACATGCTTTTGATTTCGCAACAAAAGTCTTTCAGAAAATAAATAAATAAAACAAATTACAGGCTTACATGCACACACACACACAGAGAGAGAGAGAGAGAGAGAGAGAGAGAGAGAGAGAGAGAGAAATCTAATTAGTGCTTTACACTGACAACAACAAAAAAGTGATTAATATGTGAACGTTACACAATATACAGTATAGTGTTCATATATTCATGTTGATTTCTTTATCACATAAAACATGTTTTGACTACCATTGTAGCCTTCACATGAACCTGGGAAAAAACTGTGATTCGCCCATTTGTTATTATGAATGGAAGACAGAAACAGCATTGACATAGACTAAACAACGTTTCATTTACTTATACATGCACCCAAAAAACAATGTATGCTGCTTGTTCAAACTACTTATTTAAAATGAGCTGAAACAACACAATTCTTGGGGTTTTAATATGTAGTTTAGTTTAGTATAGCTTAAATATGTAAAAACTAATACGTTAACTTAATTTAACTTCATGTTATTCCATGGAACCCAGCATTTTTTACCATGGTCAAACTCAAATTTGTTAAACCCATCTAGTCTATCAGCTAGTCATACATCAATCCAAAGAAAAGCATTTAAAATAACATTCAAAGCCTCTTGTTTTCATTAACTACAGCACTGCTTTCTAATCAATGATTTAAATACAACAGATTACATGTTATTTAAAATGAAAATGTAATGTGTTTTCAGTATTTTTGCAAATCAACATACTCCTTTTTTCGTAAATATGTTTTTGTGTGGTCATTCTTGTGATCAAAACTTGTAATTATATTTTAGACTCCACTAGTAGAGCATGTCAAATATTGCAGTCAGCCTATGTATGCTTAATTTGCAGCAATTGAGTTGTAAGTGACTAATAAAAGAATATGCAGCAATAAATTTTACATTTATATCATATATCATGCTGCACGGTGGCGCAGTGGGTAGCACATTCGCCTCACAGCAAGAAGGTCGCTGGTTCGAGCAACTGGGTCAGTTGGCGTTTCTGTGTGGAGTTTGCATGTTCTCCCCGTGTTGGCGTGGGTTTCCTCTGGGTGCTCCGGTTTCTCCCACAAGTCCAAAGACATGTGTTCTAGGTGAATTGGGTAAGCTAAATTGTCCGTAGTGTATGTGTGTGAATGAGTGTGTATGGATGTTTCCCAGTGATGGGTTGCTGCTGGAAGGGCATCCGCTGCGTAAAACATATGCTGGATAAGTTGGCGGCTCATTCCGCTGTGGCGACCCCAGATTAATAAAGGGACTAAGCCGAAAAGAAAATGAATGAATGAACGAATCATTATTGGGAGAATTATTGGGTTTATATTTCCATTTCTTAATTTAAAGCAATATAATTGGTAGATTGTATGTCTGTCTGTGCTTCATGCAAATATTTTAAAAATGAATAGTATTCTAAACCTAACAACTGCATTGGATTCTCAAACTGTCTGCAAAATGGGACACATTTTAAATGAATTGTCGCACTCAGATTGTACATCTCTTTATGTTTGCAATAAAAGGGTAAATAAAGAATACTGTCTGAAAAAATAGAAGTATTATTTACTTAAGGGACACTAACTTTGTGAATGCTAATATTTGAAGGAGCAGAAAAAATTGTTGAGTCTAGTATTTGCCATCTAGTCATAGTCAGTATTGTCTTTTAAAGCATATTAATAGCATTTCATTTTTTAAAACATAAAATTGTATAACCTGCTGTTGATGAAAACATAATATTATGAATTACTTTTATTTATATTTGAAAAACACATATCTCAGATATTTGTTGATTCAATTATCTATTTGAGCTTGATTTTTTTTGTGAAATGTTAATAAATATAAAACAAATCAAAAAACAGTTTTAACCACACTTTGATTTATTATTTTTAAAATACATTTCTAATTTTCTGAAATGGAGCTGCTTTGGAAACTTTGCTTTTAATTTTTTGTGAAGTGTTAATAATATTACACATGCAAGTTAATTTTATATATATATATTTATATAATATATATAAACAAAAAAACACAATTTTGTACTTTATGTACTACTGTATGTACAACTATACTTTGATTTATTGTTTAAAAATACATTTCTGCTTTGAAAGCACAAGATTATAATGATATATGTACATAACTGACAACATTTTTCCAAAAAATAATATTAACTTCTTTATGTAAAACAGTTATATACAGTTATGTGTTTAGGGGTTTTGAACCAATGTGAATACACTGCAGACTGGTTTGCTCATCTAGAAACAAAGTTACAGAAAAAAAATGTCTAGCTCATCACTTAAAACAATCATGGCAGTTTAGGACAACATCTAAATGAAAACCTTCTGGTTAGGATATGGTATTAGCAATATCAGCATACTTAATTCCCTCACCCGTCTTCTCAAATGCCACCGAATAGATTGCTCACCACCGACAGAGTAATTTGATCATTTGCTGAATGTTAAATGCAAATGAGAGGTAAAAACAGACGCATGCAGATACACTCACCCTGGCGTTCATGGATGACAGCTCAACCATTACTAATAAACTGTGGCTCGTTTCATCTGACCTGTTTGTTCATAAATAACCGGCCTATTCAGTAACATGCACCCACATACAGTATAAATGCTGGTGTAAATTGGAAGATCAGAATCAAGGGGAGGTGCTGTATACGACATTGAGTGATATGAGGTGTGTTTTCTGTGTTTGTGTGTGTGTTTACTGGTTTTGGTGCTTTTACGAGGCCACATATTTGTATAATGACATTGGTATATCTTGTGGTTTATGAGGACATTTCTTGTGTACTTGTAATTCAAAATGCTTCAAAATCAGACTTATGGGAGTCTTTTGACATTAAAAATGCCACAGGTTTACTATGAGGCTTGGCTTTAGGGGTAGGAGTAGGGTAAGATGATATAATATTTTTGTAGCATAAAATACATTACACCTATGGAGAGTCCTCTTAAACCACCAAAACCAACATGTGTGTGTGTGTGTGTGTGTGTGTGTGTGTGTGTGTGTGTGTGTGT
>CAIGQV010018081.1:370791-417832 GCA_903798115.1 Danio jaintianensis | reverse complement strand
TGAGTGTGATATTGAGCTTATTTCATACAATACAGCCAGAAGTAGATTCCAAAATAAGTGTCCGTAGTCCAAATTTTCTTGGTAAGATACGCAAGTAATGAATGGCCATTGGTATGCTGGAACATCTCTGCAATCGTCGAAACACATTGTCAAATTGGTAGTCATATCTAAAGTCTGATCTACTACATGCTTGGCTAAAAATCATTTAAATATACATATTAAATGTGACAATGATAGCCGTATTTGGCAAATTATTGTTAGTTTATACATACACTATGTTTGTGTGTGTGTGTGTGTGTGTGTGTGTGTGTGTGTGTGTGTGCGTGCGTGCGTGCGTGCGTGCGTGCGTGCGTGCGTGCGTGCGTGCGTGCGTGCGTGCGTGCGTGCGTGTGTGTGTGTGGTCCTGATATTCATTCCATTATGGGGACCAAGTCTCTATTGTTAAATCATACAGAATTAAGTATTGTTAAATGTTAAAATGCAGAATGTTCTCTGTGAAGGGTAGGGTTGGGATAAGATGATGAATTATCTGTACATCTGTTGGAATTCTCCATAAAACATGGAACCCAATATTTGTGTGTATGTGTGTGTGCGTGCACCTTCTTTTTTTTAAGTGAACAATGTTATTTTGGCAATCAACATTCTGCCACAAAGTTGAGGATTAAGTTTATTAATATTCCATTAATGAAAATGTTAAAATGCAGAAAGGTTTCTGTGAGCTTTCCTTTAAAATGTCATGTCAGTGTGAAAAACAATAAAAATCAATGGCAAGCCCCCTTCTAAGATGAAAAGCAAACGTGTATGTGTGCTTGTGTGTGTGTGCTTTTGAGCCTGTACATTGTTTCAAGACATCCATCTCCTGACTCCACCCGCTATGAAAAAGCAACATTATCGATCCAAAGGTGCTCTATTTCCTCCAAGTGTCTAAGCTGATCAAAACCTCCTCCTCTCACAGATGCCACATTCTATTTTGCTCATGCATTTTGTCCTGTCTCTCCATCCATCTCCTTTTTTTTCCCTCATCTCTCCTTCTCTTTCTCTATGCAGGCCCTGTATCCAAGCCCAGAGGAGGGCTGGCAGATCTACAGCTCGGCACAGGACGCAGATGGGAAATGTATCTGCACCGTTGTGGCTCCAGCACAGAACATGTGTAATCGAGACCCACGCAGCAGACAGCTCCGGCAACTTATGGAGAAGGTGACATTTGTCTGTTGAACGCACAATAAGCTAAATGACGCAAGCTTGTCATGAGAAAATCCTAGCCTGAGTGATGTTATGTAGATATTGCGCAGTCATTAAACAAGAATCTTATACATTACATAATACTGTAGGCCATTAGCAAAAGTTTGTTAAAGTACAACAAGCAAACAGCTGCCTAAAAGAGGACGTGTCCTAAATACTGCTGTGAAATTGGATTCATTCTGCTAAGCAGTTTGGATGTTTTTTCTTTTGTTTTGTTTTTTCCTCTAATCGTACTCATTAGACTAAGACCAGGCAAAGAACAAGTAGGGGGGAAAAAAGTATAAAGTGCCTCTTAAATCAGGAAATGGAGCACTCAGCACTCAGCTGTACTAAAAGCCAGAGATTCACACAGAAATTAAAATTCTATTTCATATGTGAGTACATGATGGCAGAATATCTATTGAAGTCTGTGTCTTTCTGAATCTAGTCTGAAATCTATTTCTTTCATCCTTGGAATACAAAAGACCCTATTAAGCCCACCCGATTTACTGTTATACATGTATTACAGATATGTGAATAGACTTCCAATTAAGTGGGTAATAAACTGAAGATTAAATCTAAACATGGTCATGTTAGGGTCACCTCTCATTTTCATGTTCTAGTTCCATCTCTCTCTCTCTCTCTTTGTCGGTGTTTCATACATACAAACTTTTACTGCTTTAATTTCAGGTAAAAAACAGCTCAGAGAGAGAGGGAAGGGGTGATGCACTTTAACATGTATCTTATCCTACAATCAGAATTATTTCATGCACTTTTCTGACATTCATTATTTCACAAATCACTCAGAAATCTCTAGGTGTAGCCAAGCTAATGAAAAATCTATATATACTTTTACATATTTAACATTTGACTAAAAATATAAGCATTTCTTTTGCATAATCATGCTTGCTTCGTGTTTAATCTTAAAATCACTCCTAATGCTATCTTTGACCAATTTAGTATTACAACTATAATATTTATATTGCGTTGTAAGATTCCATTCTATCAGCCCAACGACGGAATCCGATGAATGGTCAAAGGTTAAACGCATGTAAGCCTTTTTAGCGCTTCTGAAAAGAATTGTGTTATTTATTAGAATGTATTTATATTTGTTTTCAGCTCCGAGTTCAATCTGACAATCTTTCATTTTACCGTTTACATTTTGAGTTAATCACATTATTAGTTGTGATACAATTTAGATTTTGATTATTTCTTGGGTCCGATATTCTTAATTGTACGTTCATTAGGGACCAAACACCGCTTAGAATTTCAAGCCCCGGGATTGCATTTCTTCTCACGGACATTATCTCGACACTCTGAAGTTAGTCAGAGGATGTAGGGTTAACTAATACTCAAGTAGTCTGGTTGCCTCCTGCTCACTCATACTAAACGAGTAGTTAATTTAGTCATTTCCATACAACTTGCTAATATCAGTGATTAAATGATTAAAAGGTCTTGCTTCGTACAGTCCTGCTTTGTACAGTCAAATGCGCCTTGAAAATCGATAAAATCATGTCACACCATAATGGTAGCGCAGACTCCCCTTAATCTACTGGATACAATGAATTCGGAAGACTCTAGAATTAATCAAAAAGGTTAACATTTATTTTCCAGATACAAGTGCATCATGCCAATTACAGAATCAAACACTAAAAGCCAATTCAGAAGTAAATGCACAACATCAATTACTCAAAGATAAATCTAGGAGTATAGATGGAAGTCCAAATTATACATAGTGTTGAGCTTGAGAGCTCTTCACTACGGCCGGTCTGGATACAGACTTGCGACCCGAGACATTTCGTCCTCCTCTTTAAATACCCTAGGAGAGCAATGAATGGTTATTTTGTCAAAGTTAACCAGTGACTTAAAGATTTACTCAATTTAAAAAAGAGTTAATCAAAATTTATCAAAGATAATGAACAAAACCTCGTTACCAGTCACACCTGAGTATTTATCAATACCAGAGGGGAAGGAAAGTTCAGGAAAGAGGGCAGTGTCTATCCTGGGCCTTTTTCTTCAGATTCCAGAGTTTTTGTTGCTTTATTACATGGCACATTTAAGTCTATTAAAATCCATCCCTACAAGTGTTGTGATTTGTGTGCGACTGTGGTGTGCACTTTTATAAGCATATGTGGGCTTGTTCTTTAGTCTTTGCTCATAATCTATTGAGTTTACAGTTATTAAAGGGCCATGAAACCCTCCTCTTTTAGTTCAAGTCTACCTCAGAATTCATTCATTTTCTTTTCGGCTTATTCCCTTTATTAATCTGGGGTCGCCACAGCGGAATGATCCGCCAACTTATCCAGCATATGTTTTATGCAGCGGATGCCCTTCCAGCTGCAACCCATCACTGGGAAACATCCATACACACTCATTCACACACATACACTAAGGACAATTTAGCTTACCCAATTCACCTATAGCGCATGTCTTTGGACTTGTGGGGCCAACCGGAGCTCCCGGAGGAAACCCACGCGAACACGGGGAGAACATGCAAACTCCACACAGAAACACCAACTGACCCAGCCGAGGCTCGAACCAGCGACCTTCTTGCTGTGAGGCGATTGTGCTACCCACTGCGCCACCGCGTCGCCCCTACCTCAGAATTTTTTCAAAAAATGCTTCAAAGAGCGCTGTGAGCAGAGGGAGGAGTGGGCGTGGCCGGCAGAGCAGGGGAAAAGAGGGGGGCGAACAACTCTCAGTTGGCTCACAAAATCAAACTAAAAAATCAAACACAAAACGTGAGGAATCCTATGATTTTATAGTTTACAAAGTTAAAATGCAAAGAAATAAACAGTAAGTAATTTAACGCCCTGCTACATATATGATAGGTTATTCGTAATTTCATATAATATATACACATAACCACAATTTGTTATATCATTATATAAACATGATAATCTTTATGAACACTATAAATGAGGAGGACTTCTCTCCTCCTCAATCCCCGTGTCTGAATGCAGACACAGTGGATAGCAGTGCAGCAGGTCTCTTGCCCTATCTATTCCAACCATTAACCCTACTGGTAATCTGGAGATTTTAAACATAGGCGAACACAGCAGCACTGATATAGGCGATGTGTCTAAATGGTAACAAACTCAACTGAGAAAAAGACAAAGTCCGCCATTCTCCAATTCTCATAAAGCTCTGCCAACAAAAATGCTTGCTACACACAAACAGCTTTGCTGTATCGGCCCTGACAGTATCGCGGGGAAAACCATGCAACAAACCCCATGGATCATGGAAGCAAACACATACAACCCTTCATGAACAGCTAAATACTGCGTGCCGTGCACGGCCGCGGTCTCACAGTTTGGCAGGTCTGTCATCGGAAAGCACCTGCTGTCATGAATAATTAAGAAGCAGGCTCTTCTCATAGGATAAGAAAACTCAGTCTATGAATAATAATGAAAAACAATGCGTCATCACTCCACTAGCAGATGAGCGCTACATCATCGATTTTGATCCAGCCCCAATAATGGTTTTAAACCCAGAAGATAAAATTAGCTGACAAAAGCTCAAAACTATCCAGTTTTATCCACAATTAAAGCTAACAGGTACTAACGTTGTCTTTATTGATGCTCAACACATACAAATTAAAATCTCAAAAAAAGTACTCAAGTCAGTTTTGGATAGGGATATATTTGTATTATTTTATAATAAGGTATTTAGATTTTTATCAGTTAATAATGAAGTTGTTCTTGTTTGCTGTATTTTGCCACCAAGATCTGGCAACACAAACAAGTAATGGTTCATACCGTTTTCAATTATATCTTGCTCTATGTAGTTATTTTTGATTACTTATATTGATGATGTAGTTAATTATGGATTTTTATTATGCACATATACAGATTTATTCTTAAAAACACTTCTTTCAGTTTTCTGTTGTTCCCTGATTCCAAATTTAATTGGACCATGGGTGCTCACCGACAAGAACTGCCACTGAACCTCGAGCAGGGTGTTAATATAATAACAATAATAGTCATGATACTGTAGATTTTATTTTGAATTCAATAAAACAATAACACATGTTTGAAAAATGTTCAATATAATGTTGATGCTTCAAATCTGAACTAAATGGCACAGCTGGTTTGCGCCACAGTCTATTTATCTGTTTGCATGAATCACGGCCAACAGCAGCACAGTGAGAGTTTAGTTTTATTTACATACATCATGGATGGAATCTCGAATTGATCATGCGAAGAGCTCCATAGAGAAGCCCTTGAATTTAGTGGAGAGCACAAATGTGTTTGTGATTTAGTTTAAAGCCTGACATTCGCAAACAGGAGAAACACTGTGCCATCATCAATACAGTTAGAAATCTATGGTTTTTCATGGCTTTACTGTAGTACCAGTAACTTTGTAAACAGTTGCCATAGAACAGGCATAGGTACATGCCGGCATTGTACTGATGTGCTTTAAGTATGACTTTTTACATCTATGACATTATGAATACAATTTTTAAAGAAATTTACACCTGTATCGTGTCCTTAAACAGGGCGTCTGCAGAGTTTAACAAGTTAAAAAGTAAGACTTGTATTATATATACATGTTCCAGGGCTCAATGCTAAGGATTTTTTTCTACTGACCCAGTTGATGCAGATTTTGACTAGCCCTGCCAACATTTTCTCTGGCCCCACCAGAAAATGTACAATTTCACAGCCGCATATTTTAAATAATTTGTCAAGACAAGTCAAATATAGTTGTATACATACATTTTCTTTAAAAAAAAAAAAACAACTAACATATTTTAAAGACTGATTGTCATGCTGAGGAAGAGATGGAATCCACTGATTTATATTAGTATTTGATCAAATCTAAATAAGACTTAACAGAAATGTTGTCCTTCTGTTGCTTGTGTATTTTATTTCATAGCAACATGGCTAGCATAGGCTAGTAATTATGTCAGTATTTTACATTTTAACTGACAAGTTGATTAGCAGCCTTCACTCACGCTCTATCAGTAAGATTTTTAATGGTAGAAATTCCATCACATTCCAAAACCTCATGTTATTTGTGCTCCAGTGAGCTATATGAGCTGAGTAAAATCCTAATTTCTTGGTTATTAATAATCTGTTCAGTCAAGGGTCAAAGCTAATGAGGCTCCTGCTATTATTTGGAAAAAGACCAAATATTTTTATATCGAGATTGTTTTAAATTCTAAGACAAACAGAACTGACAAACAGCAACTGTTATGTTTCCAAAGTAGATCACGCAAGACAAAATGGGAGCTTGTGAGCTCTGTTTAAACCTTTGACGCCTGCTACAATTTTTTTTTCTGAATGTCATTGATAAAACTTAGTCAGTCTGTCTAATGATAATAAATTAGTATAGTATATAGTAAATAGTAATTGGGTCCATCAGACTAAAAAAATAATTCCGGTAATGTGACAAAAATATTTAAGACTTATCGAATTTGAATTCAAGGCTTCTTAAGACTTTTTAAGTCATTTTATTTTTAAGACATTTTATTTAAGACATTTTAAGACTTTTTAACGACCTGCGGGTGGCCACCCTGTCAGTGTCAGGAAACAATGATTTTACATCTCCCAGAATGTGAAATATGTTCTTCTCTGTTAAGATATTTTGTTAAGGAAATGTTTATAGATGATGTGTTTGTCATGTTCTGGCTTCTTCAAAGTTGTGTCTGTTTTCTTTTTTATATCTGCTTTCAAAAACATTATTGTAAAAATCACCAACTGGTTTTTATCAAAATTTTATCAATCAATGTTATGTTTTGGGTCGAATCTCCTATAGCGCTACTCAGATATTTTGCTAAAAACTTAATTTAGTGTTTCTCATAAGACATAAATCCAAGTGGGTTTAAATGGAAGCAAGGGTTAGTAAATGATGACAGAATTTCACTTTTATAATAGAGCTATTCCTTTAACACGTTAGCTGGAGGAGATCCTGAGAGAGATTACGTAAAAGTACCATCAAACTATGCTTGACTGACCATATTCTGACCGGGTGTGAAGTGAAAGATAAATAAGAAAAGAGATGGGAAAGGGAAATGGCATCTTAAAAAAAAGACTATATTAAATCAGCATATTAGATTAATGTACAAGTTCAGTTTTAAACTTTTACTTTTCTGTTTAGTGGAAACCGATAGATAGACTAGCAAAGCCTAGCATATGAACCTGGTCAGCCAGTATCCAACACACAATACAATCACACTAGAATTTCCCCAGTAGTATGAAGCAGAAAAATTTATATACAGTGCTCAACATAAATGAGTACACCCATATTTTGAAATTAATTAATATTTTTATCCATTTCTCAGTGAATATAGGTAATATATTTTGGTTCATTTGAACAGAACAGATTTATTAAACGGATATATTTATTAAAGTAATATTTTAGTCACCGAACATCTTTAGACATAGAAAGATAATACATTTAAATGTATGTGAAATATTGGGGAAAAAAATTATAATCCACAAAATTTCAACGAAATTTCATGATTTTTTTTTTTTTGTTTCTCTTGAATTTTGTGCTTTTTACATTTTTTTCTTTAATATTTTTCCCCAACATAAATTTGGGTGTACTACTTTTGGACTGTTATTATAAGTTATTTTGTTAGATTAGCTCTAAATTTGGCTTTAGTACTTACTACTCTAATGAATATTCACAAATATAATATTGTAAAGCTTCCTATAGAAAATATTAATTTAAATGAGAGATCTGAGGGGTGTACTCATATATGTTGAGCACTGTATATATAAGAAAAGAAGAGATGCTTTACTACATAGATACAGTTGATTATCGAGCTGATTTAATGCAGTTTAAAGTTGGCATTGATAGATATTGACCTGTTGACTGGCCTTCATTTCCATCTTTCCTCATCAACTATACACCCTCAGTGGTTTCCAGCCTCATCTGTGAACAGCAACCCATTAAGATCCACACGTCCCCATCAACATCATGCTCACTGAATCAGAGAGAGCTCTGGAATCACACTAGAATGGGAAGCAGCTGTTTGACTAGCTAATGAGCACAGCTGATGGAGGCAGAGATGAAGACAGAGAGGAATAGAGGTTGAAATAAAAAACAATTTGGAGAGGAATTCCTGAGAAGGCGAATTTGGGACTCCAGACAGCGTGAGTCAATGAGACACATGATTCACTGTCATGTCTATTCAGCTCAACAAGCAAATTCTGCCAAAAACGTTATCTTAAAGAGATCCTTCGCCCAAAAATGACAAGTCTTGTTCCAGACCCTTTTGTAATTATTTGTGAATGAAAAATTATATCAGATTTTATTATAATTTTTTTTTTTAATCTGTTGATTTTGTCTGTTGTGAAAGATCAAGCTGGACAACTTTGGCAAGTTAAGATGTGTTTATTGGCAGATTTATTTTTGGTTTATGGTTCCTAATGAGGGTTCTTGCTCCATGGCTAACATGTACTAGAGTTCTGGATTGACCCCTTCATAAGCTAAGTAAATACAGGTGATAAGGACTTATTTAAGTGGTATTATGAAGACATGGTGGTAGATCCAATGAAGGTAATGCTGAAGCTTGTTGTGAAGTATGCATGTCTCTCAGCTAGATAACAGCTAGAACTTAAAGGCTTGGTAATCTGAAATGAGACGATATGACAGCCAGAAGGTGCATGAGAATATAAGAACCTATAACTGGGTGTATGTACTTACCAAGCCACATACTGTAAATATGTACCTGGTCTAATAGAAGAATAAAAGTGGTTGGAGCGGATAGTCAGCTGACCACATCTTATGCCTACATGTCCAGCCTGAACTATCACTGTGGTCAATTTACTGGGGTCCAAAATATCCAAAACTTCCTAAAAGTTGCATGAAATTAATCCATACGACTCGAGGAAAACAATCTTTTTGTAAAGTCACCATCAAATCAAAACTTTGATAATCATACACAAATTACAGCACATCACATATTAACTTCTAAGTCAACTAGAATCAAGCCTCATTGGTTTTTGAAAGCCACTTGACCAAATGTCAAAACACTTAAGGAATGTGGCTCCACATTTGATGCAGTCTATGTATAGTTTATGTATTGTACATTGCTCAGTGTTGTGATTTATTCTGAAAGTGAATTAGCAATCTATAGTTGCATCCCTAATGACACACTATGCACTTATACACTGTGCACTTATAGACTCAACCATGTAGTTGAGTATGAGTTTAGTGTAATCCCAAATGGATAACTACTGTTTTTTTTACTGAATGGAAATTCAAACCGTTTCTTAGTCATTGTTTAATGGTTGCCAAATTAGTGAAATGACCAAATGACCTAATAGTACCTGTCATGAGTACAATCGCATTTGCCATCAGGAGGCGACATAATCAATTACGTAGGAGAATTTTGCTTGCACAATCTAAAATAAATAAAGTAATCCAATCTCAGAGTCCAATAGCTCCTCCCCTTCAGCTACATGAGCAAAGCTGCGACTGTTGAGTGCATGAAGTGTTCAAAATTCCATGCTTCTGTTTGTCGTGTGAGTAAGTGCATTATCTTGGTATTTAAAGTGCACTTACACTATTTATACTAGACCCATTCTTTCTTTGAAAACTGTTTCAGCTTTCTATCTGTATTATAAAAGTCATCGAGATCCAAAAAATGTTAAGCTCCAAATAACATAAAGATACTGTTACATGAAATTTATCCATAATACTTAAATAGTATATTGTGGATCTTCTGAAGAGATACAGTCTCTGTGTATGATGAAAAGATCAAAATCTAAGCCTTTATTCACAAAAAGTTATCAAAATATCGATTAGCCAAACATTATACAATTTACATAAATCCTGAATTTAGAAATCAATTTAAAACAAGCCTGTTTGCAAGTCATTTGACCAAAGCTTATATTGTTTGAGACTTTCTCCATATTTCATACTGTATGTATGTGTTATTATTATGTGTTTATTTGTCACAATAGAAAGACTAGTATAAGAGTATAAGAAAGTAATAACAATATTTGGCCAAAATAACTTTAATTTCTAACTTAAGGAATAGTTTGCCCAAATCATGTTGTTCCAAACTCTAAAAATGGTCTGTTAAACTTGAAAGAAGCTATTTTGATGACTTGGCCATTGTGGTCCAAAACAATTTTGCTTAAAAAAATGACCTGAAGTTTTCACAAAATCTATCCATACAACTAAACTGTGTAAGCATTTTAAGTCAAATGTGACCATTGTAAGTCAAACATATAATTAAACATATATTTTTATATTTAAATACAACAGCTTTAAAGAATTAAAAAGAAAAGTAACATAATCAATGATGCCATTTTCAAAAATAAGCAAATCTAATTTGTGCTCTAAAGCAGCTCTAGACAATACTCATTATCCATCGTAGTTCAATTCAATGGTAATTCAGTTCAGTACATTATAGAACAAGGTAAAGTGTCAAACATCAGCTTATGAGATTAAGATTTAAGCCTTTTTTTTTTCAAAACAATTATTAACACAAGTGTACACGAACTTTATCGAATACTGTATTAAAATTACTTAAATCACTAATAAGCCTTGACTAACATCCAAATGTCATTGTATCTGAGGATTGTATTGTCATCTTTGTATATGTACATTTTCATTTGAGAGTGGATAATTGATCAGGTAAACTGACTGTAATCCTTTTTAGAGTGCAAAAGTTTTGAACCTCGTATATTTTTATAACATTGTCTGGACAGAAAGAGCTGAAATATCATCTTTTGTGTTCCAAATAAAAAAAGAAAGTCATAAAAAATTGGAACGGCATGAGGAGCAGTAAATTATGACAAAATTTTCATTTTTAGCTAAACTGTGCCTTTAAATCCTGCCCTGGCCCTTTGTCAGGGTCTAAACAGCTTACCTACAGCCGTACTCCAACATAACTCAACCACTGAGACAATAAAATGTGTGTGTGCGCGGCTTTTACAGCAGCTGTGAGGCACTAATGCTCCTGCCTAATAAAACGCAGACTAATGAGGACACTTGGGTCAGTCCCTCTCTGAGAGAGATGTGTTCAGAATTAAACCACCACCACCCAGCCTCTTGTGTGTGTGTGAGAGAGAGCACGTGTATGCGCTGTGGTCCTGAACAGTCAGCGACATGCATGAAAAACAATAACTGAATGCACAGTGAATATGTGATCCCACCTAACCCCAGCCCAAGTCCAAAGATCCCCAATCCTCAGTGCTAAGTGTGACCATTGAGTCTGACAGCTATGCAGATCAGCTCATTAGACAAGGTTCCTCATGCACATCATTGAGGACATGAGGAGAATGCAAGCTTACTATACATGTCCTGTTTCATTCTTATAAGTGCAGCCAGAGCATGTTTGAATGTCTCTCTCTCTCTCTCTCTCTCTCCTTGTAATTATGTCTTGTTTTTCTGACATTGTGGGGACTAAATGTCCCTACAAGTATAGTAATACCTGTAAAATTTGAATTTGTGGGGACATTTTATTTTTTGGTCCCCATGAGGAAAATGAATCAATCAATCATAAATCAATCAGAATTAAGTATTCCGAAAAATGGCCAAATGCAGATTGTTCCCTGTGAGGGTTGGGTTCAGAAATAGATTTGAGGTAGGGCACAGTTTACTAACAGGCAGGCCGTGGTAATTTTATTTAAAAATACAATTTAAAATTATTTTCAGTTCAAAATTAAGTTCAATGTTACATTTATAAAAATATAGACATATTGATCCTCCGGACCTTTGCTTCTGGAAATTTTCTCAAACTGGACCGCTTTAAATTTTTGTTGAATACCCCTAGGCTAGGGGATAGTATATATACAGTCTGTAAATGTCTTATGGGAAGCCTCAATAAAGATAGCTGTACAAATGTTTTTGCTTTTGTATGTGTGTGTATGTGGTGTAAACCTCTGGGAATATGTGGGAGTATGTGGGAGCAAGTTAGGTGTGTGTGCTGATCAACAGTCACGCTCCCGTAGCCCGTGTGTTGATGTGGGCAAGATGCTCAGTGGGAGGTCTGAATATGTAGGAAGGCTGATTTGAACTGCAACAAATTGAAGGCGTCACGCTGTTGTGCCCTCAAAAAGCATGCCCAGATGCATAACACTTTTGGCTTTGTGTTTTGTGGTATTTAACAGGTTCAGAATATCACTCAATCCATGGAGGTGCTAGATCTGAGGACGTACAGAGACCTGCAGTATGTGAGAGACACGGAGAACCTCATGAAAACAGTGGACGGCAAACTGAAGACGGCCTCTGAAAATCCTCGCAGCCTAAACCCCAAGAGTTTTCAGGTAATGAAGCTTTAAAACTGCTCAAAACAACAATTTGCATTCGATGTGGCTGTACTTTTCTTTTTTATTCAGATCCTCATTACTGATATTAAATCTTTCCCAGCCATTGGCGAGATATCTCGTCAATTGAGAAACAATGCTTCCCTGCCTTTGACAACTTTTTATGGCAAACTGAGTTTTATGTGTGTCATGGTAAGGAAAGCCCTAGTTCATGTGTTTGTTGAGTTATGGGACTTCTGGATCTCCAGGGTTTGAACTACAAAGACAATCTGTAAAAGTGTAGATCAGATTGCATGTAAAAATTAAAAGGGATGCACTTTTCCTTGAGTGTACTCCCTTCTTTATTAGAGCTCAAAGGTATGAGTATCAGGGAACAAAATGATCCACCCCATCGTTCTGGGGAAAGTAGTATATGTGTTATTTACACAAACATACACACACATACAAGCACACACACACAAAAAAACAGAAAAATACTTTCAAGATTATATATAATTTGTATTGCATTTTGTAAATGTTGTATTTATGATTAAACCTAGCTGTATTGAAGTGTTGATAAAACATGAACACACAAAAGTAGAATAAAATGTTTTTATTATTATTATTTAAGAGCAGAGAGTTTTATTTTGATATATATACAGCATGCTCATATGCTCATAACTGAAAATATTTTGAGAGCTGTCAAATTTAGGTGAAGCTTATATGAAAATGGCAACTTTAAAAAAAAAACTGGCTGGGAAAGTTAAAGTGTGTTGTAAATTGAGATGAAAAAGAAGAACATGCATTGATTACTGGAGCCTTATTATTATGTAAAACAACAAGTGTTGTGCATACAGTTGTGTATAGTAAACATAGACAATGAAGATAAACACCCAGAGCAGCCTTTAAGCTCAGTCCTGGGCAGTGGCATTGCTATGGATTCTTGGCCCTATGCACAAGTTTATGGCACCCACAGTTGAGAATGGCATTGCAGGCCCCTCTGCATTATGTCTCCCTTTTCTTCCAATTAAGACACCGCTGGTCATGGTTATTGAAGTGTAAGTTGGCCCTGTTCATTCACTCCCCTACTGCCAGTACTGTACAAATTGACTCTCTAACCATTAGGTCACAGCTGCCTGCCTTTTTTTTAATTCTGAATATAAAAAAGCAATCAGTATCTGAAATTTAAAAATGACTTGATACTAGATCTCAATGTCAGAACTATATACAGCCATCAACCAAGATGTGCAAATTAAGCACATCTGAAAAGGCCATCAATTCATAAAAAGTACCTAGGTGAAGGTTAGATCATAAATAGTAATTAGGCAACATTGGAGAAATTGAGCAACATCACTGCATGCTAATTAGTGTTCACAGGCTAAATATTTCATTGTAGTGATATCACAATCCGGCCACCTTCAACTGCTCCACTCTAAGACCAGTCCTGGCACCTCTGTGTCAATGGGAAATCAACAATAACCCTCTGATTTTGTGTTTAATTGAGACATACCGAAGATCCTCAGAAAAAAGATATTAGTGAACCTCATTTATTTACACCCAGTACCTAAAGCTTGTTTCAGTAATGACTGTGTGTGTGTGTGTGCATATAAAAGGTTATGCTTTTCTCCTGCTCTCCTAAAGGCTATTTGAGACCCCTTTATTATCTAAGCTTTTTATCTCTTGAAACAGATAGCATGGAAAGCCCTGTACGATCTCAGAATACTGCTCCATACAATGTACAGAGTACTAAATGGAAGAGCACGCTTTAAGTTGAATAACATGAAGCTGTCTGCCAGAGAGAGTGGAATGGATGCCACAGACACTCTTCCCAAGGGTATCGCTTTCATTCAAAACGCAACACCGCCACTTACCCATCTACCCTGCTCTGGTGCGGTCTGAGTCATCTCACCAAACGCTGCATACAAAAATATTCTGAAATGTTACGGAAATCATTCCTAATCTATCGATACATGTTCAAAGCACCATAACCCCCACCCCTCTTCTTTTTTTTTCTCTCTGCTGGAGCTGTGAAAAATTTGCGAGATGTGCCAGTGTTAAAAGCACTATTTCAAAGAGTGGGAGTCTCAAAGCCTGGCTTTATTTTGCGAGGCTGCTGATGAATGTGGAGAGCTCAAAGTCGCCTATGGCAGGGCGGGAGATTAACGAGACTAAATTTTTGTGTCTCGGAACAGGAAAATGAGATTTATGATGCGGCGCCGCTGGGCTGAGAGCAGCTCCATCACCAGATTTACGATAAACTTTAACAAGGAGGAAACAGCCCCTCCTGTCGTGAGCATGCTTTATTGATACACCTGCTGTTTAGACCCCCTTTATTGATATACCTCAACCTGTGCCCGACCTGCCAGTCCGCATGGGTGCAGTAACTGATGGCACTCGCAGTGCTGAGATCACCCCACAAGTTTTACCTCTTTTGCAGTGGCTTGGTCACGCTGAGGTGGAGGGCTGGAGGAGCTCTGATGTGTGGGCTTGTCCCACCACATCTGATGAGTAGGGGATTCTGAGAGATTGCAAAGGCATGGAATCAATACTTACTTTTCATGCGAGGATGCATTCAGATCCAGAGCAGAAGACTTGTCATGTGAGATGGAAGGATTAAAATTAACATGCTGATTAGTTAACGCAAGCCCATCAAACCACTGGGAGAAATTAACCATTCTTTCAACGATTCTTTCATGTTCTCTCTCTAACCACCCCTGCACACCTTTCTCCTTCCGTTTACCGCAGGAGTTAAAGGACAAGGTTACTCAGCTGCTCCCCCTGTTGCCAGTGCTGGAGCAGTACAAGGCAGATGCAAGAATGATCCTGCGGCTGAGGGAGGAAGTGAGAAATCTGTCTCTGGTACTTATGGCCATTCAAGAAGAGATGGGAGCCTATGATTACGAGGAGCTCAGGCAACGAGTGCTATTACTAGAGACTCGCCTGCACTCCTGCATGCAGAAACTAGGTAAGACATCTAACAGAAGTTGTTCTGGGCTTATTTTAATAATCAGAATGAAATAAGTAGCAATCTATTCACCGTGGACTTGTAGAATTTGACTTGTTGCAACAAGAATAATGTAGATAAGTTTATTTATTGAATTCTCAACCTTGCTTTGCATGACTATTTAGAGGGTAATTTTAGAGCAACTGCAGTAATTTGCTTTTAAATGGAAACAGCAAAAGTAAACTAGACATGTTTGATGGTCGGAGAGACCACATTAGACCCAATTAAGTCAAAATGTGCTTGCTGTCCAATTAAATAAGCAATTTAACGTTAAAACATTAAAAACAGCCAGCCAGCAAGCCTTGTACTCAAATGTCCAAAGTTCATTTGGCTGAAAGAGTAATTGGCTTTCAGATGCATGATGAGACAAGCTCATGTTCTATTCAGGGTGAAACTGATGACTTCACAAGAAAACCCAAAATGATGATCTAATGGATATTCGTTCTGCTTCATAAATGTCGCTGTTGGCAATTTAATGCTGACTGATTCATCAGAGTTGAGCAGGAGCCATTTTTTATGGTACCCTCTGTTCTATCACCAGGTTGTGGAAAGCTAACTGGCGTCAGTAACCCCATCACCGTCCGTGCCTCAGGGTCAAGGTTCGGTTCCTGGATGACTGACACAATGATCCCCAGCTCTGATAATAGGGTAAGAATGACCATGCTGCAACACTTTATCTTTCCATCACTGCCACTGCTATGATGAGCTGCTTCTCCCCAGAGACACACATACACACTGTGACTGAGTCAGTGTTTTGGTACAGTGAAGCTACTTCTCAGCAGTGAGAGCTGAGTCACTGATGGATGGTTCTTCCTCCATTTTTCTCCCTCCCCTTCTTTCCGTCTCTATCATGCTTGTACTCTCACTCTCTCACTTCAGTATTCGCTCAATCCTTACGTCTCCTTCGAGAGCCACAGTCCCCATATTAATTACTGCTTCAGGGGACTGGATATTCACAAATTAGGCAAAAACTTTACCGATCACTTCCAGGAATTACTAGGAACCAGACATCATTAGGGGAGATCACTGGGAATGTCGTCTATGGGCCAGTGATGAGTGGGCCCAGTAAGGCAGTGATTCCCAAGCACACCAACAACACACAATTCAAACTCTTTCTAATTAAACAAACCTGATTCAACTTAGCTCATTAGTAGAGACAACAAGTATTGAAAGCGATGTGTAAAATAATGGAGACCTACCAAATGTGTACTTTTGATTTGCCTCCAAAAACAGGCTTGAGAAAAACATCCCTCTACTTGATGGGTCCAGTGATGAGCCATGTTTATATATCTCTACATCCCCATATTGTCTACATCAGGGGTCTTCAGACATTTTCTTGAAGGGTCCCTATCCTGCAGAGTCAAAGACCAGCCTTACTTAATAAAAAGATGTAACCAATGTTTTACAGTGGCTTCCATGTAAGGTTCTAGGTCAGAGCTTCAATCTGCAGACATTTCAGAAACACTTCAGGCTCTTCAGGAATAGGATTGGACACTTCTGGTCTACATTAATTTTACTAATGACTCTGACAATTTATCATTCTATTGCTCCATGAGGCATATAAGAGGCGTTCCTAATAGTATCTAAATTGATAGCCCCAACTTGAAAGATCATCTCCAGTGATACAGTCTTTTGACTTTGTGTTAATGATTACATCACTTGCCAAAATTAATTAACAGTAATGTGACAAATACTGTACATCATAGCAATTAAGCTACTGTTAATTCCAAACAGGCAGACACACAGTAGCTATGTTTCCATCCAAAGATGCAAATTAGACTTATGCACAAAACTGGAATATTGCATAAATAATTAGCAAAAAAGCACTACTTCCATTCAAAAAGAACAAAATCAAGACTTCCTGATCAGAGCCATAGAGAGAGAAAGTTGCAACAACTCCATTGATTACAATGGAATTTTTTTCAACAGCAATGGTGGCTTATGGAACCTCTCAATAGTTCCTGGAAGTTAGCGCTTACAGCCGATTTACTGTTGAAGATGGCTGGTTTTGCACTTTTGAAAGCTACAAAGTTTCTAAAAATAAAATAAGATTGTGTATGTTTTAGCGTTATCGAACATTATTTGAATTAACCGCAAAGCACTTCCTGGAGCTATTTGAGTCTACATGAATCACGTGACGATCCAACATTTTGGACTTCCATTGTCACAACTCTCTCTCTATATATATAGCTCTGTTCCTGATGAACTGGCACCAAACTTCAAAAAGAAATATGGAATTTGCTGCAGTAGTAAAATCTACTGTACTGTGGACCTTTTTTCTTCTATACTGAGCTACTTGCACCTCAGAAACCAAAAAATTCTAAAGTTTTTTTATAATGACCAAAACAACATTTCAGATGTTGTGCAATGTGGTCGATCAGCTGGTTTGTCCATTAATGCTGTCCCATCTTGCCTATTTATATCATCACATGACCTGTTAAAACAAAATCCCATGACATTTTCGATGCGCGTGTTGGAATTTGCTCAGTAAATGGGTTTCCATCGTAGTGTATAGTGCATTTATTCTTATCGGATAAAAAGTTAATCCTACTCAGTTGTGGGCATGCTAGTTTTTAATGCGAGTTTCAAAATGTATGTGCATCTTGGCAATTCCGTTATTCCAAAATGCACATAAAAAGAGGTGGATGGAAACATAAGGGGCGCCGCTGGCCACCACGTGCCCTATGACATTCTTACACGGTGAAGGTGTTGCGGACAAAAGTGAAGAGTGGTGGGGTGGGAAGGTTGATATAGGTGTCGTGAACGAAAGTGAAGAGCGAGGGGGATGGGGGGGTGGTGGCTGGACGTTTATATACACTAATAATACCTCTGGGGGCCCCAAACTTTTATCCCCCTAGCGGCGCCCCTGCACATGACATATTGCCTTGATGGTTAAGCTAGTAAAGATGTAGACACTCATCCTACATATGCCAGTCCGTAACATATGCCAGTCATCTCAGAAGGGAACACAGAGGCGGAGATGGGCCGACCACAGTGTGACCACAGCTCCCCTCACCGATCCACTGGGACTCGTTTAGCCCACAAAGGAAATGCTATACTTAATGTTCCAATTATCCTGCCTGTCCATAAGTCATCTGCTCTCCTCCTCTCCAGTCATCATGCAGCCCCACAGTAGCCTAAAAATAAAAATGCACCGCATCTCTCTGTGGAATGAGAAATGGGGGAAGAGGCAGGGAGGGAGACTGCAGGAGGGAGGGAGAAAGGAGGCAAAAGATAGCAAGGGAGCGTTAAATCCTCAGTGGGGCTTCATTATGCAGGAGAAAGAACATAATAACCACCCTAAATAAGCTGACTGTCTGAAGTTTCATTACGATGTGTTAATAAAGAGTGCAGAGCGCATGGCTTGGTAAAGATGGGGCACGGCATAGCTGTTGTGTGCCCGATAGATACTTCAGCCAGTGATGGCGAGTAAGGGGAAGAAAGGCAGAGAGAGATGGAGAACTGCTAACGGGATTGATTTCTTGTGAATGTTGAGTGGAAAAGGGCAGGGAACAACTGCTGCAGCCGAGTGCAGAGCACATACAGCATCTCCACTCCCACAGAGGGAGATCAATAGATTTGACAACACACACACACAATACTGTGCACAGTGAGAGTCACCGCTGGTTACACAGGAAGAAAGGCTCTGCTGTCACTCTCTCAAAAGTAAGTCAGAAGATGGCGTCTCTTTTGATGTACTGTACTTTCATCCAGGTATATGCTCTCTCTACCCCCATTTTTGGCTCACCGATCTCAGCTTTCATTTCTAAGCTGGTTCATTCTTACACATATAGAGTAGTCCAAAGGTTTGTGACCACTAGTGAAAATGCGTATTTTGAATGATTTTTCCAATTCGGTTGTTTGGTTGTATTCAAAGGCCTTATCTGGTATGCCCCCATTTAGCTTAATGTTATTAGTATTCAGACTGCATGAATAAAGCTTGTTTGTGTAAAATTTAATGATCCTGATTTACATGATTTGCAAATAATCCAAAGAGTATCTGTAAAGCAAATAAGAACATTGACTCTTCTGTACACAGGGACCTAGAGACATCTTTTCAAAACAGTTTATTAGCTTTAGGTTTTTATTACATGACAAAAATATTGAAATTAAGTATCTTTTAGATTGAGGGTGGCACAGTGGCGCAGTGGTTAGAACCGTCACCTCACAGCAAGAAGGTCGCTGGTTCGAGTCCCGGCTGGGTCAGTTGGCATTTCTGTGTGGAGTTAGCTTGTTCTCCCTGTGTTCACGTGGGTTTTCTCTGGGTGCTCCGGTTTCCCCCACAGTCCAAAGACATGCGGTATAGGTGAATTGAATCTAAAATAAACAGTGCTTTTCAGGTTTCTAAATGTAGTTTTTAGGTGTTGAATAATTTAATCAATGGGGTGGCGCAGTGGGTAGCGCTATCGCCACACAGCAAGAAGGTCACTGGTTCGAGCCTTGGCTGGGTCAGTTGGCATTTCTGGCCGTAGTGTATGAGTGTGAATGCGAGTGTATGGGTGTTTCCCAGTGATGGGTTGCAGCTGGAAGGGCATCCGCTGCGTAGAACATATGCTGGATAAGTTGGCGGTTCATTCTGCTGTGGCGATCCCAGATTAATAAAGGGACTAAGCCGAAAAGAAAATGAATGAATGAATAATATAATCAAATGTATAACTGCATATTGTATATAAAATTCACTGTATAAATTAAATAAACGTTAATCATTATTGAGCTATATAGCTATTCAGCCAAGAGCAGTGAGTGATTTCATTATCTTTTGATGTTTGATTGAATAGGATGTTTTTAAGACAATCCACAGATCAGCACACTGAAAAACGACACATCATTTCTCAAATGTTTACATACTAAACATAACCAACAGAGTACTCTTTATTTAGGCAAGTTGACAAAAAGTTTGGACATAGCCTAATTGTATTTTACTATTCAGAAACAAGACTCAATTTGCTCACCTGTCCAGAATGAATGTTTTGTCCATTTTGTCCACTGCTTCAGGTTTGTGGTCATGGTGGTGTGTTCAGTTCTCACTGCTGTGTTTGTGCATTTGAACGGGTAAAATGCAGAGCACAAATTCCATTTAAACAAATTACAAAAAACTTACAATTTAACTTACAAACATGCACATAGCCAGTTCAAAGATTAATTAAAGAAATGGGGAAAAAACATATGCATATTGAACCATGGAGGACATACTGAATTGCTCAATATTATATTGAGAATTGTGTCATCCCTAATTTACCTTTTTTTTTTTTGTATCTCATTGTCTCCCAGGTGTGGTCAATGGACGGTTACTTTAAGGGACGTCGTGTGCTGGAGTACCGCACAATGAACGACTTCATGAAGGGCCAGAACTTTGTCCAGCATCTCCTGCCCCACCCTTGGGCTGGTACAGGCCACGTGGTCTACAACGGCTCACTGTACTACAATAAATACCAGAGCAACATCCTCATCAAGTACCACTTCCGGTCCCGAAGTGTCCTGGTGCAGCGCAGCCTTAGTGGTGCAGGCTACAACAACACCTTCCCCTACTCCTGGGGTGGATCGTCCGACATCGACCTCATGGCTGACGAAAACGGTCTGTGGGCTGTCTACACCACCATTCCTAATGCCGGAAACATCGTCATTAGCCGTCTAGAGCCACAAAGCCTAGAAGTGCTTCAAACATGGGACACAGGCTTCCCCAAGCGGAGTGCAGGCGAGTCCTTCATGATCTGCGGCACACTCTATGTAACCAACTCCCACCTGGCTGGTGCTAAAATCTACTTCGCATATTACACCAACACCTCAACCTATGAGTACACAGACATCCCCTTCCATAACCAATACTCTCACATCTCCATGATGGACTACAATCCCCGAGAAAGAGTTCTCTACACTTGGAACAACGGACATCAAGTCCTCTACAACGTCACGTTGTTCCAGGTCATCAAAACCGCTGAGGACTAGGTCATTAAGACCTTACAAACACATTTGCTCATACACAAATGCACACACACACACACTTATATGACACACACACACACACACTTATGTGGAGGGGGGACTAAATTTAAACTTTTTTACTGCATTCCAAACTTCATAGAGTGCTATTAATCATCTAATGTTCAGAGGAGAGCAGGATTGGTACTGATAAATGGACGGAGCCTTTATTTTCTTTCCTGTGATGATTCAGCATGAGTACTTTCTTTTTATTTGTGGAAAAAAAGAATAAATAAACATCAAACTTTACCATTTTTCCGAGTTTCAACTTTTTCTTTCTTTTTTTATTTTTTTTTTATTTTTTTATTTTTTTCCATCTTCCAGATGCTGATGGTTACTAATGGCTTCATTCTGTAGTAGCTGAAAAAAAAAAGTTTGCCTAAATGCTTGATCGCTCATTATTTTGTAGAGAAATCTTTTACAAAGCCTTTCTCTAACCTCCAGCTGTAATGAAACTAGAGATGTGCCGCAGCAGGATGAGCCGAGCTTCTCTTGACTGCCTCAGGAAGTGAATTCAGCTCCTGTTTGGTGTCAGCCGTCCTGAGGAGAGACGTCAGTCAGGCGGAGCTCAGTGACATGAAGGGCTGAAAGGTGAGGTGGCAGAGGAGAAAAGACAAAACTGGAGACGGCAGAGGGATGAATAAAAAAGCAACAGCATTGAGTCGGACAGATGAGGCCCTGGGCTACGGTGATGCCTGCTGCCGCTGCTGTTGTTGTTGTTTGCGCCTGCCAAGTTGCAATCTGTTTCCATTTTCCTTGTGAAACAACTCCTCTAGTTGTCCAACTACCTTTTAGATGTGTTTTTTTATTTCATATGAGTCAAGTATACTATTCATATTTAGCTTTTGGCTTTGGCAGAATTTTTATCATCAGTATAGTCTAATGGTTTGGTGCAAAATGTCTGCATATGGCTCAATTTTTGGACAAGTGTGCACTGGAAAAGAGAGACTGATTGTGCTTGTGGCAAATCTGACCATACACATAAGATACAGCATCCATACTGCTTATTAACCCAAAACGTCCTTGATCACACCAAGAAAGATAGCTATAAGCTAAATATAAATTATGGCATCAAAAAAAGATACTAACAGACTAACATTGTCATCTGCCACTTCAAATGCTTTATTTTATCAGCTTCAGATGCTTTGTTTCATAACTTATGTAAGTAATTTCTCCATGCCATTACTGTTAAGAAAAGCAATATGAGGCTGCATTCACACTCCACTTCACTGTCGACCGCTTCCTCCTGTTAAAGGAACACTTTTTTGGAAAATAGGCTCTCTGTTTTTCATTTCTGAATCCATTCAGCTGATCTCCAGGTCTGGTAAGTGTGTCGTTTAGCTTAGCATAGATCATCGAATTGGATTAAACCGTTAGCATCTCACTCAAAAAAGTCAACGAGTTTTGATCATTTTCATATTTAAAGCTTGACTTCTTTAGTTGCATCATGTACCAATGGAAAATGAAAAGTTGCTATTTTCTAGGCTGATATGTCTAGGAACTATGCTCTCATTCCAGAGTAATAATCAAGGAACTTTGCTGCTGCCCTATGGTTATTATAGCTGATTGTATTAAAAAATTATAAAACGCAACTGTTTAACTCTAGTAATGTTGTGAAATGAGCCTGTTTTGTTGTTGTTGTTTTTTTTGTTATTTGTGTTCCTTTAACATGGTTTTTTTGTTTCAAATCTTACCAACTGAGCGGCAGGTGTTTGACCATGTTGCTTGGTGAACTATGCAGATGGCAAAATGAATGGCTGCTCGCTTGCCTCATTTTTGTACTTGTTGAAAATTCTGTTTATTTTCCAAAGCCAACTCAGAATGATTATTTGACGAAATGACAAAAGTCTATTTGTCATGAATCTAATGCAATGCAATGCAAATGCTCAAAAAAACAACAACAAAAAAAAAAACTAAATATATAACACCAAGGCTCAACAGAACTCAAAAGACAATTTCTCCAAGCAGAAATGAGATATAAATTCTCTCTGCTTGCAGCGAGGCAAGAAATATGCATTCACATTGTCTAAAACAAGTGATCTTTGGCAATCAAACCCAAGTAGGCATCAAAGTGATGTGAAAGCACCCTTATTCTCAAAATACCATTACGAACCATTTTTCAATTATTGTTGAGTTTATGTGAATGGTATAGTAACAGGTTGTGTGGCATTCTTAATTTTTTTTTTAATGAATTTTTAGCATTCAAGTACTGTTTACATAAACTTTAGAAGGCACAACAGGAAAAAATACTGTATGTAAAAGATGAATATATAGCACTAAACAAAATAACTAAAGGACCAACTTTGACTAACTATACAGTATGATACCTTCAGCAGTAATAGTATAAGAGCGGATGTCAGAGGTGAAGGAGAAAATTATGAAAAATCTGCGAAATTTTTCAGACTGCACGGTCTCTCCTTCAGTTCTCCTTTGTGAGTCAGCACACTCTCGCTGCAAAAAAAAGCAGCTGTGCATGAATCTGGAATCTGTTTCACACTGCATACATAAGCAGCACATAAATGATGCAGAATCTCAACTGCAACAGAAGGCATGAGTGATGTGTTAACACTGCGTAACAGAACTGTGGTACTACAAAGAAAACATTTTCCAATATTATATTGAAAACGTTCAAAATTTGTTTTTCTTTTAGGTAATTATGGAGTCTGTCATTTAGAATTACCAAAGTCAATTTGCATTCAATGGTGATTTTTATTAAATGTACACAAAAAAAAATGCTATAGGTTATTTGAACCCAAATTGAGTAAAACATGGAGAAAAAAAAAATTTTACTATTAAATTTGGTACTATTAATTGGAATAACATAATTATGCCAGGTTTTTACCCAAAATTGGTGTGGCGTAAAAAACAATTGCTTTAGAATTTACTTATGTAAAGTTTTACTGAAATATAAAAACTAAAATACATTTATATTAGGCATTTTCTTGACTAATATAAGTGGAAATGAAGAAAACTGTGGAAAATTATCTTCACCATTCACAGAGAGGAACAATATTCAAGCATCGTTCAGTTCAATAATTTATGAAATATTGAACAATAAATCGAGAGATATGGTGAATCACCAGATTCTACTGTCCACCCTCTCCTCAATGGGCATCACTGGAACCCCACTCTGCTGGTTGCAGACTTAAATCACCGGCAGATCATTCAGAGAGGTAGAGGTCTGGAGTGGAGAGGTATCCAAAGCTCATCAACTGGCCACTGGAGTGCCTCAGGGATCTGTTCTAGGTTCTGTTCTGTTCTGTTCTCTATTTACACCACAGGTAATTATGCAGTCTGTCATTTAGAATTACCAAAGTTTGTATTTAAATGGTAATTTTTATGAAATGTTCGCTCCAAAAAATTGCTAGGTTACTTCAACCCAAATTGGGGAAAATATGGGGAAAAAGTTACGTTGGGTTAAATTTGGTACTATAAATTGGATTACAATAATTAACCCAGGTTTTGCCCACATTTACCCTAAATTGGGTTGAAATAACCCAGCATTTTTTTGAGTGTAAGTGGAGTAAAAAATTGAATTTTCTTCTTTAGAATTTACTTATGTAAAGGTTTATCGAAATATAAAGTCTAAACTACATTTATATTAGTCATTATCTTGTCCACCACTGAAGAAATAATACGGAGTGAAAATGAAGAAAACTGTGGAAAATGATCTTCACCATTCACAGAGAGGAACAATATTCAAGCATCGTTCAGTTCCATAATTTATGAAATATTGAACATTAAATCGAGAAATATGGTGAATCGCCAGATTCTACTGTTCACCCTCACCTCAATGGGCATCACTGGAACCCCACTCTGCTGGTTGCAGTCTTACCTCACCAGCAGATCATTCAGGGTCGCCTGGACAAGAGCGTTATCCAAAGCTCATCAGCTGGCCACTGGAGTGCCTCTGGGATTTGTTCTAGGTCCCCTAATGCTCTCTATTTACACCACAGGTAATTATGCAGTCTGTCATTTTGAATTACCAAAATCAATTTGCATTCAAATGGTAATTTTTATTAAATGTACACAAAAAAAAAAGCTAGGTTATTTCAACCCAAACTGGGTAAAATATGGAGAAAAAAAAAAAGGTTAAATTTGGTACTATAAATTGGATTAAAATAATTAACCCAGGTTTTGTCCACATTTACCCTGAACTAACCCAGCAATTTTAAGAGTGTAAGTGGGGTAAAAAATGCTTTATTTCTGCTTTAGAATTTACTTATGTAAAGGCTTACTTACTTACTCCCAGGGCCATTTATATCGAAGTTGGTATTTAGCCACACCATACTGGTGTTTCGCAACATCTAGTTTTTATGAGGTGCGTTGTTAGCCCAACGCTCAACCACCAATCTGGAGGACCAGGACGTACACACATACACTCCGGACAATTTAGCTTACCCAATTCACCTACAGCACATGTCTTTGGACTGTGGGAGAAACTGGAGCACCCAGAGGAAACCCACGCGAGCACTGGCAGAACATGCAAACTTCACACAGAAATGCCAACTGACCCAGCCGGGGCTCGAACCAGCGACCTTCTTGCTGTGAGGTGACAGCGCTACCCACTGCACCATCGTGTCGCCCTATGTAAAGGTTTACCGAAATATGAACACTAAAATACTTTTACATTAGTCATTATCTTGTCCACCACTGAAGAATAATACTGAGTGGAAATGAGAAAAAATACTGTGGAAAATTATCTTCACCATTCACAGAGAGGAACAATATTTAAGCATCGTTCAGTTCAAAAATTCATGAAATATTGAACATTAAATTGAGAGAGTGGATCACAAGAGAACTGTGTCTGTTATCATTTAAAAAAGAAAAATCTGAAGCTTTAACATATTTGCAGCATGCCACTGATTTCTTGTGGAGCAAAATGTGCAAAATAAAAACCCATTTGTAATTACATAATGTCATTGCAATCTGTCTCAGACTCTCTCCAAATGTAATTTCTAGAACATACTGGGTGCATTTACTGTATACTGGGCTTTTAATGTTGACAAAATTGCATCTCAAGGTAGGCTGTGCATTAAGATGTCTTCTTTTTTCAAACAATGTAAGTAGTTCACTCCATAAAATCTCAGTTGATGCTTAAAACTTCATTAGACATTAGCATATCTCCTGTTCAGTAGTTACAAGAAGATTTTTGGTTTGTTAGTATTGGGAATGAAAGAAAAAAATGAACAAACAAACCAATAAGTAATAAAATAAAGTCAGCTCCATCAATCTCAATCTCCATAATAAATGATAAATGATGCTCTTTGGTGTAGCATGAGAGATATCACTTCACTTATTTTTGCACACTATATAAACAATACATTAATACAGATTTGTTCTACAATTCTGAAGCATATTAAATAAACCTTTTGCATCACTTTGAATACATAAAAAGATAATACATGCATTCTTTCAAAGTATGTGTAATGATGAAGGTTTGACAACAAGGGTAGGATCTAAACGCAGCTTTATTAGAGTTGTCAGGCAGGCTAGGGTCGAAAAAGGAGCAGGCAGGCATACACAGATAATCCAGAGTGAATAATAAAACAGGCGAATGGGTCGAGGCAGGTGGCAAACAATCAAAAAACCATTAAAACAAACAAAGAGTCAAAAACACATAAGGCAAGACAAGGAAAACACTTTGTGAAGTTCACTACAGGAAACAAGACTCAGCAACTGGATGTGTGTCTGAGTGATGCATATACGGTCCATGTAATCAGCGATGAAATCCTTCAGCTGTGTGTGTGTGTGAAATAATGAACATCAGGTGTGAGGTGCTGAAGATTATGGGACGTGTAGTTCGGTTCAGTGGCAGATGTGATGTGTAGAGTGCCCTCTAGTGTGTCTGGTGGGTACTTTGCTTGGTGCGTGTGACAGTATGGAAGCTTGTTTCCACCCTGAATAAAATATAAAGGAATCTGTGATTTTTTTTTATCTCACGATTTTGACTTTTTTTTTTATCAAACTGTGACCCTTAGAGAAAAATTCGGACAATTCCACAATTGTGGGGAAAAGTTTTTTTAGAATTATGGGTATGAAAAGTCATAAGTGTGGGTTTATATCTCCTAATACTTCCTTTTTTCACACACTTACTAGTATTAACATTTGAAGTGGATAAAAAAATGTTTTTCACAGATGTCCTGAGAAAAGAATGGTTGTTGTTTAATAGTTTTTAGGACAACTTTGAAAAAGGGTGATGATTCACTTTAAATGTTGACTACTGTATACCTCACAGTTCTGCATGAATGTGAGGTCATAATAGAATTGTGAGATAAAAAGTCAGAATTACAATTTATTTTTTATTTTATTATAATTTTTTATTTCTGAAACAAAAAGCAGCAGAAGCCTACTGCTTTTATACTGTACTAATAAAGAACTTCCATGCATATTTAACTGACAAATCACAATTTGATTACAGTGCTCTAATATGGTTATTTCAGCATTCATTCTTCCGTAAATTAAGCATTTTAGACACAATGTGTAGGATTGTAGATTTAAACAAAAACATACAAAGATGTGGTTTATATGTATAAAATATCACTATATTCATAACTATAAACTGTAATTCCTATTACTTTTGCTTGATCTCATTGTCTATTCAATATAAAAAAATATCCATAAATTAGTAGTTTTCTCTATTTTCTGGTTCCTATTTTGTGAGTTTTTATTTTTTATGCTTATGTTTATTTATGCTTTTGAATTGCATTATGGGACCTTGATATTTCCCTAACAACTTTTTTACAAAGTAGTATAGTTTAAAATGATATATTGTCTGGGTTGGTGTTGCATATTACAGTACAAAAACCTTGTAATAAACTGCCAGTACTTTCTAAATTATTTATTATACATTATATTATTTCAAACTACTAAACTGCCCCAAGATCAAGAGATCAAGGTCCCATCATGCATTTCACAATCGTAAACAAACAGAAAACGTTTGAGAATCACAAAATATGGAAACTGTTAATTAACAGATATTTTTTATAGTGCATAAACAATGAGACCAAGCTAAGGCAAATGGTTTACAGCATTGTGAGAAATAGACATTTTATCTAAAAAAAAAATTATTTACAGGATAAATAAGTTATTTAAAAGACAGAGCCAATCATTTGATCAGTAAGCCAGTTAAACAAAGAGACCAAAAATAAGAAATTTTGTGAATAGTTTTCACCCAACTGTACCAGAAACATAACAAAAAACGTGGCTTCAAAAAAGAGGTATATACCAAACCATTGTTTTTCGTACCATTACATCCTGTATTGTTTTTTGGAAGCAGCCTGTCAAATAATATGGCATTTTTTTAACATATTTTCTTCTTAGACGACTGTGGTACAAACAGGGCCCAATAGTACCCCCCATCGAAACCCAGTGTGAATGCTGCAACCTGTTAATATGGCAGATCACACGCAATTTCATGTGGTGTAAAACGCCCTTTGTACAATTTCCAACAAGGTAAATAACAGGAAAATGATCTGATGTGTGTCACACTGCGGCATCTCAGACCGGCGAAGACTTCGGAATAATTGTTTCATTTGTATACGTACAGGGAATTAAAGCGTTTGATGCAGTGAGGCCGCTAAAAATAGAAATCACGCTGAGAATGCAGCAATGCTTTGAAGCCGAGCAAAAAAAAAAAGAAGAAGAATTCTAAAGAAAGCTGTACCCGCTCCTTTTCTTCTTGCTCTCACTCCGGCACAAACATGCACCTAGGCCTCATGAATCTTGATTGTGGGTGGAACAACATTAGCACAGTCACATCTCTTATTTGAGTGCCTCAAATCAGCAGGCATCCGTCCTGAATAAAAGATGAGCCTCCATTGCATCTACGCTGCGTCCTTCTCTTAGCACACACTATTGCGGTGGGAGTACGGTAAACTTTCAGTGACACAAGTAAAGCTGTCTGTTAGCATCCTGCTGCATGTCTGTCCTAGTGACGAACAGAGACAGACTCGTGTGTGTTTGTGCAAGTTTGAGACATCGGTGGGATTCGCAAGAACATCTTCCGCTTCTCGTCCAGGCTGCAGCCTGCCCAGCATGCACTGCTGTTTAATTAAGACTTACAGCCCAAACGGCAGGCATGACAGCTGTTTCATACGCAGCCAATTAAAAGAGCCGCAGGCCCTCTACTGCAGTGCAAAAACACTCTGTTACTATCAAACAGCACCCTCTTCCCTTACACCTTTAGTGTTCGTTTCGTTAACAAAATCGATGACAAAAAAATACTCGTTGAAAAGCTTGTTTCACAGCGCCTTTCACAATATTTATCATTCCAAACCAGCTTTAAAAAAGGTTCATGTTATTACATTACAATTAAAACAGAGAGTTAAGGTGTTGTGTATATTATAGGGTGGACGATATGTATACACACTGAAAAAAATATTTTTGCACTTTAAACAAACAAATAAAATTTAGTAATGTTTAATTTAATTTGTTTGTTTAAATTCAGCCTAAATAAACGGTTTGCATCCACTTAACTTAAAAACAATAGTAAGAGTTAACCTGCAGTTAAACAATAAAGTACATTATAATCAAGTAATGTTGAGTTTTTTCTCCAATCATTTTGCTTTCTAAAACATCATATTTTTAAAATAAAAGAAGTTTATAACAATGTTTCGACATCTGAATGTCCCAATCTATCAGATGAAAATGTAAATATGCGCAATTAAAGCATCTTATCATAGCAATGTGGATGTTTGCAAGAGCTCATCACGTCATGTTTATTCATATAGCAGTCTGTACAGTACAGGGATGAAAACTCATCAGTGGTGAAAAACATGCCAAATTCATTCATTCATTTTGGCTTAGTCCCTTTATTAATCTGGGGTCGCCACAGCGGAATGAACCGCCAACTTATACAGCATATGTTTTATGCAGCGGATGCTTCTAGCTGCAACCCATCACTGTGAAACACCCATACACTTTGGACAATTTAGCTTACCCAAATCACCTATAGCGCATGTCTTTGGACTTTTGGGGGAAACCAGAGCACCCGGAGGAAACCCACGCCAACACAGGGAGAACATGCAAACTCCACACAGAATTGCCAACTGACCCAGCGACCTTCTTGCTGTGAGGTGACAGTGCTACCCACTGCACCACCATGCTGCCCCATGCCAAATACATACATATATTCATCCTGATTTATCAGAGGTCACCAAAGCAGAAAGAATTGCCACATACATAATATAAATTAAATTATACAGATTACAAGAACTTTTCTACAGTAGCATGTACAGTAACTGTGCAGGACAAAAAAAGTATTGTCATTGTATTTCATGATTTTTAGAGAAAAGTACTTTCTTTTTTAAAAATTGATGGAATGAAAAAATTATTCTCAAAGGACAATAAATCAGTGTCATTTACACTGCTGAGCAAAACTATCCTCATTAGTTTAATCAGTATGAAGCATGACAAAAAGTTAGCTAAAATTGAAAGATGTCATTCTTAAAACAAGACTTCCTAGGCATTTAGTTGTATAAAACTAGACTAAACCAAAAGGGAATGATATTAACTAAATATGAAAACACATTCGGCACAGGACTGAGACTAGGAATAAATTAACACCATTTCTTTGATGACGCCCATACTAGGAAAAGAGGAAATGACTATCCAGAATTAACTGTGCTTTTGAATAAAAGGTTTCTGCATCAAAGTCACTTGTCAGAGTTGGCAAGGAGGACCCAAACGCAGAATAGACAGGAGAACACAAGGTTTATTTACAGGAGGGACACAAGGCAATGCAGAAGGACAGTCCACACAATAGTGCAGGGTGACGGCATGAGAACAGGCTGGTTAGAGATGTAAGAGTCTTGTGGGAGTGGAACAGGCTGGTCAGGAAAGGGAAAACTCCAAACCAAGCAGTCAGTAAATAGCTAGCAGAACCTCAGGTTTGGGACAGGGGTGGCAAACAGATGGAAAAGTCAAGCCAAGGGGGATACACAACCAGCAGGGACTCAGGAGGCAAGTGACAAGCAACACAACAGGACTAGACAGCTGGGGAGACAAGAAAATCTAAAAAGAAAAGCAAGCAAAAACTAGAACAAAGTAAAAACAAGAAATTTAAGAGGGGGGAAAAAATAAAAATAGAGCTCGATGAATAAAATGAAACAAAAACTTAAAAAAAATAAAACAACAAAATTAACACGAGGCCAAAAGAAATAAGCTGTAGCTAGAAATAAAGCAAAACACAGCAAAAGCAACCAAAAGTAAACTAACAAAAGACTAGGACTAGACTGAGGATCACAAAAATGGAAAAAAAGGAAAACTTAAAAATAAGTCTTGAACTAAACAGAAATAAAAACAACAGCAACTTCGCTGAGAGAAGAGAAAAATAAAAAAAGTAAATGAACTTGAGATAAAGATCAAAAAAGATTAGTACTAGACTAAGAGTAGACAAAAGAAACAAAACTATATAAATTATATAAAACACTTACATCAAGCACGAACAAGACTAGCTAGACAAGCGCACAAAAAGATAGTGTAACAAACCAGCAAGGACAAGGTGAAAATGAACTCAATATAAAGGGAGTAGAGAGCACGAGGAACAGGTGAACATAATTAGACAAACAAGGACTAAACAAGGGGGCAGGACAAGGGGAGCACATGGCCAACACAACAAAAGAGACAGCCATGTGCTAATACACAAAACAAACAAAGAGACATTAAACACAGACAGGAGTGACAGGGCTGTAAGGGCTGGATCCTGACATCACTTTTTTTAAGTAATCTCTATCCAGGTTATTTTGCAATACAGAAGTCAGCTATTTTCTGTCAAGGCACAAAACCAGTTTATTGGCCAGTAGAACTGTAAAAAATAATTGTTAAAATATACCAATATATAATTATATAGTCTATAAAAATATATATAGTCTTTACTGTCATTTAAGAAAGGGAAACTGGAACTAGTGCTGCACACATAAGCTGTAAATAAAGCAACGTTTATGTACAATTTTAATAGTACTTCTTCCTTACCTCAGAGGGATTGTGCAAATATATTTGATAATCTGATAATCCATATTGTTTGTAACTATTTAAGAAATGCAACAAAATGACAGGGAGGTGTGTTGTGTTCCCTATTGACTTGCGTTTGTTTAGTTTCCTAATTTCAGTTGGCACGGTGGCTCAGTGGTTAGTACTGTCACCTCACAGCAAGAAGGTCACTGATTTGAGTCCCAGCTGGGTCAGTTGGCATTTCTGTGTGGAGTTTGCATGTTCTCCCCATGTTAGCGTGGGTTTCGTCCGGGTGCTCCTGTTTCCCCCACAGTCCAAAGATATGCGCTATAAGTGAATTGGGTAAACAAAATTGGCCGTAGTGTATGAGTGCATGTGTGAACGTGAGAGTGTATAGGTGTTTCCCAGTACTGGGTTGCGGCTGAAAGAGCATCTGCTGCGTAAAACATATGCCGCAATAGTTGGCGGTTCATTCTGGTGTGGTGACCCCTGATAAATAAGGGACTAAACTGAAGGAAAATGAATGAATGAATTTCAGTTTTGTTTTGTTTTTTTGTTTTTTCTCAGAGCACTCTCTTTTCTCTTTCTGTTTTTCCCTTGGTGTCTTTGTAAAATGTAAAGCAGCAGAGGATCATATTCATCTCTTTTAATTTAACTTTGAAACTGCGAAGCATGGACTTAGAATAAACACACTGCTGCTGTTTGCTACCAGTGTGGATGCAAATACAATTACTGTTATATTTATGTTTATCATTATCATTCTTAATCTGAATGGATCTATAGCTATATTGTCTACATCTTGCTGTCTTGGGCCAGTTTATCAGAATCATAAAGGCAGATACAGATATTCATTTTCACAACCGCATAGTCAATATATATAACTATTATGTATATGTATGGCTGCATTCATCATTTTGCCACTTGCCATTGTGTAGTGTTTACCACTTCAGATTACTGAGTGAAAGTGGAGCAAGTAATTTGAGCTGGTGTGATTGAGTGGAGGTGGGATCTGATTTGCATATTCATTGATCTGCATATAAATGAGGCAAGAGTGCAGAGTTATATCTCAACCATTTTAAGCCATGTGGAAAATGTATTTATTTTTGATGTGTCATTTTGGTTATGAAAAATATGTTTCAAGGAATAAAACCAGCCACTGCAGAGGGACTTGAAACATACGTATTCTGTTTATTTGCTATTTGGCAGATTGCCCTTAGTTGTTATTTGGCATATGCTCCTGTTTATGGTATTTATACTGTTAGGAGCCACAAAGACTTCTGTGCAAAGCGATGTACAAATGTACTGGGAACGTTCTGTGAAAGTAACTGGCACACACACCCACACGCACGCACACACACACACACACACACACACACACACACACACACACTGCCACTCTTTTATACACTTGTTCAATTACTTTTCCAGCTTGTTTGCTGTTTTAGCAAATATTTTTTATTAATTTATTTTTATTTACATTTACAATTTAATTTTAATATTATTGTTACATTTTTTTTCCACATTTAACACAGCTGTAGAGTTCAAAACAACAAAATTATTATACTTTTTAAGATAATCTAAAAATCGTACTGATGAGTTATAGGTGTTTAAGCAACAACCATTTTGTTCCCTAAAAACATCATATTTATTTGACCTCATTGTACTCGAAGTTGTTTTTGTTTAGAGGTAAAAAGAAGTTTAAAAGAATGTTTCGGCATCTGAATATCCCAAACTTTTAGATGAAAATGTAAATATGCGCAACTGATTAAAGCATCTGATCATAGCAATGTGGATGTTTGCAATTTAGCACTCCAGTCATCACGTCATGTTTATTCATATAGCAGTACAAGGATGAAAACTCATCAGTGGTGGAAAACATGGCAAAGATGAGGAACCCATGCCAAATACATACATATGTGATTACATAAATTACATAAGATTAAACAGATGACATGTAGCAAAGTAAGTTTGCAGATAAAAACAGTATTGTCATTGGGCCCACTGTTTGTTGCAAAGAAGGCTCATTGGAAATACATATGCTTCAGCCTCCATTTTTGCGAAACCAAAAATACACTCCTCCGAGTATGTTTTATTGCACGTTTTGGACGGCAAATCCACTAGAGGGCACTGCTTAATTTTTTGCAAATTTGAAATATGTTAGAGTACATTTTATTGCATGTTTCAAATCCAAGTTCGTCTTGTACAGTGTACATACACAAAAAGTCAGCGTTTGTCGTACAGATCATCTAGACCAGCAAACTACTCATTCGGGCTGTATTGGAAATCGCCCTCTATACCCTGAAATAGTGCAATAATTGAGGCTGCAGTCATTTTTTGTGGTGTCTGAAACCATAGTGGATGTTATGAAGTGCACTCAATCAATCCCACAATGCAAAGTAATAATGAGTCTACAACCCATGCACACTTGACAGCTAGAAAATCCCCATAATGCTGTGCACTCTTGAGAGCTGAATTTCCACATCTGACCACAAGATGACAACTGAACCACAATCCTATCAGTGTGTGGTACAAATAAAATATTTTAAAATTAAAGTAACGTTTGCTTACATTACAGAAATCCAAAGTCTTTGTTTCATTACTAATAGACAGTTCTCTAATTGTTAAATAACTACCACAGATTCTGTACAAGAAGGTTAAAATCGAATCTATCTGAATCTATCTATTACAATTTTAAAACGAAAACAGGGTATTTAGCATTTTCAAAACACTCCATTTTCACGGGTGGAAGATGCTGGAGTAGTGTGGATGTCAGGTGTAACCATAACAAAAAGTATGTGTTTTAAAACGAAAACAAACTAGCGTAAACATAGCCTGAAAGGTGCATTTGCACCCCTGACAGCACATTGCTTTAAGTAAAGCAGCTTACATTATAAAACATTAAAAACTGTCAATGCTGCTTTCAACAAGAATTATATAGTTTAAATAAAACAGCTCTCTAGGGTTTATGTTTTTACTCGAGGACGTTTGAACTTTAAAATTAACCAGAGCAAATTCCCATGCCAAAGAAGGTCTTCAAAGGTGTTTACCAGCCTGAGCAAATATTTCAGGGAGCTTCACTTTGGCAAGCTTCCATTTCAAACAACAAATGAACTTTCTTTTGGCCTGATTTTGATTTAAAACGACATCACTTCTGTTTTTCAATTACTACTTAAAGTATATTTGGGTCTTTAAAAAAAGCAGATCTTTGATACTTTTTAGACCACATCGTGGCTGGGTGTGCAGCTTTTTTTATTTAGTTTTTTTACTCTGAAACCCCCCAAAATAAAGTGGCAGCACAGTTTGGAGGATCTGCCCTTCAATCTCCTATCAACCGCACAAGAGACAGCCCAGGTTGAAATTAATTCTGGTGCTCTCGAAAGTGTGGACAGCTGTTTCCTCCCCCTTGAGAGAGGGAGAGAGAGAGAGAGAGAAAGAGAGAGAGAGAGAGAGAGAGAGAGAGAGAGAGGTGTAAGGAGGACAGACAAGAGGAAAGCAGGTTGTAATACGTTTTCATTCTCTTCCTTATCTCCCACGAGACACCACTTTGTAATTGCCCTCGTAATTGCATTTTTTTTACTCACATTGATTGGCGCTCCCAGCTCTAATTTCATTACATGCTGATTTGTGAAAGACAATAAAGCAGAAATATTTTGCAGCCAAACCACAGGTCATTTGTCTTTATAACCCTTCTGCTTGGACATGCCGCACTCCGCTAAGGCAATAAAGCCATTACTGGCTGCTTTAATAATATAAGGTTGCAGTTAAATCCGCTTTGACGTCATTGAGGAGATGCGGCAGGTGTCTGTGGGTCAGACAGGTGGTTATGATGACCGGCTCAACTCTGAATGGTTTCAATAAGATGAAGACAAGTTCAGAGTGAGATCAGGTGGAATAAAAATGCCCTAAGCCCTGCAGCAGGTGAGGGAAGAAGAGAAAAAAAAAACATGCTGGATGGAGGCTGATAGTTATCATGTGAGAATAGCGTCGCTAGCCAAGCAGCCATAATAGGAATCCAGCGGCTCAGCCAACCCATGCAGTCAGTGTGATTAAACCAGTAGCAGGACAAATAGAACATTCATAATCTGCCCGTGTCCGTCTCACACAGCATTACGTCTATTTCGCTTGCTCGCAAACTCTGGTCGGTAGCAACAGCTGCATTAAATTTGCGAGCAGGCTCCATACTGTCAACTATTGAATTTCCCACACCCTGTTCTTTAATACTCCTCTCTCTCAGTGGGAAATCTGTTTTGTGATGGACTGCCTGTTTTCTCCCAGAGGCCCTTGATTGTGCCATCTGTGCTCGTGCTGTTGTGGGAGTGTGCGTAGGTGTGCGAGGGCTGGAGAGATGGGCACAAACTAACCCACATCAACAACAGGGCACAGCACTATGTTTTCAACAGATTAACCAACACTTTTGCATGGGAAAAGAGTCAGGACAAGGCAGAATTTGAAGCCTTTTTTTCAAGTGTTGATTTTGTCAGTATGGCATTTGTTAAAAAAAATATATATATAAATAAATAAATCTACCCGATGTAGTATCTTCATAAATATTTCTGGTCTTGTGAATTATTCATGCTCACACATAATTCCAAAGAGAATCATACTTGTCATTGGAAGACTTTATAACTGCTCTGCCTGGAAAACAACTTGAAACAAACAAGCCCTCTTTATTTTGAGCCCATCAGCTGCAACTTTTAACACCATTGTCTTGATCCGTTCAATATGCAATTGATCTTGTTTGCAATTTATTGATTTATTTCTCTATTACACTGTAAAACATATCCATAAATGATCAGTTTTCTGTATTTTGTGATTCATGTTTTTATTTTCCCCATTTTTTATGCTTTTGAATTGCTTTATGGGACCTTGATCTTTCTTCCAGAAACATTTAACATTGAAAAGTTCGAAAAAAAGTGACTTTTATTAACATTTTTAATCATTTAAAGTGATATACTATCTGGGTTGGTGTTGTATATTATGGTATAAAACTTCGTAATAAACTGCCAGTACATTTTCTGTTATTTTACAGAATATATATTATTTCTTATACATTATAATATACAGTATATACAATATGCAGTATTTCAAAATGTCAATAAAAGTCACTTTGTTAAACTGTAGAGTTGAATTTTTAACATCAAAAGTCGACAGAGCCGAGATCATGGTCTCATAATGCAATTTACAACCGTTAATAAAGGAAAAACATAAAATAAGTAAACTGTTAATTAACAGATATTTTTGACAGTGTATTATTCTTACACTGCATAGTAAAATGGTAAAACGCAACCTTGTTTCTATTGATAGTGATGAACAGGATGTTTTTTTAATGAGAGCAGATGCACAAGAAACTTTTTGATTGACAGATTTTCAGATTCTCTAAAAATGTAGGCAGATTTCTGTTTCTGCAGGAGTAGATTCCATGTGGGCATGCTTATTGCTGCCACTTTCTACATATACAGTAAACAGGTGTCCCATGACATTTAGGAGCTTGGCAAAAATAAATAAATAAATAAATAAATAAATGGTTTTCTGTGAAATGTATAACAGATGCTGAAAATGTCATTGAAATAGCCTAGGATGACCACCTGCCTGAAAATTTAACAAGACAAGCTAATACTTATTCCATTTTTGTTCATTATTTAGAAATGTATTGAATTTTTAACAATATACAGTATATTCTTAGATTATATAAAATTGGCGATTCGTTCTGTGGTGATAAACCATGGACTAAGTCAAAGTGAGGGAGTGAGTAAATTACAGAATAAAATTTACTAAAATATAACAAAAAATTTACTAAAATATATAATAAATAAATGTTTTAGGATCATCAAAATATGCAATCTCGCTCAATCTCACGGCAATTTGTTTTAGTGCAACCTTTTGATTTAGTGGCGTATTTATTTGTATGATCTCATTTGTACATTTTACTATGATTTGCTCATGCCCCAAATAAAAGATAGGTTTAGGGTGGGGTTTGGAGACACACCTACATTTCAAAATCTTATATTTTCATATGAAGTCATATGAATTTGTAAAATTTAGCCTCTTTTCTGACAAAATGTAAATTAGTTACTTTCATTGTGAAATCAGGCTGCAAAATACACATTATTTATATATTCATTCATTCATTCATTTATTCATTCATTCATTCATCCATTCAATCATTCATTCATTCATTCATTCATTCATTCATTCATTTATTTATTAATTCATTCATTTATTCCAGATGTCAAAATCTACGCTAGTTAAAAAAAGGATTTTATTTGAAAAACTTTCAATTGTTGTCAGAAATAAATATGAAGTATTCACAAATTTCGTTTTTATTTTTTTTTAGCAATTATCAGTTATAAATGAAATGTTATGTAATGTCCTGTTAAGGTTAAATTCCAATTTCAATGGGTTTCATGTTTTTAATTCTCAGATTATACTTTTTTTGTTCAGTTCATGTGTAATTTGAGAATTCAGGGAATTTTCCATTGGTTTTACAATAAATGATGCATGCAATAACAACATGGTAACATTTGAAACATTGGGGGGGAGTTATAACTTTTACAAACAATAATTCCTTAACCAAGACAATATTGTACAAATAGTATACAAATAATACAAATAATATACAATTCTGAATGTGTTGTGAGAGTTATGATTAGCAGTCCAAGATATTTACAGAATAAAGATGGCAAACTTCATATTTACAATAATATATTCAAATTTGGAAATATATTGGACTGTATGAAGCATAAAAATATAGTTATTTACGTTATCTAACATATACAAAATTACTGTAAAGAGTTGTTTTTTTAAACCGCAAACTTATTTCATAATGAATTAATGCACAAGAAGAGTTCACAGTTTGCCAATATGATTTGAAGAAAGAAAAAAAAAACTTGTTGAACACTTCCCTTCACTGGCCAGTTTTTTTTTAACGGACACCATTACTTTTCAAGACATTTCTACAAGTTTCAGTTTCAGTACCCACTAATACACGGTTTGATGTGCTGAAAATGAGACAGCGTGAAGCTCCTAATACTTTGGGACCTTTAACATTACTTAAAGTGAAGTTTCAGTCTGCAGGAAAAGTCTGGAGCTTTGAAACAAATGAGCGGCCTTTGTGAGAGCTCTCAGTGTTTCAGTGTGATTGAGTTGTTCTCTCTGCCGGAGGATTCGGAGCAGTCACAGTTCAGCAGAAAGAGACTCTTTCCTCTCACACAAACCCGGAGATAAATGAGAGACCTGTTGGAGAGCAAATTAGAAAAGAAGACAGTCTGGACCACTGCAGCCAAAGGCAGAGATAAGCAGAGAAGAATTCGAGGAGACGGCGAATGAGATAAAGTCTAAAAACAACACAACAACTAATTTGCCTTTGCAGAGAAATACAAATTCATAGAGGCCAATCTCTGGGGCATCTGAATTCATACCGTATTCCTTTTGCATTTCTGCTGCTGCATAATAATGCAGGCGTAGCGAATACAGCTGTCCCCGAAGCCGTCACATAAATCTTTATTATGTCTATGGACTCAAAGTGTCAATTCGCCACGCAAACCCCATACATAATACATCAAAATATACATTAAAAGACAAGTACTTTACAAGCTCTGCTGGAATTGTCAACTATAACGGTTGTATTACCAAGACGCTACATCAGGATTGTGCTTACATGGCACATATCTGACACTCTGTTCCCAAAATGAAAGGTGTGTTTCCGACCATCATTTCTCCGATGCATTATGCTAAAGATTGTTTCCTAGCCGAACCAACAAAACACAGCTCAAGCGGCGAGAAAGGTAATAGGTGGCGACTCCTCGTCCAGAAATGCCTTGCGCACAAATTCATTAATATGTAAATTGGAGCGAGGCCACAATCACGACGCCTTACTGATCTTGTTATTAAATTAGCTTCCTCCAAACAAGCTGCCGGCGCTGCTGAGCGAGTCAATGGAGATTCCTCTCGTCTGTGAATTTCAATGAGCCCTATCAATTTTGCATTCATCACAGCTAGCCAGTGTCATGGGGAGAACCGGGAGAACGGCACTGCGGTCTCCAGGCTGTCACCACATCCCCAAAATACACACACACACTGCAGTCTTCAGTGCTCATACCCTCATTCGTCACCGCAGAGGGCCACGCGAGACCCCCCCAAGGCCCTGTTCCCCATCTCTGTCAGTCACTCACAGATTCCACTCACGTCTTAGTCTCACCCACTCTCAGACAGTTACTTATTTTCATCACTTTGCTGAGGGATGCTGCAGCTCTGTCTCTGAGAGCCCATTTCCCAGGCTCTTTACCTCCAATAGAGTGATAAAAGGCTGTCAGAAGGGATTCTGCGCCATGTAGAGAAAGATCAAATACCATTTAGAGCAACAGGTCTGCTAGTAGAACTGGATGCCGGACTTTGTAATTAGTCTCCCTGCATGGTTGGTTAGCAGCATATGTTGGGTTAGGGATGCTGGAAGTTTCACACACCGCCCAGTCTGTTCATTGACTGCCTGATGTATTAATGTGCATTCAAAATGGAAAGCGTTTTCTTGATATGGCTTGAGGACTGCACAGATTTTACTTACACTTGTGGGTAGGTTTTTTGTGGTATTTGTATCTGAAAGTTTGTCGTGCACAGACACCTTGCACACTGAGTCTGATGTGCAATTCAAAGTCGAGCAGTGATGCTTTGTTTTATCTCTTCTTCAAAAAAATGGAGAGAAAGGAGAGTTAGCCTTTTTCTCAAAAAGCTCACTCACTTTCCTTTGACTCAGTCCCTGATTTATCAAGGGATATAGGTTTATGCCGGTTTTATGCAGCGGATGACCTTTCAGCCACAACCCAGCACTGAGAGTGCACTAACTCATGAATCCTCAGTGCTGGGAAACACCAATACACTCTCACATTCACACACACACACACTCATACCCTATGGCCAATTCAGTTATCCAGTTCACCTATACCACATCTCTTTTGACTGTGGGTGAAACTAACCAGAGCAAGTTTTATCTCAGGAAATCAGTGGCATTTAGGTAGTTTGCTTGTGATACTGCAGCCACACAACACAAATTTCTGTTAACAAATTAATCCTGAACAGAAACTGGCAGTCAAATGTATGGACACACACACACACACACGCACACACACACACAAAAACAAAAAAAAACTAACCTGATTTTTTTATGACGGAAAAAAGTTTCAGACTCAGTTTGTGTTCTCACATCTGCCAGACACTCTCCTGGACTACATGTACCACAATGCTTTTGCACCTTACATGATTCATATGAACTGGACTTTGATTACACAGCACCTGCAGCCAATCTTCACACACATAAAAGCACCTCAGTCAAGGCAAAGTCTTGTTACTGTTATGTGCATTAAACCGTGGTCACACAAGAGTTTGTGCTTGCTTTTCTGTCGCACGGCGCTGCAAAAATGGGCATCCCGATTAGATGTTCATAATTATGAATTAGATGTTGATAAAAGCGAGCGATTGGTCCATATTTAAAATTTCTGTACAGAGAGGTCACATTTTGATCTTCTATTGGTGTAATGCAATCATGTGATGCGATTTTGCAAGTCAGAGTTCACCAAGCTTGAACTTGAATGCAAAATTTGTCAAACGAGCTTGCGTTTCCGGTCTGCCACAGTCGCATGTGTATGAATGGAAGCCTATGGAGCAAAAAGTGCATTGTGGTGTTTCTTATTTCCTTGTTCCTGTGTTTTTGCTTTGTTTTGTTTTTGATCTTGGACTATTTCTTGTTTTTTGGTTGTTTGCTGCCTGCCTCCACCACTTCCTGGATTTCAGATTACAGTTTGTGGATTACCCTTGACATAGTTTTTTGCTCCTGTTTTGATCCCTTGCCTGTCTGACCATTCTTCAATAAAGCTGAATTTTTAACTTTCACCCTGTTGTATGCTCTCGTACGATACAGTGGGAACATAATTGACACAACATGAGGTGGTATTTATCAAATTTCTGAAAATGTCTGATTCAGTGTGCAATGAGCTGAAATGTAACAGATTGCTTCAATGAGCAGGGCTTTTTGAGAAAGATCTAATCACAGTTAAGTGTGGGATTGAATAAGGTTCCTGAGCTGGAACTCAAACCCAGGCCACCTGAAGCATAACCATCATGTTAAAGCACTGCCTGTGAGGCTAACGGCTCCGGCAAACAAACATTTTTCAAAATAATGATTGTCAAGGGTACAGGTGACCCGCAGGCGCTCATGGTGCTGTGTGTATTATGAATTAAGCCTCATCACCGGATATCAAAGTCTTGTCATCAGTATTACAGCAACATAATCTCATTAAGCAAGTTGCCTGGAAACAAATATACTTATTATGCAGAGGCATTTGTGTTTTGTTCCTGAACTTTATGCTAACAGCACACTGGCTTTGTTTAGACATTAAAGCAAATCAGGTGGACTGTTTATTTAGGGGGTATTTTTGCCCTGAAGTAACAATGGTTATTAAGACAATAAGTGAAATGGAAATCTTGTTCCTGTGTTCCTTCTTATATGCGGTCTTATAATCCTTAAAAATGCAATGAGAGTGGAATGTTTTGTGAGTGATCTACTGGTAATGTGTGAATTAAAGAATACATACACAGCAGATCATTTTCATAATGTCTAATGCAGCACACAAACTAGGGCTGCATGATATTAAAAGAAAATCTGACACTGCAATATATTTTTTTTCTGCGATATATATCGAGACGTGAATACAATTTCATAAGATGACTTGAATAGCCCTATTTTGAACGAAATCATTATTTTAGATTGACTGGGAGAAATTTGAAGGGGAGTGAATCATGCATGAAAAATAATAAACAAATTGCAAGCATGAATACATACAATGGAGCAAAGATAAAAGTGAAATAAACAATGCTTTATGGTTTTCCGGAGTCAAACATCATTCAGGTACAAAAACGGAATAATCAAAACTAACAACACAGGGAGAGGATGGGTTAAGCCATGTTTTTTGTGGTGTTAAACAATCAGTAAATACTCCTGCAAACCTTTGTAAATAGTGTTGTATTGCTCATCCTCCCCACAATTTTATATATTGAAGGGAGATTCCTTCAAAGGCATTTACAAAAAGGTCCAATGCAGAAATAATTGTCTCTGATATTGTGATGTTTTAACTTTTTGTCCATGCTATAATAATGGAGCCTAAAATCCACTCTGGACACTATCAAAGTAATAATAAAAAGTAACAATGCTGTCACTGAGTAATAATAGGTAAAATTAAGGTACTAATAGACATTCTCTAGGCATAAATGATTAAATGATCAGAGCCCATTATGTAGAGCGGAAATAGTTTCTTTTGATTATTTCTCTTTTTTAGGCCAACTGTTAATGTCCACTAAAGCATTGACCCAGCATAAGTGTCAATATGCACCCTCATCAGGTGAACCGAGTCTTGTTCATAACGTCATTTCCGTAGAGTTGGTGCGTGGTATTTGTACGCAACTGTTCTCAACAGAAGTGAATGGGGAGAATTGGCGTATCATATGCATGCAAAAATGGATTTTGGCGTATGCACTGCACGCAAAGTGAAAGTGTAAAGTCGTGTTATTTGTACGCAGATTGATGAGATCGGGTTGGTGAACCAGCTGCGATAGCAATGAATCATTATCGGAACTACTGGGTTTAAGTGCCCCTATTATAACATAAAAAATTTTGAAGGTTTTCTACAAAAGTCTTACAAGCATTCAAGGTCTAAAAATGCTTACACTTTCTCCTAATACGCTTTTCACATTGACTAACATTTCGTTCAAAACTTTCATCCTTCTGAAAGTTCCCAATGCTCTGAATGGTCTGATGGCCCAGTTTATTATGATTGGACGACCGCTTACAGCAGGAGACAATAACTTTATATGTTCTGCACTTTGATCTTTACAATGTTGCAGACTTTAGCACAGTGCATCAATGGTAAAAATGTGAAAAAGCATAAAAGGAGCACTTTAAGTCAGTTAATTAATATTCAATAGCACTCTATTATTAATATATTTATAAGCTAAGCTGTTAAGATTTTAATATTTCCCAAAATAGACTCAGCATTGCTCTCCAATGGTGGCATGTTAATCACTACTGTCTTCATTTACACTGTAAAAATACATTTAAAATAATACATTTGTTAATGTTGAACTATGTGTTACACTATAAATGTGTTACAAAATTATTCATATTCAGTTAATGTTAGTAAATACATTAACTAATGGACCATTATTCGAAAGTGTTACCAAAGTAAGCAAACCCGCTATCTTAAAATGATTAAGTAAATTTATTATGTGCATAATAATGGATGGAAAATAGATTTGCACATTTTTTAAAGTAAAGTCAACTCTATGCTTTTAAGGCAACGGGTTTACTCACACTTTCTGAGTAAAGTAACACCGCTTTTTACAGTGTACTGCAAGTGCTATGGACATTGAAAGTGGCCGCATATGTATATGTGACCGTGACATTAGGAGATTTTTGTCACGTATGTGTTACAACGCCACTGCTCTGCTTCCTGCGTTTGCCTTCAAGTGACCTTGGACAGAAGCTGTTGGTCTGGGACAGTTGAAGCACAGTTTTCAATCGTTAGAGCAATTACTACAAAAACACAAGGCCACAGGGAGCAATTACACAGTGTTTACTCGCCTATGCTAGAGGCCAACAGGATCGAGGGACTGCTGAGAGGAGGAACGGAGGAGAGGAGATGAAATCCAGCGAAAGGGCAATGAAAGAACAGAGGCGATAGGGCACAGGAAGAGAATAGAGAGGGCAGATGAGACAAGCGAGGGAAAACATTTTGCTGGGGGGCAGAAAACTTAGGGAAAATTCACTGGAGAGGATCTGATGTCAGGGAGAAACAAGGAAATCCGATACTCACGTTTAGTCCCACTGAAAGGCTGGATTAAAAGGCACTTTACGCTGAACGTTGTAACCCAATTATTCCCAGGTTATTTGCATGAAAGAGAAGCAGCAGCTATGTATAAATTACACTCTCAGAAAAAAGTACAAAAGCTATCACTAGGGTAGAATTAGTTATATTATAGTAGATTTTACGTTAATGAAATGACTTCTGACAGCTTTTATACCGGTACAATAAGTTGGTAACAACTTACTTGAAGGGGGTATTCATAAGACTGTCATGAAACCTTTATAAACATGACATGACATATGTCATGGATATGAAGGAGATTTTATGCATGCTCATGACAACTGTCATTAAGTGTCATTCGCTTAGTTATGTCTTTTTAAATGCAAAGGAGCCATTGATTGAGATGTCTTTGTTATGACAACTTGACATAACCAAGTTGATCATAACCTGTCTTTGTCATCGTCATGACAACTTGATATTACCAAAACAACATAACATGTCATAAATCTGTCATAAAGATGATTGCCATGAAGCCATTATAATTGTGTTAAATTTTAATAACAGCATCATTCATTTTTGTCTTGATCTCAACTACAGCGGTAAAAAAAATTAATATTAGTGATGCTGCTATAACTTTATTTGACAGAGTAATGACATTTTACTGAGAAATTAATTAATTAATTCATTTTCTTTCAGCTTAGTCCCTTATTTATCAGGGGTTGCCACAGTGGAATGAACCGCCAATTATTCCAGTACTAAGAAACATGCATACACACTCACTCATACACTATGGCCAGTTTAGTTTATTCAATTCACTTATAGTTCATGTCTTTGGACTGTAGGGGAAACCGGAGCACCGGAGCAACCCCACATGAACACGGGGAGAGCATGCAAACTCCACACAGAAATGGCAACTGGCCCAGCCGGGACTCTGTGAACTGAGGTTCACTTGCTGTGAGGCAACAGTGCTAACCACTGAGCCACTGTGCCACCCCTACTGATAAATTCCTAACAACAGTTTCAATTTGTTTGCAGAAAAAAATTCATGACACAATTATAATGGCCTTGTGACAATCATGTTTATGACAGATTTATGACAAACTATGTTGTCTTGATAATTTCACATTGTCATGGTGCATTTGTTTATGCCAAGTTGTCAAAAAAACATCTCAAACAATGTAATCTTTCCAACTGAGCTAATGACATTTAATGAAAGTAGTCATAAGCATGCATAACATCTCATTAATAATCATGTTGTGTAATGTCATGATTATAAAGGTGTTATGATGAGTGTTACTGATGATTTGAACTAAAATAGTAACAGTAATGCTTTCATTCCACAATTATGCATAACATGGACACTGCACAGAACACTGCACAGAAAAGGATTTTGTAACATGCCTTTATTTCAACCCAGGTTCATTCTGAAAACGTACCCCTATATACATTACTGGAGAGTGCCAAATACGTCCCAGGAAGTAAGTTTTTATTATTATTATTTTTTTCGCTTTTTCTCGTGTGCCATTCACGCCTGCTCTTCTCGCGTAAATCCACCAGAGGCCACTGTCAACTGACTGACTGACCGATGGACTGACCGATCCCTAAACCCAACCAATAGTGTTTTCAAAAGCACAGACTGACTGCCTATGTTGTTGTTTTTTGTTGTTAAATAAATATAAAGGTACCCAAACCTCCCCATTTTAAACAGGCAAAATACATAAAAAATCTTACCACCAATGACTGGGTCAGACTTTACAATACGGTTCTATGCATTATTACTATGAAACCATCCCCCAGCACTGTAGACAACGAACGACTTGCAAACGACC
>CAIGQV010018081.1:316530-365791 GCA_903798115.1 Danio jaintianensis | reverse complement strand
AGCACACTGCCTCTTTGAACTTTTACCTTCTGGTCGACGCTACAGAGCACTGTGCACCAGAACAGCCCGACACAGAAACAGTTTCTTCCCTCAGGCAATCCATCTCATGAACACTTGAATGATAGTAATTATGGAACAAACATCACTACTTGCTATACACTTTTTATACACATAAACACTTATTTAACAACACATTTTACATGCTAATTTGCACATAACAGCTGCTATTGTATATAGTAATATTCCTGTACATACACTTGTCAATTTGTATATTTGCATTCACTACAACTTTTATTTTTAAAATATATTTATTATCTGTTTTTTGTCCTGTCTCTGTAATTTTGTTGCACTGTAGAAGCTCTGTCACGAAAAACAAATTCCTCGTATGTGTGAACATACCTGGCAATAAAGCTCTTTCTGATTCTGATATTATTTGTAGGTAATGTTAGATTCAGCATTTACTAATGTATTATTAAAATCAAATGTTGTGCTTGTTAACATTAATTAATGCACTGTGAGTTAACAAGGACTAACAATGGACGACTGGTATGATGGTATTTTCATTGACTAATGTTAACAAAGATGAATAAACACTGCAATAAATGTATTGTTCATTGTTTGTTTATGTTATGGGCGGCACGGTGGCTCAGTGGTTAGCACTGTCACCTCAAGGCAAGAAGGTCACTGGTTAGAGTCCCGGCTGTGCCAATTGGCATTTCTATATAGAGTTTGCTTGTTCTCCCCATGTTGGTGTGGGTTTCCTCCGGGTGCTTTGGTTTCCCCAACAGTCCAAAGACATGCACTATAAGTAAATTGGATGAACTAAATTGGCTGTATATGAGTGTGTGTGTGTGAATGTGAAAGTGCACAGTAGTTTCCCAGTATTGGGTTGCGGCTATAAGGGCATCCACTGCATAAAACATACGCCGGAATATTCAGCTATAACAAAGGTACATCCAGCACAGATTGCCGTAAACAAAATTATACAAGTAGCTGTTACATAATATTTAATATTACTGTTGAAAAACATAGCTACAGCCAGCAATACAGCTACAGCAAACTATTATTAAACTTATAAAACTGATTTGACTCCAGCCAAAAAAGCAACCCAAACTATTATTATAATAAATAAATAAATTCAACAATTATAAAGCTTGATTTTGACAGGAAGCCGAGACAAAAAGAGAAACACACCAAGATGTAAACATGGGGGTGATGTTGACATCAAGAAATCAGTTTATTTTTTTAATATATAATATATATTAAACTCCGGGGTGGTGAGCGAGGCACCGGATCTAGAAGCAGATATGATGCCCGTGCTTTCCCGAGCTGCTTCGGCAGTGGGTCTGGAGATGGTTTATCCCCCAGCCACACGGCCAGACCTACTAGATGGGTGCTATGTGGAGGCTAAGAAGAAGGCCAAGCCTTCTAAGCCTCCCGTCCTCTTCATCCCAGAAGTGCACAGTGAGCTCACGCAGTCCTGGAGGGCACCTTTCTCTGCCCGATCTGCGTATGCTTCCGCTCTCACCACCCTTGGCGGTGGAGCAGCCAGGGGGTACGAGGCGATTCCCCAGGTTGAGTGCACCATTGCGGTCAATCTTTGCCCACGTGGTGCCTCTTCCTTGCGCGGTCAGCCTCGTCTTCTGTCCAAATCGTGTAGTTTATTCTCCATCCCTCGGGGCCAGAGCCTACACTGCTGCGCGCCAGGCTGCTTCTGCCTTGCATGTGATGGCCACGTATCAGCACTACCAAGCACAGGCATTGGCTTAGCTGCATGAGGGTGGTCAAATTTTCAAAAAAAGAGCATTTTCCCCCTTCTCTGGATGTGACAGCCCGAACACTGCCAGTCTGGGATGCTATGCCTTTCAGCTCGCAGGATCGGTGCACCTCGCAACGGGCTCTGAGTGTGTTAGAGGACGGGCTCCCTTCTCTCGCACTCCCGTTCCCCCCACAGGACCCTGGGAGAAAAGTGAGAGTGAATCTCTTGCCTCCTGCTCTTCCTCGGGACCCCAAGGCATTCCGTGCTGCCCGTCTGCGCATTTTGAACCTCTGCCTTTACAAGCTGCCGTTCAGAATGCTCACGCAGAGGCGCATCCTCCAGTGCATCCGTCCTCAGGATTGGTTTGCAGCAATAGACCACCCCTGTCCTCCCCATTCGGGATTGGCACGCTTTCCCAATGTACTGTCGTATTTTAAAATTCCTAGAACTTAACTAGGTGTATTTTTTACGACTCCCCAAAAAATATATATAAAACTTTAAGCGCTTCACAGGTAAGTAAGGTAAGTAAGGGCCAGGGGACACATTGGAGGGCTGCGTCTCTGGTGATGTTGGTGCGCTCACGCTGGAGCCTCGCAAACCTCTTACCAATGATGTGGAAGTTTTCCACATAGCATTTCCATTCCCCCTCCTTGGGAAATGAGAGTTACATAGTAACCGTTACGTTCAGTACTTTCTCCTTCTGTCATTTATTGTTATTACACAATACTCATTTTTCACATTTTGGTTTGTTTTGTTTTATTTTTATGTCTGTATTGCTTGGATTTTTTTTACCAAAATCTGGTTCAATTCCATGCCAACAGCTCCTTGAAAAAACATGACGTGTTCAATACTTATTTTCCCTGCTGTATATTTGTGCAAATAAATACGGTTATTTAAATGAAAGTAAAGTTATTATTGAAAACATTTTAAATAGTCTAAAATGGTCTAGATTGCACTGGTACGTACTAAAAATAGCACCAACTGCCCCTCTACACAACTGAGGCCAGAGTTCAACACACTCAATCAGTGCTACAATAACCTCATTCGACTAAGTGTTAACAATTTGTCCACTACTACTGACAGCCATGTTAATTGCACATCATTCCCTCTCTTACTAATTTGAACATTCCATTTGAATACAACTGAAACTCTTGTATAATAAGACTCATGCATTACCCTATGATTAATAAATAAAGCTCATGAGATAATTAAGAACAAGAGTCCAATCAAAACATAAAACAATAAATTAATTAATAAATGCAATGGTAAAAGTAATAAAAGGGATGATTAAACCAAAAGTATACAGTTACATAAATATTCCCATAAACTTACGCTCAGGTTTGCACTTCTTTAAAGGGATAGAAGAAGTGCAAACCAAAAATATAAATATAAATTCTGTCATAATTTGCTCACCATTCACTTGCAACAAAGCTGTTTACAAAACACAAAATATGTTGTTTTGAAAACCGGTAACCACTGACTTCCACAGTATTTGTTTTTCCTATCATAGAAGTCAATGGTTACAACATTATTCAAAATAACTTATTTCGTGTTCATTAGGGGGAAAAAAGAAGGAAAAAAGTCAGAAAGGTTTTTAACCACTTGAGAGTAAGTAAACAGTTAGAATTTACTCTACTGTAAATACTGTATCATGCATATAAACCATAAGGTCATAACCCCATGAATGTCTAAATTGCAAATCCTACACTAATCTACTGCAGTCCATTATGTGGTGCTCTGTTGTTAGGGTGACAAAATGGCTTAAAAGTCACATTTTCAGGCTGGTCTGCCTCAGTGGTCTAAAAACACTTGTCAATGTCAAAATGATTTAAAAGGCCAATTACACTTAAAGAAGGCAGAGGGTTTACGGTTCACAGAAACAGAACAGAATTCCAATGTGAAGCATTAGTTTTAATGTTAAAAGAGAACGAGGTAAGACTAAAATAGCAAGCCTTTCATTTATGACAGTTGTTTTACAATAGTAATATAATGACAGTAATATCCAGTAATGCAACTACCCAACTCCAAATTGCATTGTTTGGAATTGAAACTGTAATCATAGACGTGTTAGCACATGATTTGTGTAATTCTTAACTGAATGTGACAAGACGAGAACCCTTTCACATTTCCAACGTATTATATCAAATACAAGTGAATGTGTGCCAAGTAGTGAAAACTGTACCTAGAACTTCCTTCATTAAGCTATTTCTTTACTGGTCACTTCCAATGTTGCAAGATGTGGTTACGTCCTTGGTGAGAACACAATAAAACAGTGATGATAAAGCATTTCAAGATCTCTCTATTACAGTGATATTAGTAATGTTGAGTCTTAGGGTCTATTCACACCAGGAAAGCTTATTAGTTGCTTTGGTCAGGACCATTTTCATCTTCATGTTCTTCATCGCCTTTATTTCTATAGCGTTTTTACAATGTAGATTGTGTCAAAGCAGCTTAACATGGATGGAGGAAAGAGAATAAAAAGCCATAATGATATTTCAGATAATCAGAAAATCAGTAGGGGTATAATGCTGGGGTAAATTATAGTTAAATTAAAACTGATTCAGATCAGTTTGGTATAAATGTCACAGTTAAAGTTCAGTTTAATTCAGTTCAGTTTAATAAAAATGTCACTGATTAAGGACAATCCACTGAACAGCAGCTCTACCAGCCCTAAACATTGGTTGATTTTTTTTTTATTCGGTGCGGTTTGCTTCCATTCTGCGCTGTGAACTGAAATTGTAAACAAAATCATGTGTGTGCTAAAATCAGCCATTTATTAAACAATGATTGCGCTTAGTCAGTCATGCAACTGTGGAAATAAAAATTTTATATAATCTAGTTCTAATTTAGGCGTCACAGTGGCACAGTGGGTAGCACGATTGCCTCACAGCAAGAAGGTCGCTGGTTCGAGCCTCGACTGGATCAGTTGCCATTTCTGTGTGGAGTTTGCATGTTCTCCCCGTGTTTGCGTGGGTTTCCTCCGGGTGCTCCGGTTTCCCCCACAGTCCAAAGACATGCGGTATAGGTGAATTGGGTAAGCTAAATTGTCCGTAGTGTATGTGTGTGAGTGAGAGTGTATGGGTGTTTCTGGAAGAGCATCCGCTGCGTAAAACATATGCTGGATAAGTTGGCGGTTCATTCCGCTGTGGCGACCCTGGATTAATAAAGGGACTAAGCCAAAAAGAAAATGAATGAATGAATAGTTCTAATTTAACAATAAAAGTTATATTCTTTGATTTTTAAAAATGTCATTTCATTCAAAACTCTAACAGTCCAGATGTGAGAGACATTAAACCTTTTACCTTCCTGAGCACTGGCAGATCCCAAAGTAATGCAAACAAATCTCAAAAACTATGCCTTTGTCTTTGTGGAATCCATTAAGGCCAAAAAACTCTTTAGTTGATTAGATTGGGTGGGTGAAACTTGTGTCTGGACAGGTTCTTTCACCTATCTACAGTATCTCATTTACATGCTTTCCACCTTCACATATAAACTCTGACCCCCTAAAACATATGTAATCGACAAGAAGACTCTGCTCAAATTAGACTCTTGTAGACTCTAAGAGACTTCATTAGACTCTAAGAGACTCTTGCAGACTCTGGTAGACTTCTAGAAGATGACTGTTTGACTGCAGAACAACCAACACCTTAATAATGAATTATGCTTGAAAGGGTCTCCTGGATTGGAACCGCCACTAACAAACTTGTTTTGCTGTAATGAAGCTCTGAGGGACCGTTCACATATGGCAAATAGAGAGTGAAGGGGTTGTTAAATAGGTATACACATTTCAGATATAACAGTAGACTATTTAACAGCTAAACACCAGAGTACCTTTTTCTTTTATCCATCATAAAACTTTTATCACAGCTAGAGCTGAGGCATAGACTGGGGTTTGTTGAGAGCATGGCTGATGGTTGCTTAGCAACACAATTTAAACTATCAGATCTTGATAACTTAAAGGGCGCAGGACTTGCTGTAAATGTGTTAGATCAAGGTCAGATCATATTCAAACTGTACCAGAGTTATTTAAGAAGTGGACCGAGAACACCTGTTCAGCTGGGTCTTGGTCCATTTGTCCGGAATATGATTGCTGTATTCACATCTGCAACAATTGGGGAAACAAGCTTGAGTTAGAGTTCGATTTAATCAAACCAAACAAGACAGGTGTGAGAACCCCCATATAAAACAAATGTGTGAAAACTGTGTGAGAATGTAGTGATGTCCGTACCACTACAGTTCATTTTATTTCATACTGTACAGTGTTTTATTCCAGATAGGTTTCAATCAGACCTCGCTGTTTTCATGCTCTCTCCTATCTGTCATTACAGATACTGTCCTGACCAGACCTACGGTTGTTCTCAATACTGCTTGAAGAAGCAGAGGTGGACGAGGTCGGCACTCTCACTGGTGACAGAAGGAGATGTACAACCGCTCAATCTAATTTCTGAAAGGACACAAGACTTTCTGCTGCAATCACAGGCTTTAAATCCATCTCTCCATCCTGACCTTTCCTGTAACGCACTGAAGGAGAAGAGGGGGGCAATGGAGGGGATTAGCAATAGCCTGGAAAAGCATCATTTTCTAGTTCCAGCTTTTGAAACAACTGAATATGTCACTGTACCTCCTTGAGAAAGTAGTAGAACCTCAGAATGCCTTTTCCATGAATACAAAAGTGCTCCCGCTGAGCAACTACACTCTAAGAAACTTCCAAAAAAAAAAAACATTTCAATCAACATCACGGATGGCTCTTTAATTAATCATTAACATTCATTGGCAACTCGGCTAGAGTTACTGTGGACACCTGCGGCAGAGAAGCTCCTGTCCGATTCCTGATTGGGGTGTGTGGATGGAGAAATGGGGAAAGAAAGAGAGAGTAAGAGGACCCGGTGGAACGAAGACTCATTCTGGAGGGCAGAGACCCTTAGTGGCCATACATCAGCTTGGAACAAAATAAAAGATTTAGCATTCTGTCCTACTTACCATCAAACATCCTGGCATTCCCTTGTTGTTTTAACAGCTCCCGGTTCAATTTTTAATGCAGGCATATGCTTATGCTAAAACCTCTCCCTGATGCTTTCCCTCCCCCTCAAGTTCCTCCTCATCCCTTCAAAGACAACAAAATTCCCATCAATCCAACAGCACTGAGATAAAAAAAAAAGGATTTGGGGACATAAGACATGCAAACGTAATGCAGTGTGACATGACTACAAAAGGCACACCGTGAAGGTTAAAATATCAATAAAACAGCAGCAGACTTATGGATTGTGTTATTTTAGGTCCCTGTAACTGTTGAGGGTGGTGCAAGTAAAGCCAAGGTCATGGTTTTGTTTTCTCAGAAATAGATTAAATGTTTACCTGCAGGTCTCTCTGAGTAACAGTGCTTGTCAAATGGATGAATGTAAATTTCTGAGGGACTCTTGACATAAGAAGAAGAGAAACTCTCCCAAAAGGTGAAATGCTTTGATGTGATGAAAGCTCTGGCACTTACATTGACTCATACCTCACATTTCTGAAGGAAACGTTTTTATAAATTTGACAGAATGGGTAGAATCACCATGAACCCGTTTTAACACCATAATATGATGAATTCTGGTTGGAAAATGGAATATTCAACTAAAAAAAAATAACACTTCATATTATTAGTTGACAGAAGGTTTGTGGTTTTGATTTTGCAGGAGAGCATTTCTCAGAATTCTGTAATGTTTCCACCCTCATGTCTCTCAAAACCTGTATGACATTTTAAATTCTGTGAAACGCAAAGTAAGATATTTTGAAGACTATTTCACTGAGATATTCTCTGGCATTACTTTAAAAAATGGCCAAACTAAAATGCAATAATTCATGCATAACTAATGCATAGTCATCCAGCTAATGTATGACTCATGAACAACTAAACCATCCATTAACGATTACCACACATCACCTAAAATAGAGTCTGATTATTAGATTAAATAACAGCTTTATTGTTATTAATTAAATGTGTCGTCATTTATTAATTCCATATCAACTTAGCATTAAACTTAGCATCAACTTAGCATTTAATGTAAACTAATGGTTAATTATCATAAAGGTAATTACAATAAAGCTGCAGTATGCATATCAACTTTCAGTTCCTGCTAAAACGATTATCTAATGATTTAACAAGACATCATTATCATCACTTTATTAAGTATTAAGTAGTCATTCTTTTACATCATTAATGCTATTTTGCATCACTGTCTAAAACGGACATGAGCAGCGCATTTACAACACAATAAACCCATTATAATCCATAATGCAGTCTACACAACGCAACATTACCCAACACAACAAATACCAAATTGTAAACTGACTTTCTGACACAGTGCAAATGTTTTCATATGCAGACATATTGTATTATAATACACTTGACTAACTTGATAGTAAGGCAAAATGTGATTGTTGGAAAGAGACCGTGTTACAAGTGGTCAGCTTGATGTGGCTGTTATCCGATTGGTTTTTGTAAATGGAACAATTCTAAAACCATGCACTTAACACTTCCAATAGTATCTGGATGCAGACTTGGATTTGCAAACTGAGACTGCATATCTCAGAGATGCTATGTCAGAGACATTGCACTCAATGGAGCTAGTGACATCACTGTAAGGGGAAGGGTTAGGTGTGCGCATTAAAAGCATTTGATACAGCTCCCCTTGCAACTGCACCAAGTCTGCATCCAGACCCCTCTCAATACTTCTGATACTAAAGACAAATGGATTTGCTATAGTGTTTTAAAGCCTTGTCTGTTTAAACTCCTGACTCAGTGCTTCTTCTTTTTTGAGAAGCACTGAGTATTTAAGTTTTCTTTTTCATCAAATTCACACAATGAACTAATATAATATTGGTTGTGTCTGTGAATATAATCAGATGGGGAAGAAATCACATGTGTTTTAGTATATTAGCTCTGACGTATGTGACTAACAAATCGCTAACCACTCTACTGTGTACACTGCACAGTTATTTTTACAGCTGCACTTAAGAAATATGCTGTGTTAATGCTGATTTCTCATTTTACTGTTGACAAAGATTGAACGAAGCTGTTGCATGTGACTCACTCGACAAGCTTTTTGGCAGAGAGAAGAAAAAAGCCATTTGTGCCAATGAAAACAGAACAAAACGGAGGCAATCGTGACAATCAAAGTAGCAAAATATAGAGAGACAGAGAGGAAAAAAAAACATCGCATCAGTTTGCCGCCAAATGCGGGGCGAAGGATGGCAAGGAGGATGAAGAGGAAGTGATGAGCGGCCTGGAGGAGAAGAGCGCCTGATGAAATGATTGCAGGATAGAGAAAATACAAGAAGGAGGAGATGGATGCTAGAAGCACGTATCTGTGGGACCAGCAAGCTCGGTAATCATCGCACCCCTCATTTCCTGCTATTTAACACCTATATTGTCTCCATCAGGAACACCGCGCATGCAAAAACAAACAGCAACACTCTCAACGCAAGAATATGAACCTGATTACCTATTGTGCAGTGTTTATAATTGCAAAAGAAAAGAAAATAAAAAAAACAGTACACGCTTTAAAACCTCAGCTCTAGCCTTTCCGAACCACATTAGTCTGGTGAAGAGAGACTCCACCGAAAAGAAAAGAAAAAACCCAGCTGAAGAGTGGGAGGAAACAGAGGCGGCCTGCAGTTTCTATGGAGATTTCAAACTTGATCATTCAGCTACCATGGCGAGCTCAGACAGAGCCGTCAAAGGTCATCATTTATTATATCTCTCATCAGCCTGGTGTGTGTGTGCGCGCTCAAAAGAGTCAATGAGTTTGTGAACGTGTGGCACGGCCGTGATAGAGATCACAGTGAATGCACAGCCCTGTTTACTGTGTATGAATTATGTTTACCATCTATGCTGACTTGTCTGCTTTGAGGGGGAAAAAAAGACTAACAATAGTGGACGGTAGGGAGGGGCGATGGATGGCAGACAGAGAGCGAGAAAAACAGAGGGAGGAAGAGGAGGAGGAGGACGAGGCATGGCGTGAAAGAACAAGCTTCAGTGATGTCACTCAAACACCAGGGATTCATTAGTCAGACAGCAACTCAGCCATGAGATATCCAAACATTTCACACTGGGCTTTTTCATTTCCCCTCACTTCCCCACCTTGTTTTTTTTTTTTTTTCTTCTTCAACGGCTAGGTTTTCTTTCTTGTCAGTGATCCGGGTCAGAGCTTCAATACTGAACCTCTGCTGTTCTGTCAAACAGTCAGCTAAACAAGAAACATAGGTTTGTTAGAAGTAAGTGCAGCTGGTCAAGAAGTATTATGGTTTAGAGAGGAGGGGAGACAGCCTGGGGGGAGAGTGGGGTAAGATTTGGCAGTTTTGCATCTTCTGTCTTCTATACAAGGGAAAATTGCAGGCAAATAGATGCTTATTATTCACAATAATAAGCCTGATACTGAAAGGAACAAATATACATTTTAAAAAGAGAAAATGTAACGTCATGGTTACGTCCGTAACCCACGTTCCCCGAATAAGGGAACGGAGACATGCGTCTGGAACAGACTACGGGAGTACGTTAGACGACCAATCACTCTGAAGAGTAAGAAAACGGGCCAATGAAATGCCAAATTGCATTGGCAGAGCTTTGCTCCACAGCTGGCAGCAATGAGCTATAAGCGCTATATAAGCTGCACGCTGTGGAGTGAGCCTCAGAATTTGCCTGCTGAAGAGCCGATCACTCAGCTAATCAGCTGGAGACTCAGCTGCTGTGGCAGTGGAGACGCATGTCTCCGTTCCCTTATTCGGGGAACGTGGGTTACGGACGTAACCATGACGTTCCCCTTCATACGGGAACTTCAACATGCGTCTGGAACAGACTATGGGAGACTGTATGGAAAACGCCACAGCAGCTAAGCCCGTCACGCTCCTGATGTAAAGTTTGCCAAGCATAGCGTGGGCGCACAAGCATCACCAAGAGCGCAACCTTCCAACGTCCCCTAGGCCCTTAATTACCATTACATGGGAATAATTACAATTTAGATCGGGGGTCGTAAATGTGCTTTTACCTAGCTAATATAGTCTAGGGATTTTAGAAATACGACAGTACGTTGGGAAAGCGTGCCAGTCCCCGAAGGGGGAGGACGCTGCGGAGGCCACCTGCTACCCAAGAGGGGAGACTTGATGGCAATAAGGACATATGGACTAGCCCTATGGAGGGGGAGTGCTACATATGATAAGCTGGTTAGCGGGTAGGGAAGACACGGGTCCGCCTGGTCAGGGGGAACACTCCGTGGCTGAATAAGCATATGGGATCGCCATCGGGGACCGCGCATAGCTGGCACCGAACCTCAGCATGTGGGTAGACCAAGAGTGGGCATACCAGACATCACACTGAGCCAGGCACCTGGCTCCTCCGCTGAGTCGGGTGCTGGGGGCCTCGGAGGAATTCTCTAGGGTTCGCCAAGCGGGAAACTTACTAGCAGAATAGAAAAGGCGCACGTATCTCCGGGTTAGGGAGCATGGCGCAGCAAGCGTTTTTGACACCGAGTTTAATTTCGTCCCGATTGACCGGAGTGACCCAGTAATCGGGAGGAAACCGACTCCACTCGAGGATTATAAAATCTCGTGAATGTGTTAGGTGTCGCCCAGCCCGCAGCTCTGCATAATCTGTTAAGAGGCGCTGCGTACTCACGCCAAAAAGGAGGCACCGCTTTTTTTTTTTTTTTTTTTTAAAGTGTGCTTTCTCTCCCGGGGGACACAGCTTGCCCTGGCACATAAGGCGAGGGCAATGGCATAACTATAAAATGGACCAACCTCTGCTTTGATACGGCACTTCCCTTCTGCCGATCATAACAGAAAAGAGCTGCTTAAAGACGTATGCTCTAAGTGTCACATTAAGCGCAGTGCGCGGACATACAATAAAAGGGCTCGGTCTGCCTCCTCCGCAGACAGCGCTTGCAGGCTCACTACCACTTTTAATATAAAAAAGGGGTGGTAGGAACCTTGGCACAAGCTGAACCGGGGTCTCAGGTAAACGTGAGAGTAGGCCGGTCCATATTCCTGGCACGATTCGCTGACCGAAAATGCCACCGGAATCCTAACCCTCCTGCTGATACCAACGCGACCAGCAGAGCTGCCTTCATGGACAGAAAACTTATAGATATTGAGTCGAGTGGCTCAACGGACCTAATCATAACCGCTGGGGCTAGAGAGATGCCGAGAGGGCAAGAGAGGGGGGCGGGGATGGAATTAACCATCTCGCGCCACGCACCTCTGAGGAACCGGCTGATAAGGTTATGCTTTCCCAGCGCGCTACCATCCGCCGCCACAGAGAGCGGGGATGGCAGCATGCCAAACCTTCAGTCTGGAGGGTGACAGCCTGCGCTCCAGTTATCCTAAAGGAAGAAAACACAACACTAATCTGGCATGTCCGGGGTTCTTCTCAGAGAGAAGAGCTCCACACAACGAATAGACTCCACTACAGGACATAGGCTTGCCTATACAGGGTGCTCTAGCCTGAGTGACGGTGTTAACCATCTACTGATAGGTCACCTAAGTCTACCGCGCTCTGTCTAGAAACCCTCAATGAGGGTTCCAGAACGCTGCGCGGGTGCCAGAGGGTGCCCGTCCCAGAAAAAGGAGTACTTCTTCCGGGGAATTCGTCAGGGAGGGCCATCACGAGGAGTGTGAGTCTGGAACTCGGGTCCGGTTGGGCCAAGGAGGCGGAACGAGCGAGACCCGCACCTCGTCTCCCCGACCTTGCACAGAGTCTGCGCGCGGAGGCTCACTGGGGAAAACACATATTGCGTAAACCCGGGGCCAGCTGAGAGCCAGCGCATCCATGCAGAGCAGGGAAAGCAGCAGGCGAAGGGCCGCTCGGGAGAAGCGGCAGGATGTCCTGGGCCTCTCTGAAGCGTGCCCATAACGGCTGGACTGCGGGGTGGAGTCTCCATTCTCCCAGAAACGTAACTGTCGTGAGAGCATGTAAGCTGGCACGGTAGAGCTCGTATGGGATATGAACGGCGCGCATTAAGCCGCATGACTCCGGAGGAGCAGATGGCGAGCGAGCTGAGACATGTGGCGGTAGCGCACATCAGCCAAACGGCTGACGTGCGCTATCGCAGCTATGCTGGCCGTCCTAACCAACACATGTGCCCCCTCCCGTACCGGTAGGAACTGGCGGAGAGGGAGAACACTGCCAACAACTCCAGTCAATTGAATGCCAACGCAACCGAAGTCCGATTTACAAACCTGCGGCTGCATGCTCAAAATACACAGCCCACCAGCCCGTACTGGAAGCATCCGTCAGAATGACAGCATGACTGGACACTTGTTCTAAGGGCACCCAGGCCCGTAGAAGGCAAGGTCCATCCAGGGGCTGAAGGTGCGGAGACACAGCGTAGTGATGGACAACTGGTGCGTCTCCGCGCGCCATGCCCATCTGGGGACCCGATCGCGAAGCCAGCGCTGAAGTGGTCTCATATGAACAATTGAGCGGCGTGATAGCGGCTACAAAATGTCATATGCCCCAGGAGCCTCTGAAAAACTTCAGTGAAACCACTATAACTGCCGAATTAAACGGACAGGGCAGCACTAGCCCAGCGCGCTAAAAGCGCACCGTGATGGAGACCGGGTCCAGCTCCAACCCGAGATGAGAGAAGCGCTGCCCGGGGGAGAGCTTGCCCATTCTCGGTTGACCTGAAACCCCAACAGGCCGAGGTGCCAGAGCACCAGGTCCCTATGCATAATCGACTAATTCAAGGTCTGAAAAAATTAACCCAGTCAAAGAATAATCAAAAATGCAGATGCGCGTGCGTCAAAGAGACACAGGGCATCCTCCACGCATGGAACAGGGAGAGCCCGAAGGGGAGGACCATTTACTGCCATGCTCGGGCCCCGTCGCACTTTAGGAGGGAGAGAGCGAGACATGGAGTGAGCGTCCTTCAGGTCTATAGCTGCAACCAATCCCGCGGACGGACGCACTGGGGGATGCGTTTCTGCATGAGCACCCTGATCAGCATCCTGAACGGATGACAGATCAAAATGCGCAGATAGGATTGGTATAACCCACCGCTCTTCTTCGGCACGATGAAGTACGGGCTGTGCGCGTTCACTAGCCAGTGGAACGGGCTGTGACGGCGAAGCATTTTGGAGCAGCGGGAAAAGCGCTCTCGGCGAAGAACAGCCAGCGCGGACGGGTCCGGTGGGGGAGCAGTTTTCCGAGCCCACCAGGAGATGACCCGCTCCACCGCGCACGGCTGATCTCTCACCACCGAGGACTCCTGGGTAAAGTCCCCGACAGTGTCGCCGAGTAGGCCTGCCTGGGATATGGGCACACCAAGAAAGCGTACTTTGTCGGTGCGGCGCATATCTGCCAGGGTAAGCCAAGGGTGGCATTTCCGGACCACTGTGTGGCCATCGTCCTCCCCAGGGCACAGGCGGCCGACTTGAAGGTCATGAGAGCATAGTCGACCACCGTGCGGTGCTTACGCATAAGCCTGGGGAAGAACCGCCCCTGTGCAGCACAGCAGGTGCTGTGGTGCAGGGCAGAAGCGGCATGGCCCGCAACGGTGTGGGCTCTGGCCATGAGAGACACAGAAAACCCACCCGCCTTGGACGGGGGTCTCAGCTTACCCCTCCAGGTGGCGGCCAACCACCTGAAGAATAGCTTCATACCCACTGGCCGCCTCGCTATCAGGGGAGGTGAAGGCGGAAGCGCACGAGGACCGGGCAGAGAAAAACGCCCTCTATGCCAGCGTGCGCTCGCTGTGCGCCCCTGGGAAGAAGTGGACGGAAGCTGGAAGATTCATCTTACATCAGCTCGCACGCCACACCTCTAGTCGGTCCGGCGGTGAGACTGGGGGACAACCCATCTCCGCCGAAGCAGCCCAGGAAGCGCAGCCATCATGTCTGATTCGAGAACCGTGACTACGCATTGCACCCCGTAGGATGGAAGCGAGCCCGGTCTGTCATCTGAGCATGACAGCTCGCCCTCCGATGTCGTGATGGACATCTGATCTCCGGTGTCATCAAGCGGAAGCGCGGGCATCCCGGGGGATGAACCGCACCACCACTCGAAGCTTGGATGGAGCGTGCTGTGGAGGAGTGGGGGGTCCGCGGGCCCGGAGGCGATGGATAAGCCCCCACTGTAATCCTCAGATCTGCCCGCGTGCTAACCGCTTTTACGGGGAGCAACGGGGGTGGCTTGGAAGCCGCGATCTCAGCTGTGCAACAGCCATGCTCTCACAGTGAGAGCATGAGCTGTCCGCGAGCACCGCATCGACATGCTGGACCCCCAGACGTGTGATGCAATACCCGTGCCCATCATCCGGAGATAGGAACCACCGCATCCAGAAACGCACAGTCAGAACAGCGTCTTGAAAAAGACGTGTTGATTGACTGTGTTGCTCTCTTAGGGAATCTGCTCTTTTAGTGTGAAACTGCTCTTTTGTGAACACCAGTGAAACGCCCAGGGGACAGGAAGCCCAGATCAACTGCCGCTGTCGCGTCATCTCCCGCACCGGTGAGTAAACTGGTTTCAGTCTTGAAATCAGGTTGGCAGATAGAGTGTCTTCAGTCTCATGAGAGGGTCTGAAGCAAATAAATTCTGAGGCTCACTCCACAGCGTGCAGCTTATATAGCGCTGATAGCTCATTGCTGCCAGCTGTGGAGCAGAGCTCTGCCAATGCAATTTGGCATTTTATTGGCCCGTTTTCTTACTCTTCAGAGTGATTGGTCATCTGACGTACTCCCATAGTCTGTTCCAGACGCATGTTGAAGTTCCCGTATGAAGGGGAACTCATCTTGCTCCTACATTTGGGGGTAAGAGTAAAATTCAACAAATTATGTGTTATTTGTATAAACAAAACAAACCAATACATATATTTTTGCATTCCTTTTTGTGGCATATATATGACTACTTTATGCTTTGTTAGTATAGGGCAATATTTGGCAGAGATATGAAAAATTATTATTTTATAGGTCACCTAATCATCTAATTAACTACATGGCACAGGAGATTGGTTGCTGTCACCTCAGCAGCCAATGAACTTGTTCCTCAACTTTTTAAAATGCTCAGTGTTGTTTTACAGGGTAATGTTCAGTGTGTTTCCCTCCTCCACCCTAGCTCCACCTGTGTTTACATCTGCTATGGGGTTACATATATATTATGTTTGCAGCAGCACTGTGTCATATTCTAAGACGGCATGTCTGTGAATATACTGGCAATAGCAAGTCTTGGTACTTGCTCTGCCATAATAATCAAAGCAGCAGCAGCATAGCAGATCTATGCTGCCAAGACCAAAAACATCAACATTGATATATATATATATACACTAAATATAATAATATTTAGTACTAAATATAATACACATACTAAATATATATATCATACTAAAGTTGTCATGACAAAAATCTAAATACTGAGAAAATAGCTTTAAAGCTGTCTATATAAAGTGCTTAGCAATGTACATTACTGATCAAAGATTGGATTTTTAAATATATACTGTAAACAAAATATTTTTGGGGAACATGATATATATTTCATGGAACATGATCTTTGCATAATATTATAATGTTTTTTGGCATAAAAGAAAAATCAATAATTTTGACCCATACAATGTATTTTGGCTTTTGTTATTTGTTTAGCTAATTTTGTTGTCCAGGGTCACATTTGCAATTGTTTGAAATCATGACAGTGTTTTTATGATTTTCCAAAAAGAGAATAAAACAATGAAATATTTATCATAGGCAGAAGAGTAAGAGAGTTATTGTTTCCACCTCTTGTTATCATGCATTTCCACTATTCTGATCACAAGTGGTCAGTGGAGACACACTACAGTTTCCACCTGGTATTAATAAGCATTCAGATGTGTCTCTTGTGACCACTTGAGTTCATATTTTGTATACTCTTCCCTATTATTTTGTCATGCCCTACATCAGTTTCATGGAGGCCTGCTTGGAAATGACTGAAACTGCAATCTATTGATGAGCCACTAGAGGGTGGCTCCAAAATTGAGTCTTTGCGAAAAAGCTCAACTTTACAGCAGACAAAAAACCTACCTATAGTGCCTGTCTTTGGACTGTGCGGGAAACCAGAGCACCCGGAGGAAACCCACACAAACACAGGTAGAACATGCACACAACTCCACACAGAAATGCCAACTGGCCTGAGATTCTTGCTGTGAGGCAACAGTGCTAACCACTGTCCCCCCATCCATTTAAATTATATCAAGCCTTAAAATTCTGCATAATTAAGGGCGTGGCCACTTGAATGACAGGTATCTGCTGCTGGCCGTCATGTCAACTTAGTTAATTCCAACTGCAGAACTTGGTATCTCTGCCTTGTTGGTGCTTTTATCTTTTATTGCTTTATACAGTCTTTTGCTTTTGGGGGATTATTTCTTATCATGATTTCTTATCTTATTTCTTTAATCTTTAATTAGATTAAAATTAGATTGAATTTAATTAGATTGAAAAATCTTTCAATCTTTAATTCTTTAAGCACTTTAGTGGTAAAGTGCGCCAACATACAGTATAGCACTGAGGTGCTCATGGCGACCTGAGTTCGATTCCTGACTTGAGGTCTGATCCCCCTCCCTCCCTCTCTGCTCCCCATGTATTCCTGTCTTAACTCCACTGTCCTATATAATTAAGGTGAAAAATCCCTAAAAAATATTTAAAAATACTGTCTTGCTAAAAACATTCTACTCTTATGCATGTACTTCTAGCATTATAAAATATACCCTTTACTTTAGTCAAATATGAGTGTTTCCCACTGAATTAACATTGATGAAAAACTCCACATGATGAGGGAAAACCTAGTCATTCACAAAGGTTGTGTTGAAGATGAGGTTGTTTCTTCATGCAAAATAGATTTGAGGACTGAAATTAAATTTAGCTGCTTTACTTGAGAGGTTTAGTGAAGACAGGTCATTTTTAACACTGAATGATGTATACAGAATTTTAAGCCTACAGGAGGGTTAGGAGGTTGTTGAATATGGACTTTGGACAATGTTCGACTTGTGATCAAACTGAAAAACTTGCAACCTTATAGCAAGTGTAAGCATGGCCTAAACTAAAAAGCTACTAAACGCTCCCTAAGCAATAGTGTTAAAAACAATCGCACAGGGTTGGCTATCATTTGAATTTCATAAGTTCCAGTTTTGCTTAGGCTGCTGAATACCATCCATAAAAATCTGCACTAGTCTACATTAAAAGCATGAGGACTCATTTAAAAGTGCAAAAACTCTAAATGTTTTAATAACACAGCATGCAACCAAATAAAAAAAAGTGCAGGCTGCATATGTGGAATGTAAGTATGCGATTCCAGGAATGGAATCCAATTTAAATTCCCATCCTTACATCAATATTAACCAGCTCTGTGATTTTCTGTTCCAAAACTTTGCTAGATTTACAACGTTAATAACTGTGAAAATGTGTCATCATGGCTCCATAAAAGCACAGCAGTACTTGATAGGCCTCAATGAAAAAAAATGACTCCGAGAAGTTATTTTATATCATAGTAACTTTGTGCGTATAACAGGTGCGTCTCATCCAGTCTGAAGTCAGAACATTTTTGTTCTGAGTCCTTCAAAGATGTTGCAATCACAGACCGAGACGCAATATGTGCTGCTGCATGAACTGAATGAAAGCGCCTACACTCTAGAGAAAGATCTTTGATCGATATGAATGCGCAGGATTCATTTAGAGTATGCCTGTGTCCGTTAAAATAATTTTAATGGGTTTGTGAAAACACACCTGGACCGTGCCCTTTCATAAAAAAAAAAACGCATTTTAAAGCACCTCCAAATCTACACCGATGATCCAAACACAAAAAGAAAATAAAGCAAGTGGCTTCCTATGTGCATAGATATCAGACAACATGATGGTTCAGAGTGAATGGCATCTTGAGGTCTTAACAGAAGAGCACATTTTCCCTGAAGAGCACATATGAAAGCTAGCAAACATACAAAGCTCCCTTGCTGCTCTGACTCACGGCAACAAATAACACCAGCGCAAATGGTTTATTGGCGATTGTGCGCTTCAAGGCATATTGTTGTGAGCTACAAAGGATTGAAAGAAGCTAGAGAAGCAGAAATAAAAATGGGAGGCATCTGTTAGCTGCAGATGAGTGAAAGATTGAGGTCGTCCTCCTCCAGATCCTCATTAAGTATTGAGGCTCCAAATCGGAGTCTGCAAACCCAGCCGTTCCGCGCCGTGTCAAATGTCTGATCGCTATCTCCAGCTGCAGGCTGAGGAGTCGCGCACTGGGACCCGAGCTGCTCACAAGCCCAGTGTTCCTGTCAGACTGGAGCCTGCAAGTGACTGAACAACTGCAGACAACTCCAGCGCAGACGTACGTGCCATTCCCTTTCATGTTATACATCCAGATTCACCCCTCAAGGCAGTTCCTCCTGGAGGGATTTTGCAGAGGCACTTGGGCTTGTGTTTTTTGACAAACAAATGATGTCGGCAGGTTTCCGCATTATCGCCGTCTTCCGTCTTCATCACAAACTCAAAATTTCTGTGGGCCTTGCTGTTTTTTATGGCGCATGGAGGCAAGGGATGGGAGATGGTCTTATCATTTGCAGTATACCAGTAAACATTCTGCCTTATAATAACAAGAAAATCTAAAATCTGTGTCAAAGATTCATTATAGTAGCATGTGTGCAGTACAGTTTTGCATTCATGAGCCTGTTTTACAGATTTAGTGATATAACGTTATTTTAAATGCACTTCATATTATCAGTCATGGGTTTAAAAACACTCGTTGTTGTGACCAGATATGGTTTCATATCACAGAATGAGGAAGAAATCATACTATTTTATAGTAGTCAATACAGTGATTAATTTCCCAGCACAGTGCTGGGAAACATATGCCAGAGTAGTAAAACATATGCCAGAATAGCTGGCAGTTCATTCCACTGTGGCAAGACCTAATAAATCAGGGACTAAGCCGAAGGCAAATGAATGAATGAATACAGTGATAAAGGCTAGGTCAATTAGCACTGTATTATAAATATACTTTATGCTTACAAAATTCCCAGGATGTCTTGATGGCTGAACAGAAATAATCCATATAGTGTCACAAGCGTTTGTTTATTGTGTTCATGTTTGATACATTTATCCGTTTCTATAATCTTTATCCTCTTTGCTGTCCTGCAGTGATAATTGATGTCTTTTCTTCAGCAATCTATATGTGGTGTTTTTGTGTGAGGGCACCATCTTGTGTCCAGTATGAATGAAACAGAAATAAGATAATAATGTGTGATCTCAACACTATTTCTAGATCTTGAACTGTCCCACTGTCCTACAAAGTTGATTTCCAACCTGCTTCAACTCATGCTGAATAGTAGGCATCCAGGAGCAGTGTTGAAGACCTTTACTTAAAAAAACTACAATAAATGTTTATTATATTTAATTATATACACTGTAAAAAAATGCTAGGTTTCACATAATCGATTTGTGTTGAGAAAACATGAAGAAATTAAGTCAACTTACTAGTTTTTATAAATGTAGGTGAATTGAACATAAAACCACTAAGTTGTCCCAAAAAATACCTTTCCAGCCGCAACCCAGTACTGGGAAACACCCATACACATTCACATTCACATACACTACGGACAATTGTGCTTACCTAATTCACCTATACCGCATGTCTGTGGACTGTGGGGGAAACCGGAGCACTGGGAGGAAACCCACGCCAACACAGGGAGAATATGCAAACTCCACACAGAAATGCCAACTGGCCCAGCTGGGACTCGAACCAGCAACCTTCTTGCTGTGAGGTGACAATGCTAACCACTGAGCCACCGTGCCATCCCTTATGTTTTCATTAATATCATCATCACAATAAATTGATATATTTTAACTACATATCGTCCATCCCTAATGGCAGCTAATCCTGTTCGTAGAGATTGAACTACTTGGCATTACTTTATTGGTTAATTCAAATGTCATATTCGCCGCTTTTTATCGCCATATTGGTGTGTCAAATGGCAGATATGAATTATCGACAATCTTCTCCAAGTTATTTATGAGAAGGCTGTTAAGCTGTGTGTGTGCTAGTGGTGTTTCGATCGTGTCAAATTATTTGCCATGGACTTGTAAGTCCTTCTAAAGTAATACTGTGTCCTTAAAGGCTGACTACAGCTAATCCAAGATTGAGCAAATAGCCTTGGATGGTGAGCTGTGAAGAAGCATATAGATTGGACATGCTCACTTAAGAACAAGGATTTTTCGCTGAACGAGTTGGCGATTTAACCCTTAACGAATGAGTGAGCGAATATATGGAGTGGCATTGTTGTTCCTTCAGCGCAACATGTCAATCAAAGCAAAAAAAGGGGTAAAAGTAAAAAGTGATTGCTAATAAAATAAAGCTATTTAAAATTTAAATAATAATAATAATAATAATCTAAAATCAAATGATGAAATTAAATAAAAATGGAATAAATCATAACTGCATTTCTAATTAGCTACTAATAAAAGTTTTTTTTTTTTTAGAAATGTTATAATTACAGCACAGGGAGATTCACTTAATTTAACCAGTTATTTAACCAAAGAGTTTGTAATATAATCCCTAATGATAAATAAATAAATAAATAAATAAATAAATAGTGTGAGGAGTAAAGTAAAAAAAAAATTATTAAATCACAACTAAACTAACATTAAATATAATTATATTATATTAGTATACATTTATTAAAAAACGCTAAAATAAAATACAAAATACTGAGGGTCTCATGCATTCCTGTTATGATTACCAGCGATGTAGCACTCGCAGACCACTGGATAACGCTCCCTGTCATTTTTACAAACTACATATCCCATCATGTACTGCACTCACACACCAGTTTCAGTTCATACTGTTTTCGTCACCACACAGAATCATTACAATTCCTAGCACAGATTATTTATCAAACTTCTCACAAAAAAAATTGTGTGAATGCAAATCTGATCTTAAGCTTGATCTAATGTTAGTGAATAATACTGTTCTAAATGAGCAGCTGAGCGCACATCCTCTAAACAAAATGCTCGCACTCTCTTTGCAACGGTAGAGAGACTCACAAACCTCCCCAGTAGGATTCCCAGTGAACTACTCTCTGAAAGCAAATGCAATGAGTTTGCTCATTTCTTTACTGATAAGATCAATAATATCAGAAAGGCAATCAGCTCATCCAATCAGCCAAGTTGTGTCGATGTCAGACAGGCTCAACCACACCTTAAGAAATCAGACAGTATGTCTTGATGGTAATTGATGGTAAAATCTTGGCAGAGATCATGCAAATTATGAAAACATCAACCTGCAGTCTTGACACACTCCCCACATCATTCTTCAAAACAGTCTTTAACTGTCTAGAAATGGATCTTCTAAAAGTGCTAAATGCTTCACTTCTCTCAGGGACTTTCCCAAACTCACTTAAAACTGCAGTTGTTAAACCCCTCTTGAAAAAGAGCAACCTGGATAACACCCTATTGAGCAATTACAGGCCAATTTCAAATCTCCCTTTCATTGGCAAAATCATTGAAAAAGTTGTTTTTAACCAGGTTAACACGTTCTTAAGCTCCAAGGGATATTTAGACAATTTTCAATCTGGTTTCAGAGCACATCATAGTACAGAGAGCGCCCTTATAAAGATAATCAATGATATTCGCCTAAATACGGATTCAGGCAAACTAACAGTGCTGGTATTGCTTGATCTCAGTGCTGCATTTGACACTGTCGATCACAGCATACTTTTGGATAGGCTGGAAAACTGGGTTGGGCTGTCTGGGATGGTCCTCAAATGGTTCAGATCCTACCTTGAAGGGAGAGGTTACTATGTCAGTATAGGTGACCATAGGTCGATGTGGACACCCATGACATGTGGAGTCCCACAAGGTTCTATTCTGGCACCTCTCCTGTTCAACCTTTATGTGCTCCCACTGAGCCCAATAATGAGAAAGAACCAAATCTCCTACCACAGCTATGCTGATGACACTCAGATCTACTTAGCCTTACTGCCTAATGACTTCAGCCCCATTGACACCCTCTGCCAATGCATTGATGAAATTAACAGTTGGATGTCCCAAAACTTTCTTCAGTTAAACAAAGAGAAAACTGAAGTCATTGCATTTGGGAACAGAGATGAGGTTCTCAAGGTGAATGCATAAGGTCAAGAATCTTTGTGTGATTCTGGAGTCAGATATGAGTTTCGGTAGTCCTGTCAAAGCAGTAACTAAATCAGCATACTATCATCTCAAAAACATTATAAGAATTAGATGCTTTATTTCCAGTGAAGACTTAGAGAAACTTGTTCATGGTTTTATCACCAGCAGGGTGGATTACTGTAATGGACTCCTCACTGGCCTTCCCAAAAAGACAGTCAGACAGTTGCAGCTCATTCAGAACGCTGCGGCCAGGATTCTGACCAGAACCAGAAAATCAGAGCACATCACACCTGTCCTCAGGTCTTTACACTGGCTCCCAGTTACATTCAGAATAGATTTTAAAGTATTATTACTTATATATAAATCACTAAATGGCCTAGGACCTCAATACATTACAGATATGCTCACTGAATACAAACCTTACAGATTACTCAGATCTTTAGGATCAAGTAAATTAGAAATTCCAAAAGTTAAGTCAAAGCAGGGTGAATCCGCCTTCAGCTACTGCGCCCCCCGCTGCTGGAATTAGCTTCCAGAAATGATCAGATGTGCTCCAACATTAGGCACATTCAAATCAAGACTGAAAACTCATCCCACTATTATGTCTTTCTTTTCTTTTTCACTCTTTTATAACCTGTTTAACACATTTTAATCTGTTGTTATCTGTTTTTAATCACTTTTATTATTTGTTTTTATTTTTTTATACTTGTCTTTTTTATTCATGTTTATGTAAAGCAATTTGAATTGCCACTGTGTATGAAATGTGCTATATAAATAAACTTGCTTTGCCTAATTTTTTTTTCTTTAATTTTATTTAATCTCTAATCTTTTTTGCTTACAAGACATCTAATAAATGTCTAAAAATCTTGGCTAAAACAGGGCTAAATTTGGGTGAAAATCTGTGAAAAGTCTAACAAGAGTTTAAAAATAGACTAGTCATCAAATACACAGATTAGACAGGTGTAGTCATTCATCCCTGTCTATTTGATGACTATAGTCTTTTTTTAGACGCATTACAATTTTTATTGACAGACCAAATGTAGCCTTTGTAGTTTGTATGTCTATTTGACTTTTTCAATGTTAGTTACTTGTATAAAACTCACCAAACCATCTCTTACCATTTTATAAGAGCTTTCCAGCACAACCCTTCCCTTGAAGCCTTTTGTCAGTCTCGTCAAACATATGCAGCTCTCTGCAAATCCTTAAACAATGCCAAGTGTGCCATTGATTAGAAGGCTGCCAAGAGTATGTGCATACGTGAACGCTTAGTGAATGAGACCCAATGTGAGTACTACAATCCATACAGAATGACAGACAGACAGACATAGATAGATAGACGGACGGACGGAAGGACAGGTAGATAGATTCAAAACAAAACAACCTTTGATTGGTACATGCCGAGTATTGTTTTGCACACAGAAGGATTCTGAGCAGTGGAAGCTGGCCAGACCAAAACAAGCCATTCAAACCTTCACGAGCAACCTTATGCCTCATTCTCCACCCGCCGTGTTCACCTTTACTCCAAGTGGAAGCTTCAAGTCATGGTTCATTGTCGCGCACTGGAACACAGGTCTTACCTTGCACAAACTGCAGGGATTGAAGGGGCAGTTTGGAACAATACAAGCAGCTTCCCAGCAGCCTCCCGACGGGATTAGCATCTCATTCATTCCGCCCGCTCAGGGTCATTATCGTTCATGCGCGTATACTGTGCGAGTACTACACGCTTACTGTCAATATTTTGACTCCCACGAAAATGAAATCAGTTCTTGCTTTAATTACATTGGTTTGCAGCAGTAAATGAAACGCAGACCCTAAAGTAACACGGTGTAGAGATTTGCTGCCACACACACCCGTGCCTCAAATTACACGCCATGCACCGAGATTGGTGTGCAAAATCAGGCAGGCAGGTGTGCAATGTTCCACTCTGCCTCCAAGGAACCAGCATATTTAATTAACCTCCCAGCTGGCCTTCTACCTCTCCCAGCACACACACGCACACACATACACACACGCGCAGCAGACATATGCTCCTTAATTACTATGCACATTTCCGTGACTGCTAAGAAAACAGTAGATTGTAGCGAAGATAGCGACAAATACTCAGCACACGGTTAAATATGCATGCTGTAATTAATATGCATGCCAGCTTCGGCGGTAAGAAACCAAGGTGTGCGTGGTACACCTCTCGTTCCGTAATATAAAGTTTGCTTTGCAAATGCCACGGCGCTCGCTTGCATGCTAATAAGATAAATTGAACATAGCACACCGGAAGCCCTAATGTTTTTATATTTGCCATCTGTACACCAGACCTTTTTTCATCCTCACAAGATGTTATTGATGATGCCCATTTCTATTTGTGCAAAAGTAGGTCTTCTGCAGCACAGCGCTCTTAGCCTGGACACAGGTTAGCCTAATTAAACGACGTTATAAAATATGGATGTTTCGGCTTATAGCTATGCGCCTTCTGTTTCATATGGTAATGCGATTAAAGTGAATGAGAAAAGGGAAAAGTCATCAATAAGAAAACAGGGGGACGCTTTTACGAGCGGAAATCAGCAGGAGTAGAGGCCGTGCAAAGCAGGAATTAGCCTTTCAAAGCTGCTTCTTCAACCGCCGTGCACTTAAAGCAGTTAAAGGCAACAGACTATGCTGAGTTTTCCTGAACGCCTGCAGCGTCTGACCTCACATTTGCATTGCAGCTCTTCCATCCAACTGACATTTAACTATTATCCTTCAATCATTTTATGACAGCTCTTACTGTAGCTGGGGTGAAAGTAGTTATTAAGGGGCAGTAGTAATTAAAGATCAAATATCACCGTGTCCAACAGATAAAAATTGCAAGCTAAAAAAATAGCAAGGTCAGTGACAGATCAGTTCAGATTTGTAAGTTGGATATTTTTAAACAAATTATTGAATGTTATTCGCATTTCAGCGTGACCAGAGTTTCAAGGGTATTTTATTTATAAAGCATTATATAGCATTTATACAGCCAAAAGACTGATCAAAGTGCTTTCTAGAAACTAGAAGTACAAAAGAGAGAGAAAAACAAAGATGAAAATAGAAACACAAATAAGATATGAAACAGGCAAAATGTAACTGCTACATTTACTGATAGGCCAATGAAAACACGTTTTTAAAAGTAACAAAAATAGTCAGGCTAGGGGATTTTAGAACCTGATCTGATTCAGAAATGAATATAGCAGCAGCGTTCCGCACTAAATGAAAATGAGCAATTTGTGTTTTGTGAAAGTTGTGACGTGGTGAAGTACGGTGACCCATACTCTGAATTTGTGCTTTGCATTCAACCCATCCAAGTGCACACACACACACTGTAAACACACACCCACAGCAGTGGGCAGCCATTACTGTGGAACCCAGGGAGTAGTTTCGGGATCAGTGCCTTGCTGACTCATCTCAGCCATGATATTGAGGGTGGTGAGAGCGTTGGTTATTCACTCCCACAACCTACAATTACTGCCAGTTCTGGGACACGAACCTGCAACCTTTTGATCACAAGTCCAAATCTCTAACTATTAGCCCTGTGCAGTATCTCCAAATTTCCCCTGTTTTGGAGATACCACAATACAAAGATTTGCAATAATCAAGCATGATGTGATAAAAGCGTGTATGGCCATCTCCAAAGTATTATAAGTAAGAAATTGTTTAATTTCTGCAAGTGTATGGACCTGAATAAAACTATAACCAATCACAGTGGAGATTTGTTTGTTGAATTTGTGTAAGTCATCTAAGGCCATGTCCACACATTTAAAAAAAAAAAATCCCCATCCACATGAAAACAGCAAAATGCACTGTAAAAGTTGGTTAAGGGCGCAGCGAAACAACAGGGGCGATAATGACACTTTTATGCTGGGTTCACACCAAATGGAGAAGTAAGTATTTTTGCGAGTAAATTGCGTACAAGTCAATGCAAACATGACAAAATAGGTGGATTATCCTCCAGAGGTCGAACAATGTAGAATACATGATACGTTTGCCGCAAATGTGCTAAATTTGTGTCTTCCGCATTTGGTGTGAACCTAGCCATGTCCAATCATAAAGGTTAAAACAACGTGCACACTGACATTATGAGGCAAAAACTCCGGTTGGAGTGTCCACATGACCACACTCTACCCAGAGTTTTGGAAAATCTTCACCCTGGCTGGAGTTTTCAGAAAGTTTCGGTTTCAGTCACCCAATACATCTTACAATACATACACCCCAAACATTAAGGTCATTTAGAGGACACCTATCATGCAAAAGCGACTTTTGGAAGCTGTTTTGACAGAAATGTGTGTAGGTATAGTGTGTCCACAGTAATATTGGCATTATAAAAACAAAACAAATCTCTTTTTTTAATTATCTGACATTACTCTAGGATTCATATCCCAGTGATTTTGAGGCCCACTACATTGTAACATAGAAGTGCGGTTTTCCCACCCACCAATATTGGGGAATAACAGTCTCAATAATAGCACTCTCAGGAGGGAAGATTGGTAATTTGTGATTGAATTCAAACTATACCTACCACTCACCTTCTGACCAAAACTATGATTGTTGTGTGAGGTGTTGCGAGAAAGAAAGCTAAAACAAAGTATTTACAATGTAACAATGTTATTAAACATCAAAACACATGAATTACCTTCAAAATCATAGTTAGCAGCAATCATATCCATTTTTTTCACTTGTCTTCCCTTTGGTTTTCCTGTAAACTATATAACATGGGTTTGTTCATTCGGTAGCACTTATGTGTTGCACTGAGTGCTCCTGCACAAGTGAAAAAGAACATGACAATATAATGGGAAAGAGCCTTGATGAAATCTGGACACAACTGGCCACAAGAGACACATAAGACCACATGTTAATACTATATGGAAATGGTATTGCATCTCACCTGACCACTTGTGATCAGATCACTGAAAGAGCATATTAGGTGAAACGGGGTGAAAGTTGAAAGACATTGGCAATAAAAGAAATTGCAGTAAAAACTACAGTTATGTTTACACTTTACCCACCCACAGAACTTTCCACTGCCATTTGCATTTTTATAAGATTGGGCACTAATTTGTCTTGTAATTCTGGCTCCAGATTTAACAACTAATAACAAAAACCCTTTCAAGGAAAGTCTGTGATGGCATTTTCTACAGTCAAAAGCAGGGCAAGCACAAAGTAGTCGCCAAATAAAAAGGGATTTCCATAATGAATAAGCGGAAAAGCTCTGCTTTGTATATTTATAGTCTTTGTATGTCTATACTCTTTGCTAATAATGTTATATGGTGTAATAATAAAGGGTTTTTACTTTCCCTTGAGTACATCTTAACCATTGTTTATTTAAAAAAATAACCGTTTAAAGTGATAGTTTACAGAAAAATACAAATTCTGTCATACTTTCTTCACCCTCCACTTTTTCCAGTTTCTGTCTTCTGTTTAACATAAAAGAAGACAATTGACACCAGTAGCCACTGACTTGCATAGTATTTTATTTCCAAAAAAAATTTGTGCTCAACAGTAAAAAAGTAGCTTATAAAGTTATAAACTTGTGGGTGAGTAAATGGAAAGTAAATTATTTTTTTAGGTGAACTATCCCTTTAACCTTTTAACCTGCGCCTCATTTTTGAGCATTTTCCGGAAAATGAATTACCCAAATAAAAATGTCTGTAGCTCTTGAACCCTGTGGTCTATGTTCACAAATCTGGTTTTGTTTGAAACTAGACAATGGCTAGTTTGGTACCCAAGGGTCAAAATAACTCAAAGTAGTAAAGAAACAGAGTAAAACATGGTAAAATATAGGTGAAAGTGAGTTGCGATTAGTTTCAATGAAATTCATTAGAGGAAAAATGGAAATGGATGTGACTATCAGGATAATGGCGTGGAAACACCAGAAAGATAAAGCAGAATGTCTGACTATGTTTAGATAAAAATTTCATGATGATACTCCCAAAAATGTAGCTTCTGTAAGCTTTTATTTTAAAAAAGTCTAGGCGTCCTTTCTAAAAAGCCACTTGGAAACTCCAAATGGACACCTGTTAACCAAATGAGTCAAAATTACATAATGCATATATGCATATCTATTTAAAACTGTTCGGCCTACAAAACCACACAAGAAAAAAGTATTTCAGATCAACATTTGTGGCATTTCCTCAATTGGTGTCCATTTGGAGTCTCCAATTGACATTTTATTAAAAAAACGCCTGGACTTTTTATGAATAAAAATGAAAATAAAAGCCTTTTCTTGAGTAATAGCTCACAGAAACTACACATTTCAACTATTTTCAAAACATATTAGTGTATTTTAGTTTATGTAGTCTAGGAAACATTTCAAAATGGTATTTAGACGTATTTGCAAATATCAATGTCTTTATTTCGAAATATTCAGATAACAAAAACAATGCATCAAAAACCATATTTCTAATACAAAAAACGAAAAAAAAAATACATTTATTTTAATTGTAAATAACAGCTTTTCATTCAAACAAACATAAAACAGTAAAGTGCTGCTTATAATGTAAATCAAATTGTAAAACTTCTATTTATCAGAATCAGAATCAGAATCGGTTTTATTGCCAAGTGTGCTTACACACACAAGGAATTTGTTTTGGCTACAGAAGCTTCCAGTGTACATAAAGTGACAAGTGACAACACAAAATAAATATGAGGAAAAAAAAAAAAGTAAATAAAATACGACAAACATTAAACAGAGATGCAGTTAGACAATAGAGCTCTGGATAATGAATTGTTGTACATATTTGTTAGAAATATACAAGTTTTACAAGTTATAAGGTGCTGTGTACAAATGCGTAGGAGTTCAAGAGTTCGCCCTTAGCTGATGATTGATTAAGAAGCGTATTTGGCGTGCTGTCCCGGGAGAGAGCCCTGAGCTCATGAGGTCCTCGAGCCCGGGGCTCCCTTCCGTTGAAGGGCGAGGGGAGTTTGAGCTCAGGTAGATCTCGAGAACTCCCCTGCTTGATAAAGGTAAATTCGAATTTATGGATAATTATGGAGAAAAATTGCTGAATTAAATCGCTTGTCTATGGTGCCGATTTGGTTTGGTCAATTTACTTATGTTACATGTTTTTGGTCTGTGGGAGGAAACCGGAGAGCCCGGGGAAAACCCACGCAAACACGGGGAGAACATGCAAACTCCACACAGAAATGTCAACTTGGCAAAAGGTAAAGGCTTGAGCAAGTGACATTCTTGCTGTGCGGCAACAGTGCTAACCACTGGGCCTCCGTGCTGCCCTGTCGAGGAAAGGGGAGGAGTAGGGGTGGAAGGGGGGATTCTTCAAGACGAAGATGGCTAAGGTAAGATACTCTGATTATTTATAGTGCTTTAGGAATCGTCTGATTAGTGGATTAGCTAATGCGGAACCAGCTGCTATCAATCATAATCACGAGCTCCTCTCGAAATTAGTTTATAAATAAACTTCACTTCAAGAGTTCGCCCTTAGCTGATGATTGATTAAGAAGCGTATTTGGCGTGCTGTCCCGGGAGAGAGCCCTGAGCTCATGAGGTCCTCGAGCCCGGGGCTCCCTTCCGTTGAAGGGCGAGGGGAGTTTGAGCTCAGGTAGATCTCGAGAACTCCCCAAAATGCCTTTTAACAGCTCGGGACAGCAGCCGCGTATTGAAGAACCCCCCAAAAAGCAGGAAATCAATGCTATATCCGGCTGCTGGATATAATATTGAGAATGGAAGGGAGGGAGGGGGCTCCTGCGGGAGCGAAGGAGATGCAGGCTCCTGCGGGAGTCTGGGGGGGGGGCTGGAAAACTCCTGCGGGAGTCGGGCTTGGGGCACTCCTGCGGGAGTAGAGCCCAGGGGTGGACTCCTGTTGGGAGTCGAGCTTGGGAGACTCCTGCGGGAGTCGAGCTGGGGAGTGATGGCCTATGCGGAAGAAAGATGTAGAAGCACGATTAGTACTAGAAAGAAGGGGAAGTAGCGGAGAAACTCGACGCTGAAATAGAAAAGAGGCGGAGAGACTCGACGCTTGGAGGAAGCGGAGCACTCGACGCAGCGAGACAGAAAGAAAAGTGGGGCGGAGAGACTCAACGCTAAGAGGGAGCGGAGCACTCGACGCTGGGACAGAAAGGGGGAGTGGAGAGACTCGACGCTGAAAGGGAGCGGAGCACTCGACACTAGAAGGAAGAAAGGGGGCGGAGAGACTCGAACGCTTGAAGAGCGGAGCACTCGACGCTGGAAGGAAGAGAGGTTTTAACTAATGGCTGTGGGGGGGGCGTTGATTGACTCCTGCGGGAGTCGGAGCTCGGGGTAACACTCCTGCGGGAGTCAGAGCTGCGGGGCCAATCTCCCACGGGAGTTGGGAAAGGGAGGGGGTGGTGGAGACTCCTGTGGGAGGGGGGCCGGGGGTCAGGGCTCCTGCGGGAGTTTAGGAGTCGGAGCTGAGGAGTGAGGGCCTATGCGGAAGAAAGATATAAAAGTTGGACTTGTTGCCTGAAGTAAAGTAGCGGAGATGCTGAAAGGAAGAGAGACGGAGAGGCGGAGAGACTCAACGCTTAAAGAGCGGAGCACTCGACGCGGAGGGACAGAGAAAAAAGGGGGGGGGCGGAGAGACTCGACGCTTAAAGAGCGGAGCACTCGACGCTGGAAGGAAGGGGATAGGCGGAGAGACTCGACGCTAGGAGAAAGCGGAGCACTCGACGCTGGAAGGAAGAGAGGTTTGTACTATTGGCCGGGGGGGGGCTGTGATTAACTCCTGCGGGAGTTGAAGCTCGGGGTAACACTCCTGCGGGAGTCAGAGCTGCGGGGCCAAACTCCCGCGGGAGTCGGGAAAGGGAGGGGGCAGTGGAGACTCCTGCGGGAGGGCTGGGGCGGGGGCTCCTGCGGGAATTGGGGGTCGGAGCTGGTGAGTGAGGGCCTATTGCAGAAAGAAAACATAGGAACTGGCTACAAAGCCTGAAGTAAAGTAGTGGAACTGCTGAAAGGAAGGGAGACGGAGGGGCGGAGAGACTCGATGCTTAAAGAGCGGAGCACTCGACGCGCAGGGACAGAGTAAAAAGGGGGGCGGAGAGACTCAACGCTTAAAGAGCGGAGCACTCGACACTAGAAGGAAGGGGGTAGGCGGAGAGACTCGACGCTAGGAGAAAGCGGAGCACTCGACGCTGGAAGGAAGAGAGGTTTATACTCTTGGCCGGGGGGGGTGACTGACTCCTGCGGGAGTCTGAGCTCGGGGTAACATTCCTGCGGGAATCAGAGCTGCGGGGCCAGGTTTCTGCAAGAGAAGGGAAAGGAAGGGGGCGGTGGATACTCTTGCGGAGGGAATGAAAAGGTGGCTAGCGGGCGTAACTCCTGCGGGAGTTTGAGCCTTAAGGGGATGGAAAAGTGCATGCTGGGTTTGGGGGAAAACTAGGGGCCAATTGGCTGAGCTCAGCGTTAAGGGGGAGACTAGTTGGACAGTCTTACTCCTTGCTACCAGTGGAGAGGCGCTGGCTGATAAGGGTTTGTTGGGCGGACTTAAGGTGAAAGTGGCTGAGGCAGATATAAGAGTTAAATGCGTCTGATGACCACCGGCCAAGGGCCTGGATTTGGCGTTGTGAGAGGCCTTTGTGTGCGGCAGTAGTAGCTGCTCCGATTCTGAAAGAATGCCCAGAAAAGGGGTCTGGGGAAAAACCTGAAAGACGAAGGACGTCTTTTAAGTGCTTTTGAAACCAGAATCGTGTTACGGCCTGGTTAGCGTCATCGACAAAGAGGGGGGAAAAGGGGGTATGGTTTAGACGCTTCCTGAAGTTAAGAAAAGCTAAAAGGGTGTGAAAGGGGCTAGTGGGGGAGGGGAGGTCAAAGATATAAACAAAATGGCCTTTCCTGAACTGGTCTGTTTTACTCTTTTTGATAAAGAAGGCAAGGGTTTCTTTATCCAACAGAGTCAGGTCTGAGATTGTGGGGTGGATGGCTGGGTTAAATTGGGAGGTTGTGGTCAGCTCGGAGCTCCTGAGGAAACCAAAAAATGCTAGGTTAAACATAGCATCTAAGGTGCGAGCTGTGTGGGGTGACTGGTAGCCTTTGCGGAGGGTAGATATGCATTTGGAGAGAATGCTGAGGGTGATGGGTAGTCTAGGATCTGGGGGGGTGTTGGGCTTTCTGTATACCCTTGATAAGGAGGTTTGTTTGGGAGTTAGATATGGCCTCAGAAGGAGCTCCGTGGATCAGTTTATGAAAAAACTGGATGCCGCTTAAGTAGCTCTTGATGGAGCTAGCTTGCATGTTTTTTGAGATGTGGAGGTAGGAGATAAATGAGGTGATGGAGAGGAGGGAGAAATCGGGGAAATGAGCTTTATATAATGAATGGAAGTGTTTAAAAGCATTCCAAGCTGTGAGGTATGACTGAAGTGTTCTGGGAGCTACTGCTTGTAAAATGAGTGAGATGGAGGATTCACGGAGGCTATAGAGGGGGTGTTTCAAGGCAATATCAATTCTGAATAGTGAGGCACTGGGGTTGGGTGAGGATCCGCTTCTGGAGCTAGCAGCCAAAACCTCTGGAAACAGAAACGAGAGAGAGAGTCAGCAATTTGATTTTTACAACCTGGTACATGCTTAGCAGATAAAATAAATTGCTTTGTTGCTGCGGTCCAAATAAGTCTTCTTAATAAAGGCATGAGCGACGGGGAGTGCGAGCGTCCTTTATTGATACATTGTACAGTAGCTTCGTTATCGCAGTGTACTAGGATGCTAGAAGCGGACCATTCGTCCCCCCATAGAATGGCAGCTGCGACAATGGGGTATAATTCGAAAAAGGCGGATGAATGTAGATTTTGGGGGTCATTTAACATTTGGGGGGGGGCCAAGGAGCGGCGAACCAGCGCCCTTGATAATATCCCCCGAAGCCCACTGAGGGGGCGGCGTCCGTGAATAATTTGATATCGACGGGAGATGATAGCAAATCAGAATAGAAAAAGGAACAGCCGTTCCAGTGTTGCAGGAAGGATATCCATAATCTTAAATCATTGCGGCTGGGGTTGGACAGGGAAATTATATCTTCTAGACTATGGACGGAACTAGCTTCCTGAAGTAAGTGCGTAATGAAAGGGCGTCCTTGGGGAATGATGCGCATAGCGAAGTTTAAATGCCCGAGGATGGAAAGGAGCTCGCGTTTTTTGCAATCTTGCTTTTCAAGGAAAGCGGACGCGAGAGAAATGATGCGGTCGATTTTCTCTTTGGGGAGGGAAGCTTGGAATTTCTGAGAGTCTAGTTTGATACCCAGGAATTCGATTGTGGTATCGGGACCGGAAGTTTTCTCCGGAGCGAGGGGAATACCGAGATTTGCGAAAACCTTTTGGGTGATCGCTAGGTGTTTATCCGGTGGCGCGGCCGGAGGGGAAATGATAAGGAAATCGTCTAAGAGATGTATAAGGTAGGGAATACCATAATTATTTGACAGAACCCAGCATATGGCTTCGGAAAGTAAGTCAAATATCTTGGGGCTGCTTTTTCAGCCGAAAGTTAGGCGGACTGAAAAATAGAATTTGGAACGCCACTGGATGCCGAAAAGGTGCCAAAATTCGGGGTGAATGGGCATGATTTTGAATGCTGAAGTGATATCTACTTTAGCGAGCCAGGCGTTTCGGCCGGCGATTTTAATTAAAGATATAGCTTGGTCTATGTCGTGATAGTGGAGAGAGAATTCATCTGACGAAATGGTACTGTTAACACTAGGCAGGTAAGAATTATGGGGAGAAGATAAGTCGATAATTAGACGTTTTTTGCCAGAGAATTTGCGAGTGGCTATGCCAATTGGACTGATACGATAGACTGTAAATGGGGGAGCGGAAAACGGGCCGATCATAAAGTTATTTTCGACTTCTTTTTTGATCAAATGATCAACGGTTTCGGGTTCTGCGGTTGCGGACTGAAGATTAGGGCAGATTAAATTATAAGAGGGGAGTGCTGTGATGCCGGGGTTGAATCCGTGAGTCAAACCTGAAACGAGAAAATCAGAAAAGTTAGGATCAGGATGGACACGTAATTCAAAAGACAGTTGGGAAATATTAACAGGAGTCGATAAATAATTTTTTGATTTTTTATTTGCCCTGGATACGGGGCATACGGTGCGTGCGTGGGCACCGCCGCAGTAGTTACATAGGTGAAGGAATTTGCAAGGGTGTCTAAAACACCTGCCCAGATTGAAATTTTGGCAATTGTTGCGAGGAGGATAGGGAAAACGGGAAGAAGAGGAAAGGAGAGAGGGGAAGCTAGAGCTGGGTGGGCGAGGGACGTAACTAGTGGATCTAGGAGCTGGGCGCTCTGTGTCTGGGGAGGGGATAATGAACGGACAGGATGTGGTTGAGTGCAGACTGGAACGGCAGACCGCGCAGGATAAATTGCGACAACCTAGGAAAACTCTGTTGTGTAAATCAGTGTCCAGAGCCCCCCAGTAAGAACACTGGTTCCACTGAGTTATTCGGATGGCGCATTTGGCGGAAAAAAGTTTGTGGTATGTATAGAAGTGGGTGCCCCCATAGGAAAGCGCGAGCTCCGCGACAATAGCCAAATAATCGTTCAGCTCGCGCCTTCTATGGGGAAAAACGGAACAAATTATTTCTGTGTAGCGTGAGAAAGCGATGTTAAATTCGGCGAGTGATAAGGTGCGAGATTGTGAGCTAGCGGGTGATTTGAGGGTTATTGAAAATTCGCCGCAATCCACCTGTCGCTCTGCCGAGGGAGGTGTAATGGGTGAAAGGAGTGTGCAAAGGTCGATGTCTGCACCTGACAAGATCTGGTTTCTTGCTGTGTTGGAGACGGCAGGGGGTTCCAGAACTAGGGCGTTATGCGGCGGAGGAAGGGGAGTGGCTGTGGATAGGGTGAATGGGGGGCGTGCAGTGGAAAGTTGTGAAGGATGACGGGTTGGATCTGCGCTAGTGAGTGTAGGGGGGAGTGTGGAGGGGGGTAAGAAGATGGGAATGCTAGAAGAAGGGAAGTTAGGGAAGGAGCTAGGGGCGAGGGAAGAGAAAGGGTTAATCTGGGCTAATGGGTTTGAAGCATTGGGAGCTTCTTGGCTTTGAGGGGGAATGAATGGTGTAGGAAGGGTGGGACTGGAGGAAAAATTAGAAGGGGGGGCTGGTGGCCAGAAACGAGATCTGGGGTTGTCCATTTGAATGCCTTGGATTTGGGAGGAAGAAGAGCGGTGGAGTGTAGTCGGGGTTTCCTGGGGGTGGTGACTGGATGAGGTACGGCTGGGGGCGTGGCTTCTTTTAGACGTCTTCCTGGGTGCTTGAGCTGGCGGGGAGATTGTAGGCGGGTTGTATGGTGTGGGACGAGTCTTGGTTTTCCGGGTTTTCTCTTTCCTCTGCGGCGTAGGGGAGTTTGGCGGATTTGTGATGGTGTTGTGGTAAAGTTCGAGCAACTCTTTTTTGTTGAGGGAGCGGGGAGCGTTGATGCCGGCATTGGAAAGGAATTCGCGGAGTTCCTGGATGGTGTTTCTTCCAATGAAGTTGGAGGGGGAAAAAGCTGAGGCGTAGGATGAAGCAGGTGAGGTGGTATGCATTCTGGAGGTCAATGGAGAAGGGGATACAGCGTGGCTAGGAGGTCTGGCGGAGGAAGAACGTGTGAGGCGTCGGCCTCTTGTCGAAGCCTCGGACTCGGCAAAGGAGCCTGGCGGAGCTAGATGGTGCTGGGCCGTGGCTTGATTCTCCTGGAGAGCGGGGTTCTCAGCCGAGTTGTTGTTGTTGTTGGTGCTGCTTTCCATATTGTCTGGCGTTTGTTGCTGCGTCGGTAAGTAGCTAGATTACGCGAGGCTGCTTCTTCAAGACGAAGATGGCTAAGGTAAGATACTCTGATTATTTATAGTGCTTTAGGAATCGTCTGATTAGTGGATTAGCTAATGCGGAACCAGCTGCTATCAATCATAATCACGAGCTCCTCTCGAAATTAGTTTATAAATAAACTTCACAAAGTATTGCATTGTATACTGTTATAAGGTGCTGTGTACAAATGCGTATGGAGAAAGTATTGCAATGTATACTGTTATAAGGTGCTGTGTACAAATGCGTATGAAAAAGTATTGCACATGTTTATTGCACAGTAGGGGAATAATTAACTGTTCATGAGGTAGATGGCCTGAGGAAAGAAACTTTTCCTGTGTCTGGCTGTTTTTGTGCTCGGTGCTCTGTAGCGCCGACCAGACAGTAACAGTTCGAACAGAAAGTGTGCTGGGTGTGAAGGGTCCAGAGTGATTTTGCGAGTCCTTTTACTCACTCTGGAAGAGTACAGTTCTTGAAGTGTAGGCAGGGTAGTGCCAGTGATTCGTTCAGCAGTCCGGACTATTCGCTGTAGCCTACGGAGGTCGGTTTTGGCAGCTGAGCCGAACCAGACGGTGATTGAAGTGCAGAGGATGGATTGGATGACAGCTGAGTAGAACTGTACGAGCAGCTCCTGTGGCAGGTTGAACTTCCTCAGCTGACGAAGGAAGTACAGTCTCTGCTGGGCTTTCTTCACAATAGAGTCTATGTGAATGTCCCACTTCAGATCCTGAGAGATGGTGGTGCCCAGGAACCTGAATGACTCTACTGCAGCCACAGTGCTGTTCATGATGGTGAGTGGGGGAAGTGCAGGGGGGTTTCTCCTAAAGTCCACTATCATCTCCACCGTTTTGAGCGTGTTCAGCTCCAGGTTGTTGCATCTGCACCATAGAGCCAGCCGCTCCACCTCCTGTCTGTATGCAGACTCATCACCGTTCCGGATGAGGCCGATAACAGTAGTGTCGTCAGCAAACTTCAAGAGTTTAATGGAGGGGTCTTTTGCAGTGCAGTCATTGGTATACAGGGAGAAGAGCAGTGGGGAGAGAACACATCCCTGGGGGGCACCGGTGCTGATGGTGCGGCTGTCGGATGTGATTTTGCCCATTCTGACTAGCTGTTGTCTGTCTGTCAGAAAGCTGGTGATCCATTGACAGACAGAGCTAGGAACAGAGAGCTGGGTCAGTTTGTACTCGAGCAATGATGGGACGATGGTGTTAAAGGCAGAACTGAAGTCCACGAACAGAATCCTTGCGTAGTTCCCTGGTTTGTCCAGATGTTGTAGTGTATAATGCAGTCCCATGTTGACTGCATCATCCACAGACCGGTTTGCTCTATAGGCAAACTGCAGGGGGTCCAGCAAAGGTCCAGTGATGTCCTTCAGATATGCTAGCACCAGTCTTTCAAATGACTTCATGGCCACAGATGTTAAGGCAACAGGTCTGTAGTCATTGAGTCCTGTGATCTTTGGCTTCTTCTGGATTGGGATGATGGTGGAGCATTTGAAGCAGGATGGAACTTTGCGCTGTTCCAGTGATCTGTTGAAGATCTGTGAGAAAATGGGAGCCAGCTGGTCAGCGCAGGTTCTCAGACAGGCTGGTGAAACACCATCTGGGCCAGGTGCTTTCCTTCTCTTCTGTTTCCTGAAGATCTGACGCACATTATCCTCACTGATCTGAAGTGCAGGGGGGGAAAGAGAGATGACTGGAGGTGTTGATGGCTGTGTAGAGAGATCGTCAGGGTGGGTGTGGAGTGTCTCAAATCTACAGTAGAACTTATTCAGCTCGTTTGCAAGTTGTTTATTGCCATCAATGCTGGGGGATGGTGTCTTGTAGTTTGTGATGTCTTTCAGGCCTTTCCACACTGATGCCGGGTCGTTGGCAGAAAACTGGTTTTCCAGCTTTTTGGCATAGCTCTTCTTAGCCACACCAATCTCCTTTGTCAGTGTGTTCCTTGCCTGATTGTACAAGATCCTGTCCCCACTCCTGTAGGCATCCTCTTTGGCCTGACGAAGCTGTCTAAGTTTTGGTGTGAACCATGGTTTATCATTGTTAAATGATAAGTAGGTCCTGGTAGGGATGCATAGCTCCTCACAGAAACTGATGTATGATGTTACGGTCTCTGTGAGTTCGTCGAGGTCGGTGGCTGCAGCTTCAAAAACACTCCAGTCAGTGCATTCAAAACAGCCTTGTAAGGCCTGTTCTGTGTCGTTGGTCCATCTCTTAACAGTCCTTAATACTGGCTTAGTAGTTTTAAGTTTTTGTCTGTAAGTTGGTATAAGATGAACCAGGCAGTGGTCGGAGAGTCCTAGAGCTGCTCTGGCGACGGAACGATATGCATCCTTTATTGTGGTGTAGCAATGGTCCAGACTATTATTGTCTCTGGTGGGGCATGTAATGTGCTGTTTGAATTTAGGCATCTCATGTGTGAGTTTCGCCTGATTAAAGTCACCGAGAATGATAAAAACAGAGTCCGGGTGTTGTTGTTCTTTCTCTGTGATCAGATCTGCCAGCTGTTGCAGTGCAGTACTCACGTGTGCTTGCGGTGGAATATAAACACCGATGAGAATGAACGAGGAAAACTCCCGCGGCGAGTAGAACGGCTTACAGTTAATGAAAAGCACTTCCACGTCAGGACAGCACATCTTCTTTAACACAGTTACATCCGTACACCACCTTCTGTTGATGTAAAAGCATGTCCCACCACCGCGCGTTTTGCGCGTTGACTCCGCATCGCGGTCCGCTCTGTACAGCTGAAAGTCCGGTAGGTGTAACGCGCTGTCCGGAATGGCTTCGTTCAGCCAGGTTTCCGTGAAACACAGAGCAGCAGAGTTGGTAAAGTTCTTGTTTCTGCGTGCGAGCAGAAGTAGTTCATCCATTTTGTTAGGAAGAGAGCGGAGATTTGCCAGATGGATGCTCGGCAGCGCCGTTCTGAAGCCGCGCTGTCTGAGCCTGACGAGCGCGCCGGCTCGCTTCCCACGCCTGCGCGTCCTGTAGCGTTTCCCTAGTGCAGCTGCTCCGCCGACAACAATGTTCACCAAAACGCCAGAGAAATCAAAAACCGGTTGCTGATTAATTGGAGTGTACTGCCGAATGTTCAGCAGCTCGTCCCTGATCTCGTACGATGAACATAAAACAGGACAAACGAACAAAAACAGTGCAAAAACTGGAGAGCTCCACACCGAGGCGGCCATCCGCGGCGCCATCTTATGACTTATATAGTATTTACAGTGCAGAGGGACACTCAAGACAGTCACTGAGGAGGTTTATTCTCTAATCATCTGGAACTCAAAGCCACTGAAAGACAGGAAAGGGAGAGACAAAAAGTTTGTGAGCAGAACCAATCAAAATTGTAAGACTGTGTGTGTGTGTGCGTGCGTGCGTGCGTGCGTGCGTGCGTGCGTGCGTGCGTGTGTTGTATGAGAACTTACCTACAGTAGCACTGCCTCCTGCCTTCCAGGCATCCATTTGCTCCAACTGCACTATGGAAAGATTGTAAGCAGAACAAAAAGTATATTCAATAAAATAGAAATCTGAATAAATCTGACGGAGAAAAACAAAAAAGACGATTTCAGTCGAATATTAGAAACATACAACAATTAGCAGCACATATATTCCTTCATATTACTATTACTCATGATTGTTTGCCAAATATCTGATGCTTATAATGCTCAGCATGATAAATGGTTTGTACTACGCTTACTTCCCTTCACCTTGTAATTATTTCCTTGCATTAATTTTGTCTGCATCACTGATATAGTATGCAGATGTTCGCTATAACAGATCAGCGATCTCTATAGATTCACACACGTGCGCGCATTGTTTACCTCTGCCATCATCACAAACGATGATCAAATAATCAAAACAGCTAACATTAAACAACAAATGTCAAATACGTGATAAAATATGCAAGCATCCAAGAGAATGGTGTTGAAACTTACCGATCTAAACGTGGACGGCGTATGTAAACAAAGCGAAAATAGTTGAAATCCATGGCTCGATTAGCAACTATTCCAGGCTGTTCGATCTGTGTTTCCGCGTCCATTCATCGCCTTTCATCCTCCAAGACAGTATGAAGACCACAAAAATGTTCTGATGTCGACTTTACTTGATAGAGAGGCTCAGAGGTGAACTTTTGAGACCGATCCATGCGCTGATCCGGAGGTCGCTAGATAAGACTTCGCCATAGTACTTTCGCTACACGCGCAATGGCGGAAACGCACGAAAAATGCGCAAGGATTATATCCAAAACTGTGTGCGCAAACTACGTAAACTGTATATCACTGTAAAGGTCAGTTGATTGGCTACTTCATCCATCCATCAAAACTTTGCTGGCTAGCCATTGGCCGGTATTATTCAGCGTAAACGCGAGGTGCGAAGATTGACAGCTCGCTGATCCAGTCAGGAGCTGGTGTCCTTTTTGACTTGTAACAGGGCCTGTGATTGAAGGAAAAAGATGGGGGAGGGCACATTTTGTCCGGAAGAGTTTAAACTATGAGAATAGCAGGGCTTTTTATCGCATGCGGCGTATAATCCATATTTCATTTAAAATAGACATCATGCATTATCGGAGCCTAAATGGCTCGAAAGTATCTTTCGTTTTTTTCCTAATTCTTCCTTTGTTTTGGATGAAAAACTAGGATGCATTTTGAATACTAGACCCTTACACTTATCTGCATGCTGTTGTTTCTTGGAATCGTTCCCGCTGATCAAAACTACAGGCGATAAACGTAAGCATTACCGTGCATTTTGTGCATGTTTAAATGTCCGGTCTTTCAGGATTTGATTTAACCCTTTCCTCTCTGGTGCACAGTTTAAAAAAACAAGTTTAGAACATGAAACTAGAGTGTCATAGCTTTCAAATGATGCCTTGTTTTTGATAAATAGTTGAATATTTGTAATAAACAAAGGTAATAAATTCTTTAGCCACGCCCAGACGGCCCGAATACGGGCCGTTGCAAGTTAAAGGGTTTTAAATATGTTTTTCTAAAGTGTTTTTATATCAATATAATGATTTGTTCAATTCACAAATGTAATGTTTCAGGGGTTGACACCAGATGAGCAGTTTAGCACTTTTTTAAAGAAAACAAAACAGTATGCCAAAAGTCTCCTTGTTGAATGAAATTATTATATTTTATTTAAAAACAAAACTCTACTGACCTCATTTAAATGATTGTGTATGTATAAGAAAAAAATCTCATTGTCCCTTACATTTACATTTCTTTATTTTAAATAGTTTGAATACAAAACATTGCTGTTGTCAATCAGCATTCATATATTTTATTCTGCTGGCTAAAAATGCATCTACTGCAGAAGCAATATTATTTAAGAAGACACATTTTGTATTAAGTCTATTTTTCCTGCTCCACTGGCAATTTGTTTTCGGTTGGTATCCCCAAACTATGTATACAGCAGAAGGTTTTCCGATTGCCAGAGCCTGAATCCGCAGGGACAGCAAAAACAAATGAATAAAAAAAACAGGAGCTTCCTTATTCTGTCCATTTTTCACAGCCTTTCTTAAAGCACCGGGATTGACCCAGGCTACACATGGATTAATGCTAATTAACAAAAACACTGTGGGAGAAGTCAACACAGTTTTAGATAGACATGAAATATCTTCAAAAACTTTCTCAAGGGCCAAATTAATAAAAATGAGTAGCAATAATTATGTTCTCTTCAAGCAATGCTTCATTTCTGCACCTCGTCTCGGAAGAGAGAGAATCCAAAACATTTGGCACCAAATTATTGGTTCGGCTGCCAATAATGCTGATTTGAATTTTAACATTAGTCAGAGGACAGGGAACGGGGCAGTGAGTGAAAAAAGAGAAGGAGCAGGGGCTGGTAAGTACAATCAGTCAAAGATGAGAGTCATTTGTCTCAGTCTGAGAGGCACTCATTCAATTATTCCCTAACTGTTTACTCTAGTGGGAACAGAGACATGCAGGCAGGAGTATTGGTAAAAAAAATTTTTTACACCCCATCATTAAACACCAATACGCAGGCGAAATAAGATTGAATTAAGGCTTCTCATTTCCACTGTAGCAGTGGCCAAATTTAAGGTAGTGTTTATCTGCTGGTCACAGACTCCCTTACTCTGGTTCTTGCTCGGCGCGTGTCTGCGCCCGCTGTGAGGGATAGCAGTAAATCATTAGTTGTGAGACTGCCATAAATTGCTGACTCACGTAAAGAGATGGTGCCCAATTACACAGCAGGACTACCTGGCACTCCACTCATAATTGAACTGCTATTTGAGCTTTTGAAAGTAATTTGTTATTTCAAAGAGGTTTTTTTTGCCCGCCTGCCTGCCTGCCTGCCTTAAAAAAAAGCATACAATGTAAGCAGTGCAGCCTGAGCTGAGAAGCGAGAAAGCAGCTTATACGACAAGTAGATTTTACAGCCCAAATTAAGTTCTTGCTCATGTTGGCAGCGGCTCAGGCACACAGTAATATTTGCTTTCTGTTTGTGCCCTTGCCGAACTTTTCCATCACATGGTCTGCACAGCTTAGGGGTCCCCGATCGCAAGTGAAATGCGACCAGCGAGCCATGCGCTGATAAATATAATTACTCAGACCAGCTACAGCACAAGGCAACAAACCCATTTTGCCAGAAAATGGAGATTCTAAATGTAGGACCAAGATGGACATCCAAATGGAGGGTAATAGAGCAGATGGGCTATGATGGGATTTGGAGTGTACCAGCAACAACAACAACAGGAGGTAGAACAACAGGTTTGTAAAGCAGGTGTAATGGGAACAATGCAATGCAAGAGTGGGTTTCTGTCAGCAACTTAACTAGTTAAATTATATCAAACATTATAGGACATTTCACTGCTATTATTTGCTTGACCATGAGTGTCTTCTGATGGCGCTGATATTTAAAAAAACAGCTTGTCTGCAGTCAAAAAAAAAAAAGATTTTTGTTGCTTGTTCAAACTACTTAAAATAAGCTGAAACAACACAATTCTTGAGATTTGTTTAGGATAACGTCAGTGTTTTGTGTTCAATCTTCTTAAATTTGTCAAAATAATTAAGTTAAACTAATCTATTTGTGTTGGGACAACATGAATGATTTGTGTGAAACCCTGCATTTTTTTTTACAGTGTGTGTTAATGAAAGGATTTTAAAACCTTTTGATGCCAGGACCTCCAAATACATGCTCAGAATAAAATGTGCAAAAGCTTTTCGAGGTGTAAAAGCTTGTCAGTGGATCAGTAGTCGTAGGTTGTTTAACATTTGGTATGTTTGGACTGATTAAAATGAACTTTTGAGTGATTGTGATTTGCACACCAATCAAGACTATAGGTAGCCGTTTTTTACACATGAACTCTTGTGACTCATGTTGTAGTTAAAGTTAGTTCATGAATAGTGCATGCATAAACTTATTATTAGTTCATAAAGTAATGTTTAGTTTACATACACTGCTAACATTTTTTTTTTATTACACAGTATTTAACTGTAATATGAACTGCATTTTACTCTAAAACAATTACTGTATTTTAAAGTTGCATTTTGAAAATTCCTGTATATTTTACAGTAAAGATAGTGCTGTAAATGTAAATACAGTATTTATTAGGTAAATTATTAGCAAACTCCTGCCAGTAGGTTACTGTAGATTTTACAGGAAATTGTTAACAGTTTATTAGTACATCATTATTTGTGTACCATTATTGTAAAATGTTACTCAAATCGGACATTTCAACAATGTAACCACCACCACAACTTTTTTGTCAAGGTTTTTATCAACCTGAAAACATCAAGAACAACCAGCTAAACAATACATACCTATAGTTTTTCTGTGTTGTGTCTATTGCTGGAGCAACTGAGAAAGATCTGCTGTCATCGTACACCACAAGACTGACCTTTGGAGGCCAAATCAGACGCCTTGTAGAGTTTGTTTTGACACATGATACTGCAACACTGCACAGAGAGAGAGACTTCAGATGGACTTAAACCATCAGCGTGTGTATTCAGTACACTACACTACATGTCATGTGACAATAAAGCTATTTGGTGCCTGGATGCTGCATTAATAGAGAACGAACAGCAGCACATTTGCCGTCAAGGTTGAGAGGATGCTAACATCAGTACTATATCAAGCGGTTAAACAGTAGGACAAAATATGCACAAGTCTGGTTCAAAACATTTAACGTTACCAGTGTTACCATCTATTTGCATCTGTTTATATCCAGCTGGTCACTTTTATGCATTTGCTAGCCAAAGAATTTGCACATTTAAGGCTAGTGACATGAAAAGCTAATTAATATGTCCATGGACCTGTTTCCCACTCTTTCATGAACACCAAGGACAAGGATTCAAAGACTTTCAAAGCACCATTTTAAGTTATATCAAGCATGATAAAGACAACAAATATGCCAATCTGGAAAGTAAAGACCTTCTGCACCAGTCTGTCAAGGCATGTATGACCTTTATATGGCATATGACCTTTTTAAAGTCCAGTGAGGAGAGAGGGCAATGAGTTATAGAAAAGAGAGGAAGTTGCAGTTTTCCTATTCCAGGTTTATGCATTTCATACAGGTTTTCATTTTTTTATTCCTCCTTACATTTATATTTATTTATTTGTTTAATAATTGTAATGAAACTGGAATCGGTAGGTTGAAACGAGGCCTGACAATTCCAAAAACTCCCAACACTTGTAATATTGCCTGATTTTATATGTTTTAATGTCTTAAACAAATAATTTGACCTATTCTCGACCAAAAAGATGCATTTTAATGGGTTAATAATTGGCACTGCCCCAGTTACAAGCTGTTTTAACCCTAAAACGGACTTTGTACTACTGCACTGTAGTTACAAGAACTCACTCATTGGAACTAGCTACCAGGCCAGAACCAATCATTTTCCTGCTTACATTCACACTGTCACCAGAAAATCTGAAGTGATGTAAGCCAACCAACAGAGACATCAAGCATTCAACGATATCAACAAGTGGAGGATGGATGATGTTTGATTGAAACTGTGATTTCATTGTGTGTCGTGTTTTGTGATAACGGAGATGAAAAATAAACAGACAAGTCTGTTATGACTGACAACCCCTTACAAAAATGTCCTTTGGTAAACCTGTGGTACATAAATTTACCACATAACAAATGAGCTGAGCAAAATATGACAGGGTTACCACAGCACAGTTCAGTATACATGTACAGTATTACAAGAATTTACCATAAGATGCCATAAGTTGTTTTTACAACAAAATGCTATCGGAAATACTACATAAATGTGAAAGTTATGTGTAACACCACACATTACCACAAGCAGGGGCGCAGAAAGTTAGGACGATTCTAAGGGCCCATGCCATTTTGGGGCCCCCAGACTTACTATTAGGGGCCCCCCAATTCGTTCGCGACACCATCAGAATGTTGTCATAGGGTGCGTACCGGCCAGCGGTGCCCCTTACCACAAGCATATTACAGTAATATCACATACTGTACAGTACAGCTAAATCCTGTGGTAAAATATCTCATAAAAACAACATAGAACTACAGAACTATCAAACTAGTCCTATGTGGCACTTTTGATGCATCATTTGGGTATTTTAATAAGAGAACTCAAATGTTTGATTTTCTAGGTTGCCAATTTTATTGCAGTTTGCAAAACTATCTATTCACACTATTTTAAAAAAATGTCCCCATATGTTAAGCAGTGTGAGTACTGTTTGTATTTTTTGGTGCTGTTTTTCCCTCTTCTGCTTGTTATATTTTGTTCTGATTTGTTTTCTCATGTAAGTATTTGCTGATTGGATCATATGGTGCTTTAAGCAAACCGGGAACAGAACCATTTTCACTTCAGCTCAATACTTTTAACAATATACAGTTCCAGTACTTTTTACAGAGCTATTTACAAGAGTCATGTACAATATTATTTTACCATCCTCAGTGAACAAGATAAAGGCCAGAATGCTGAGGAAAAACCTCTATTGAAAGATACAACAAAGCACAAACCATTCATGAATGTAAACAGACTCTGAAAGGAAGGACAGAGGAACACTTGCAAATATAGATATTTCTTACAAAATTAAGTGTGGATGTTTTGGAATTCAACATATTCTCATTCTTGCTAACCAGAAAGCAAAACAGAAAAATCAAAGCGCAACAAAGTATATACTGTAATACAATAAATGCAATGAAGATCATACACTGTAAAACAAAATCTGTTATTATACTTTTTTTTAAACGCGAAATAACGGGCTTTAAATTACAAAAATTTACTGTAAAATAACAGACGTTAAATGACAGAAATTTACCGGAAATATGTAAAAATGTAAAATAACGTTTTTTTTACAGTGTAGTTAAACAAATTTGGTTGATATTTCAATGATTTCATAAATGTATTACATTTTTTTCTATCAAATTTTCTGTTGAAATCCCAACATCCAGTGTCAAAGAATAAGTCTCAGAAGGTGCCATTTTATCAGTCAAATCACAAATGCTACATAATAAATGGGGAAAATTGGACAGAGCCACTTCACACAGAGAAACAGAGGCATTGATGTGATTTAAAAAGGGAATTTCACCTGACAAAACCTTAATATGAAACTCATTTCTGTCTGCATTCTGGCATAGTTTGTCTGCGGAGACAATATTTGTACAAAGTTTGCACACATTAAAAGCTTTCTGCATGTTATAATTTACATTACAGCAGATGTGCTTTCTACAGCTGCCTGCCGAGAAGTGTTTCCACGTGTTGTTATTCTGCTGTTACAGCTTCATTTATAGGCTTTGCTTCTCAGGTAAGACCTGTGTCCAGAGGGGTTTCTCTGAGGAACTCCCTGTCCACACTTTTTAGCAACAGAACATCTTCAGTTGAGGTGAACTACAGGAACTTGGGGTCTAATTAAGGACAAGTAATGTTGTGTTTTTTTTTCAATGGTGGGTAAGTGAGCAGTGATGCTTGCAAAAAATGACAGACTTATTGATCATGGCTGTAAATTGTCACCTCGAAAACTCAAACCTCAAGTGCTAAGCTTGCATTGTTTGTCTCATATGCCGTGCTGAAATTTTGAGTGATGACATTTGTATTAGCAACTTTAACACAAGTAACTTAATAATTAAGCATTTCAAGAGTTCACACTTATCTGATGATTGATTATAAAGCGTGTTTTGCATGCTGTCTCGGGAGAGAGCCCTGAGCCCAGATGATCCTTGAGCCCGGGGCTCCCTCCCATTGCACGTCAGGATATTGCTAAGTACGATGCGATCCTGGATTAACATCTATGTTGATCCTGGAACATAATTTTTTTTTTAAATGTCATCCATACCTATTCCCTACCCTAAACCCAACCATAACTGTAAATTATTCCCAAAATCAGATGGGAATAATAGTTTGATGACAATCATGTAGAAGTGCATAAACTTAACCGTAAGACTAAACTTAACACAAATTGTAAACGTATGCCTTTATTCTGATTGGCTGATTGGAATGTTGTTTCAGGATCAACATAGATGTTAATTCAGGAACATGTCCTACTTGGTAAAATCAGGTTGGCGTCCTCCTGTTTAAAGGGCAAGAGGGGAGTTTGAGCTCAGGTAGGTCTCGAGAACTACCCTGGTTTAGTTATGGCTTATGACTGATTATAAGGATTGGTATGGAGAGATAAGCTGCTGACTGAAGGCATAGATAGGATCCTGACTAAGAGCTTATCTATTGTGCCAATTTGGTTTAATCAATTCACTTATGTCGCATGTCTTTGGACTGTGAGAGGAAACCTGGGAACCCCGGGGAAACCCACTCGAGCATGGGGAGAACATGTAAACTATGCACAGAAATGTCGACTGGCCTAGTAAGGACTTGAACCAGTGACATTCTTGCTGTGAGGCAACAGTGCTAACCACTGTGCCGCCCTATCTAGGAAAAGGGAGGAGGAGTAGGTGTGGAAGGGGTGATTCTTCAAGATGAAGATAACTGAGCTAAGAAACTCTGGTTATTTATAGTGTGTTTGGATTCATCTGATTGGTAAATCATGTGTTAGCTCACCAGCCGTGGTCAATCATAAGCACATGATCCCCTCGAAATTAGCTTATAAATAAACCACTTGAAGAGATCCTGGAATACACAATGGTTTCAGGCCCAATGTAGAATCAACAAAGTTTGAAAGTTTCATTAAAATGAAGAGAAATTTTTCAAAAGACATTCATTGAGCAATAAAGTTACTGCTGAAATGTCTTGTACTTTTGCATTTAAAAGCCATACAAAAAGTTCTATCTTACAATTTAGCTTGTCAGGAAAATGCGTCTTGTTTATCTTGACAAAAAAAGACAAAAATATAAACCAAGAACTTGTTTTTCTGCCCACAATGGTCCACCAAAAAAACAAACATAAACCCAGAAAATCGAATCTGCTCCATTTTCCATTTGCCATTCTTAGGAAATAGAGCAAATTCAGCTACTTTGAAGAGCTTCTTTCACACCTGCGAAACCAGCTGTATTCTTCCATTCAGTGGCCAGAAATTTAATATAGAGGAAAGAAAAGATGGAACAGACATTTTCATAAAATAGTTAGTAATTTCCTGACCTCTCTGCACTATCCTGTCCTTTCTCAGTCCCAAGGGCAGGAGAAGAGATTGAAGAGCAGATTTCAATCATACTGTGTGTGTGTGTGTGTGTGTGTGTGTGTGTGTGTGTGTGTGTGTGTGTGTGTGT